>JBAMBS010001195.1:25000-55000 GCA_037044455.1 Zygothrica quintamaculata
TCTATTTCTTTTTTTTTTCTGTCCATCTCTTTTGCGTTTATATGCTTGGAGTCTTTTTTTTTATCTTCATACATATATCTGTCCTTTACTGCCTAGGTACATGTTTGATTTCAATTTAGTTGGCTTATTGCTTTCGTTGTCCGGCCACAAAAAAATAATAAGCCAAATAGGGCATAAAACAGAATGATCTACATTTCTCCCAATTCTTCCAATTACCCAAGAAAAATATAAAAGAAAACCATATCGCTAAGCATTTTGCTTGCCTAGTCTCGGATTCGGTGACGGTCACACATTGCATGCCAATCGCTGATAGAAAGTACGAGAGGAGGAGTGAAGGGGAATGTAGAAGAGGTGCACTCGCATGTGAAAATGCGTTCAATTGAAACTGGGTTACAGCTTAGGGGTTACGAGCTATGGCTGGCTGATATGAGCTTATGGAATATATGGCTAATTGCGCAGATTGAAGTATTTTTTTTTTGCTTTATGTACATATACATACATACACATACATATATTTTGGGCACATATTGGCAATGGTTAGAAATGTTTACCATTTTCGTAAAGCAAAGCAGCTCAGCCATTGAGGTCAGCTGATTGAAAATACATACATAGATGCTGCTCATGATGATGATGATGATGTTGTCCCTAGCCTGAGCCATGTTCCTGCGTCTTGGGCTAATTGATTGCTTGACAAGAATTGTCAGCGGTGGCAAGTTGCAATTGGGTTTTGTTCATGTTGGGTGACATTTTGATTGATTGTTAAATAATTTTAATTGCTTTGTCAGCAAAAGATTGGCCTTGATGGTTGGTTAATTGATTGATTGTTATCCAAATTGAATATATAATTGTATAAATAAAGCTTAATCAAATTAATAATCACTTAAAATAAAGCAAATCACAATTATCAACTCAATAAATACTATAATCATTAATGGTTGAGATACAATTCTAAAAGAGTTGCAATCAAATTTCAAAAATGGATGACCCTTTTTTGTTAGCGATACTTTTGTATAAATGTATTTAATACACTTTAATTGGAATATGGAAACATGAAAACATACAAACACACATGTATGTAGATCTATTGTATGACTGCAATTATCCCAATCTGGCCACGCCATACGTCAAAATTTTAATAATAAATTTATTCCCATCACTGCATATGCAATGTAAATCTGTAAATTTAAAATATGTATTTAGGTCGTTTTTTCGGCTTTTCACACAGAACAAAAATAGCAGTAATGTTTATAAATGTCAAGATTACTTTATATAGATTATATTAAATTCAATAAATTTACTATTTTTCTCTAATTTTTAATTTCCCGCCAACAAATTGATATATAGAGCACTCTATTGGGTATTTAGTCATAGCAAAAAATTAGTGTATGAGTGCCATCTATTGAAAATTAATATATATTATTATTAATATATTATATATTATCGCTTTTGGCTAAGAACAGATATATAATGATTAATAAATACATAAACGAACATTTTAAAATATTTTTATGAAATATTGTATTGATAAATATTGTATAAATTATAATATATATATTATATTTATGCAACTCTTATGAACTTAAATAAAATACTATATAAAATACGATCAGATTAATCGACTAGTCGATATTGTAAAGTTGCAACTCTTTGATGCTCTTGCCGTTGAATATTCTAAAATTGACGTTAAGTGTGCATTGCGAATGCAAACTTGCTGAATCACTTTTCAATTTGTGCTCGAATTAAAAAGGTCTGTATATGTGAATTTCTCTACATGATTTAAAATTTTTAATTTTATTATAATTTATATGAAAAGAATTTTAAAAAATGTCTGATAAGAATCCCCAAGGTGAAGAGACTCCGCAAACATCTGCAAAATCCTACAACAAGCCCAATAAAGGCAACGCAAACATATTGGGAAAAAGTGCAGACGCCATTTTGCCATTGTCAACTGTAAAGCCTTGGAAGAAAGCCGAAACTTCTGAAAAGCGTCTTAATAATATAATAAAGACTTATTCCAAACACCATAGGGAGTCAATTGACTTCTTTAAAAAACATGATCTAGAAATGGTTAATAAGCTACAAGAATACAATTTGGCTATGACCGAGAAGAACCAAGAATGTTACAATCTCAAGGAAAGGTATGCTCTATGTAATTATATAAGTCATATATAAGGTTATAATTAATATAATAATATTTCAGAGTCGTTAAACTGGAAAAACAAATACAAGACTTAGCGAAGGAGAAGAATGATTATTTTCAGGAATTGGAAAATATAAGCGAACAATTAATAAATCATACTAAAAAGTACACTTCATTGGAGTTAAACTATGATAAAAAGTTTGACAATCAAAGTCGCGAAATAGATGAACTAAAAGCTATTATTGTTAAGCACCAAAAATATAAGATAAATTGCGAAATTGAGGTAAGCGATAGCTATATTTAACAAAAGTGTTAAAATAATATAATATATATATTTGTTAAAAGATGAACCGAAAAGATGATGAGATCGCATATGTGACCAGTCAATATGAAATTTCTAAACAGCACTTAGAAGAGTGCAATGCTGAGCTAGAAACTAAAACTGAAGAAATTATCAAGATTGAAGATATGTTTGAGCAAAAGTTAATAGATGAAGAAAATAAATATACTGATCTCTTACGTCTAAAAGAGGTAAGGAGTATATATATATATATATATATATATACATATATATATATATGTATATATTTTTTTTTTAATCATATATATATATATATATATTATTTGGCAGGTGGAAAAATCAAAGATAAGTTCAGATCTAAGCGAGCACATTGCTAATAATGCGGTGTTGATGGAAAATATAGAGAAACTTAAGTTAGAACTGCAATCCACACAAAAACAGCTGGATGAATCTAAAGAGCATTGCCTTAATGCAGAAGAACTTAATAAAAAACTGTCTATTGCATCTGAAAATAAAATGAAAATTCTAGAAACAGTAAAAGATTTAGAATTGCAGATTGAGGAACTTAATAAACGCAATCAGGATTATATTGAGTCTAGTAAGAAACGTGAATATAATTATAAAAGTGACAGCAAAGCTTATGAAGTAATCATTAATAAACTTAATGCAAAATATGCCAAGTCACAAGCTGAAATAGAAGAAACAAAGAAGACTATGGATAAATTTACTCAGCAGTTTGATACATTAAAAATGCAGCTAATAGAAAACGCTAAGATTTCTGCTAACACTATTTCTGAGTTAAACGATGATATTGATGCTCAACGCGCAGAGTTTGAGGTAAACAATAAGCATGAGAATCATTGAAATTTTGATAACTTTATTGTATTTTTAATTGCAGAAAACAATGATTGAACTTAATGAGGCTTTAAAGCAAAAAGATGAACATATTGCTGAAAAAATTTTGCAGTATAACGAAATGGAACGTCAAAAGAATGTGAGTTATTAATTATGTATTTTGTATATAATTTAATTTAATATAAATATCTATATAGTCCACCATAGCAGAACTTAATTATAAAATGACCCAAATTGGTAACGTATTTGAGCAACCAGTTGGCAGTGCCACTGGTATTAAACGTCAAAATAAGAAGCCAATAAATAATGTATTGACCACATCGGTTAAAAATAATAAAGCAGATATGCCGAAAATAGAGCCAAAATCTCCAATACTGCTATTTACTCCAGAGCGTCAAAACTCTACTGATTCATCTACTGAAAGTATTTCAAAAATAGCTGCAGGTGTAACATCAGCTCTTACAGAAGCTTACTCACCAATTAAGGTCCGCAAATCAACTAAGCGTCCGATTTATTATTACGGCTCTGATCCTTCTGATACTGATGAAGATTTTGTGAAACCAAAGCAGAAGAAATTGGTATTTATATTGAAATTTCATGTTATTATTTATAAATTATTTAAATAATATTAAATTCATTTTAATTACAGAGTCAGACTAAGAAAGTTTACAGAAATAAGAAACGTAATATTGAGCGTGTTGTCACCATGCCATCAGTTTCTACTGATAAATTATTTGATGACTTAAAGAAATCCTAAATATGGATATTGATAATAATAACATACAAACATGATTTCGTTTTAAAAAATTCAAATACTTTTTAACAACACTAAAGTATTTCGAATTTAAATGCAGAAAATTTAAAATGTAAAAATTGCTTTCATTATATAATTCTAATTTCTTTTCATTTGATAATTATGACAAGTGCTTAATTATTTAAATGATAAAAAATTAAAATTGTAACTGAAAGCAAGTTAAACAAAAAAAAAAAAAAACATTTTTTTTCAAAAACCATTTAAAACCAATTTATAACAATAAATTTCAACTCCTTTGTACTTGATTTGGTTTTCAAAATAAACCTTAAAAAAAATACATTTTAGTGTAGTTTCTTTTGTTTCTATTTGCAAAGCGTTTGCCTGCCTCCTCTATTTTTTGAGGACTATGTAAGGAATTAACAATATGTTTTAGCGGTTGGAGAGCAAATGGATTAAACAATATAAATGTGAAATATTAAATAAGTGCACTAAAGAAATTTGTGCGTATAAGACAACTCATTGGCTAGGCACGTGGCTAGCGGAACTCACAAAGATTGAGGTTAGAATTGAACGGTCAACGTGCACGAAAAAGTTTGATAAAAATGGCGTCAATTGAAAATATATACATACATACATACATTATGTATGTATTATGTTATAATTACTTTTCATAATAGTACGTAATTTATATAAAATTTAATTTGTAATTTATTCTCTTATTATTCAAACAATTAATATTAATATTTTATTTATATTTGATAATTGCCAAAATGTAATTGTGTGTGTGTGATTATGTTTATTAGCATATGTGCTGCCGAAGCAAGAACAAGTGTGTATGTGTTTTATTAGAACCTTTACCGTGGAAAAAAGGCGAAAATGAACTAATTGAAATGTGCAAAAGTATGTTAGAGGTGGAAATAATCATCTGAGATTCCATAAAGTATATATATTCTTGATCAGAACGACAAGACGAATCCATCTAGCCATGTCTCTAGTCCGTGTCCATGTTAAAATGTGCGCCCAATGACTTAACTTGCGTTTAGAACTGTGTGTATGTGTGTGTATATGTGTGTAGATGTGTTTATGTGACTATATGTACGCAAAGAGGTTCTCCAAGTCTGGTACAGTCGACTACAGCTTTATTACTTGTATTTAATTTGACTTAGAAATTAAATTCATATAAAACTTTATTTTCAACAATAAAATTTTCATTGTAAAATTGTAAATTTTTTTTATATTATGTTTTAAATAAACTTTTTTTATAATTTTTTATTTTTTCATTATTAAGAAATACAATTAATAAATAAATTATAAAAGCGAGTTTACAATATTATGTTAACTTTTTATATAAAATTCAAAAAAAATACTTAATAAGTTTTATTATATGAAAAGAAAAGTTTTTGTTTTATGTTGAAGATTCTAAAAATAATTGATGGATAAACGAACAACGAAACAGTTTAATCAAATTGAATTTATTAATTAATTTAAGACTTAAAGTTAATGAAAATATAATTAATAAAGCAGCAGCTGATTAATGAATGGCAATTTTCAACTGCCAACTGGTAACTGGCAAGAGGCAAGAGGCAAGAGGCAACAGGCAAGAGGCAATTGGCGTCTGTTTAGGCAAACGAATCTAAGAAATTTTTGCATTTTGAATAGTTAGATAATTAGTTGCTATTCCGCAAGTAATGCGATTTGAAGTTTTAATTAGCATTCTGCTGCTTATATATATATATATATATATATATATATATATATATATATATATGTATGTGTGTGTAACGGTATGATTGATAGCAACATTCTTGTGTATATATCCTTGTTGGGCATAAAACGTTGTACATTCATCATAGACAAGAAACGGACGGATTTCCACTCGGTATTCAATAATGATAAAGCCGCAACAGCATTGCTGGCCAATGATAGTGGGCCACATTCACTCCTCGCTCCACTTGGTTGGACCGCAACAACCATTGCTAATTGTATTATGGAAGGACAAACGCCACAATCCTTTCATTTGCCACTTACCACAGCAGCAGCAGCCACAGCAGATATAGTAACAGTAGCAGCAGCAGCAGCAGCACTAACATTACCAATATAACCACCAGCAATGGTTGCAGCATGAGGCACTGTAATTGTAATTATAACAATGGCAATGGCAATGGCAATGGGAATGGCACTGATCAATGCTCCAATGCTCAATAAGCAACAATGCCGTGTTGTAAACAAAAATTTTTGCGACATAAGCCGCTTGCCGTTTGCCGCCTATCGCCACATGCCACATGCCACATGCCGTATGCCGCATGCCACACTCACACAATATTAAATTTCAAAACATGATACTGATGCTCGATTTAATCAGAAGCAAATGCGTTGGAATGCCAAAAGATTTCAATGAGTCCAACAATAGCGACAACATTTAACCAAATTCCAAATCCAATTCCCATTCCTATTTCATTTATAATTCCCATACACATTCCCATTCCGATTCCCACTTCCCACTTCCCACTTCCACTTTAACTTTCAATCAGAAATTAGATTGGCCTCATCCAGTCATCAGTTTTGGACAATGACAAAATGTTGTTATACATTTTACCCGCTATTAATTTTCGGAAAATATTCTAAAACATGAACAACCAAAGTTTTGGTTTTTGGGTTTTGATTTTACAAAACAATAACAGCACCAACACCAACAATACCACTAGCAGCAACAGCAACAGCAACAGCAACAACAACAACATCAGCCACAACAAAAAACACAAAAAAACAACAGAAAAATATTTTCTGCTGTACAAATATTATTCAGATTGCTGCTGGGGCGGATTGTTGGTGGGTGGGTTTGTGTGTGTGTGTGTGTGTGTGTGTGTGTTCTTTGAAGGTTCCATCTCTTCATTGAAAGCATACAAAAATAATTATCAGAGCTCTGATTTGTGTGCCCGGCAACAACAGTAATGTCAACGGCAACAACAGACTTACAACAACAGCTACAATGGTAAATCACTTACTTACGCTACGTTTATCCAAGCCAGAACCCCCCTCACCACCCATTCCATCGAATCCATAATCCATACTCCAAAATTCTCTCAATACTTAACCGTTACCATCCTCTTCTCCGAACCATTCGCGCCGCAGGCATTTGCTGATTTGTACGCCTGCCCGGTTGCAGTCAACGACAGTGGCAGCAGCAGCAGCAGCAGCAGCAATGTTGTTGATGATTTTTTTTTCTTTTTTTTTTTGTTGTTGCTGTTGTTGTCGCCGTGTTGTTACGAGTATTTGTTGCAAAGCGCATAAAAAGCATAAGCGCGTAAATAAAGTCAACCTCATTTATTTTGAATATAAACTACATTTTTTACGACTGCCATCAGCAAACAGCTAGCAGCTAGCAGCCAGATGACTGAAACCAGCAAGCCAGCAACCAACAAGCCAGCAATCAGCAACCAGGAGCAGTCACCAGCCACCAGCCAACAGCTAACGGCCAACAGGCAACAGTCAGCAGCCAACAACCAGGGCCAAAGTCATAGCAGTTTGCAATAGTCGCAGTTGTCGTTGACGTCGCTGTTGCCGTCGCTGTTGCCGTCGCCATTGCTGTCACCGTCGCCAGCAGCAATCACTTGATGCTGTTAGAAGAAGAAGCATCATCATCAGCATGGGAACAGGTCATGACAGCTAAGTAATGCGATTTGAAAAGCTTTTTTTTTTTTTTTTGAAAACATTTTGGCATTGTAATTAATTTCTTTCAATATGAATATTACTAAACAAACTAACTAAATTTTCAAAAAAAAAAAATAATAATAATAATAATAATATTATATACATATATACTCTATATATATAATTTTTATATGTATATACTTAGTTGCGACTTAACAGTTTAAATTTTGAGTTTCGCTTGACAATGAAACATCTTTATATACTTTTTTAATATACATATGTATATATATATACTATAGAGCAGTTCGACTTCGACTTCAGCTGTCAATATTCTCTAGGTATTGCTCATACCCTGTAATTATAGCCTATAAACATTTTAAGCTTATAGAAAACAGTTGTCTAATCACATCAATTGTTTAGACCTTTTTTGTAATTTAAAGAAAACATATGGTAAATATAAAAATAAATATATTAAATATATTGTTTATAAAAATAAAATTTTCTTTTCATATTATTAAAATAAATTTGTATAAAATTATATATTAATTATTATACAATATACAAATATGTATATATAAATGAGTATCTATAGGTTTAAAAGTGCTAAATAAAAAATTATATTTACAATTTTTGTAATTTAAATAAAAGATATGGTAAATATAAAAATAATTATATGAAATATATTGTTAATAAAAATGAATTTTTCTTTTTATATTATTAACATAAATGTATACAAAATTATATATAAATTATTATATACTATACAAATATATATATATTAATGGGTATCTAAAGGCTTAAAAGTGCTAAATAAAAATTTATATTAAATGTTTTTGTAATTTAAAGAAAACATATGATAAATATATTAAATATAATAAATATATTGTTTATAAAAATGAATTTTTGTTTTTATATTATTAACATAAATGTATACAAAATTATATATAAATTATTATAAACTATACAAATATACATAGAAATGGGTATCTATAGGTTTAAAAATGCCAAATAAAAATTTGTATTTGATGTTTTTGCTGTTAGTTTTTTCTTTTTTTTTTTTGTTTTTTTTTTGCCTGTTTATTGTTTTTATTATACTTTGTTGTCGTTGTTATTGTTAGTGTAGCTGTGCTTGTTATTGTTGCTGCTGCTGTTCCTGCTACTGTTGCTACTGTTGGTGCTGTTGCTGCTGTTGTTGTTGGGCGTTGTTATCGTTACGCCTCACCAAAGGTAAGCAATTTTTTTTGAGGTCTCGACATTAAACGCAAGAATGACATACAGCTTACAATGTTTAAGTGCGACTGTATATATATATATATACATGTGTGTGTGTGTGTGGGTGGGTGAGTGAGCCTGTGTGTGTGTATATATATAGGAGACTAAAAATGGCAACTCTACTTGGACTTGTGCTCGTATGGCATGAGGACAGCAGTTCATTGCTGCCAGTTGGTTGCTTGCTACAGAATCCAAAAACATACAGACACACACACACATATATATATATATATACATATACATGTCAACATACACACATTTATATTATATATAAAATAAAGCGAAATGAATGCATTCGTCGTGACCCCGAAACGGAAACAATTGAAAAAAAAGCTTTTCCTGTCGTGTTGTGGCTGCTGCAAGCAGCAGGCAGTTACATTGACAGTGTGGGCGTGGTAGACAGTGGCAGAAAGAAACATACCATAACATACCAATGGACCACCAAAACGTTTACCAACACTAATACATAATATAAATAAAGTTTATGCTATGCAACTCACGATTAAACCTATAAAATATCCTTTGGTAAAATATAAGAAATTTTTTTCCTTTTTCATTACAAATATGCCACAAAATTTAGATTTAAATAAATTAAAAAAAGTTTATATGTAATATATATAAATATGATATATATAATAAAAAGAATATACATGTTTTGCGTTTAATTAAATTATTATAAAATTTTTGTATAAGTTTTTGTGGGTTTATCAAATTTTTGAAAACTTTTTCATGACATAAAAATGATGTGCAACAAGTAAGAAATCTGTTGTCGAGTGTACCCGACTACGACAGCCCTTTTGCACACAGACATACACACACATATATACAGTTCAACACTCAGTTTCAGCCATTGCACGCAGCTTTTAACCCCCCGCGCTCCATAATGCGATACTTAATGTTGCATAACTTTCGTGTTTCTTAATCAATCTTAATGAAATTTGCAACATAGATTAAGAATAGTCTAATAATTATGTGTACCAAAAAGAATCGATTCAAACGATTGAAAATTGTGCTTAATCTTCTTGTTTACCATAAAGCGGGGGTCAGGGGAATTCAGAAATCTAAAACAAATTCGCATAGCATTCGAAAACGAATCTAGATTCCAAATTTGGTTGCTCTAGTCTATAGTCTCTGAGCAATAGGCGTTTATAGAGACTAAGAGATGGATATGGCTGGATCGACTCGGCTGATCAAGAATATATATACTTTATGGGGTCTCAGTTGCTTATTTCAACAAGTCACATATTTTTCGATTTTGCACATTTCCATTAGTTTCCTTTTTCTGTTCTTCAAAACGCAAACGGGCTAAAAATTGAGTACAGCACACACATTTATAAATATATATATATATAATGTATATAATAATACGCACAGAGGCAAGAAGAAAAAGCACACTGTCACACACACACACACACATACACGCAGAATTGTAACTGAGGCGTAGCACACAAAAATGCAACTGACATAGAAAAACGGCTCTTTATATACCTATACACTTACTCTACACTCATATACAAACATGCATACATACATCGACACACACACATACACACACACACACACACACATGCAGACGCACATGCAATAAGATTGAGCTAGGTTTTGGCTCTATATAAAGTCTCAGGCTATGTTGAGCTTAGCCTTTTTGCACACAATGCAAAAGCAACAGCAAAAACAAAGCACAACAAAAAGGACTTCATTTCATAAAGAAACGAGAAATAAAAAGAAAATGGAAAAATAAAAAGAAGTAGACGAACTAAATGGAGATGGAGATGGAGAAATATAAAAACAAAAAAAAAAGAAATGGAAACTACAACAAATGCCAAGAAAATTGTTTTTTTGTTTTTCATGTTTTTTCTCTCGTTCCTTTGCACGCTGAGAAAAAAAAAAAACAAAATATAGTAAAGTAAGTCAGCCAACTGACTGCCAAGAGGCACAACAGCCGACACAGAATGGGCCTAAAAAGGAGTTGGTCATTTGTGCTAACTTTAACTGGATGCTATGCCTGGGTATTAGGTCTATAAAGCAGCTTTAAGCTAAGATTTAGCGCTTGTGCTGTGACTGGCAGCAGGTCAACGTTGAGGCAGAGGCTAAAACTAAAGCATAGACAGAGAAGGAGGCGGCGGTGGAGGTGGCGGTGGAGGTGGCGGTGGAGGTGGCGGTGGAGGTGGCGGTGGAGCTGGTGACGGAGGCTGAAGTTGACTTGGCTAATGTTTGAAACTGGCTCATACTGGCTAAAATGTTGTTGCGTCAATTTCAAAAATTAATTGCGCTTTAACTTCATTATTTTGCATGCCTGAACATGTTGACTTCATTTATCCAAGCTATATACATATATATATATGTATGTAATTTAATTTAATTTTTTTTTTGTTGTTTTTTTTTGTTTTTTCTATTTTGGCGACAGTTTGACATTATTGTGCGCTTGGTCAATATTTCAAACAGATTACAGAGGGCAACAAAATGCGCCTTAATTGAATGCCACACGCCATCCATCTAACCATTTTGTAGTTCCTAAGGACCTACATAGTTAGCAGTTAGCAGATAGAATATAGAAGACTGAAGACGATAGGCAAGAGAGAGAGAGAGAGAGAAAGGAGACAGAAGACAGAAGACAGAAGATAGGAGCCGGAGAGCAAAGCAACCAACAGCTGCTCAGTACAAGACATACATATTTAATGAGCCACGACACGTCTTATGATAGGCAGACACAGCCACAGCTACAGCCACAGCAGTTGGAGATGAAAATTAAGATGATGATGAAGATGAAGAGCTATACAAGTTATAGGAGTTGTAGAAGCGGAAGATGAATATGGATAACGTATAGCGAATAACATATAACGTTATTGGTGGCATTTTAGTTGCCTTAAGGCAACTGGTTCTTGGCATCGTTAACTTTAGCCGCAGTTACACCTTGCCAGTGTTACAAACACACACACACACACACACATATATATATATATATATATATATATGTATGTATGTATGTATGTATGTATGTAGAGCAAGACACGCACGTGTATAAGCCGAAACATAAATTTCGTTAATCATTGAACTGGAAATTTAATAGCCAACTCATATAATACACAACGCAATGGCATTAAGCGCCAAACTGTCTACAAACCTTGTACCGTTAACAATTCGCTCACACCAATTTTTAGCTTCTGGCCAGCTGCAGTTAAACTTTCATTCGCATCTAAACCAAAGTGAAGCAAAGCGAGAAAAATTCCATTGCACAGAGCACGTAGCAAAAGCTAAGTGATGTGGGTGGAGATTGCTGATTGTGGATGGGGGGATGGTGGGATGGAGGATGAGGGATTGGGTATACGGGATACGGGATACGGGATACGGGATAGGGAAGTATGCGGTACCGGAAACTTAATGTTAGGGGCCAAAAAGTAGAAAAGTGAGAAAATTTTTTTTATTTTTTTTTTATTTTGATGGAGTATGGGGCATGGTGAATTAGAGGCTTGGGGCGGGGAATAGAGAATTGTGGTTGCTCTTTCACTTAAAAAAAAGTAGAGAAAAACAAAAAAAAAAGAAAAAACACACAGCAAACATAATAAGCATTTGGCTAAAAAGGAACTTGCTGGCAAAAGTACCAAAACGAGGCTATCGCGTATACCCCGTTCTCCTAATTCTGTTCACCCCCCCCCCCCCCCCCCCACCACTCTACTCTATCCTATCACCCTATGCCATTTGCTGTTAATGCATTTTGCTGCTGGCCAAAGCCAAAAAATACATAATTATATGGCTGTTATTATATAATGCGACTTGCCGCTAAACTTCAAATAACAAAACAAAATACCGTAAAAAGAAAATATAAATAAAAAAAAAAAATAAAAAAATTAAGTAAAATAAAATAAAATACAAAAAAAAAAAAAATAAAAAATAAGAGACGCCCAAGGGTCAAGCCATGCGCCAGGAAGATATCCCATAGATCAGAGATAGGCAGCTAAATGTGCGCACTTTTTCCTTTTTTCCTTCTTTGTTGGTTTCCTTTCGGAAATAGATTAAGCTTTAAATGCCGCAAAGTAAACCGTAATAAGGTCAATAGCTGCCATTTACAACCACATTACCATTCTTTTATATTTTTCATCTTCTTCTTCTTTGGCTTTTGGTTTCTCTTTCTTCTTTTTGGTTAAGGACTCCTTTACCATGTGCTTAAATATGTAATTAAAGGACCAAACTAGATGAACGAAAATGTTAAACAAAACAAAAAACAAAAAAAAAACAATACGAAAATTAAACAAAGCAAAAATAAAAACAATTTGTTAGGAATGTACCTTAATGTATTTTATTAAAAAAAAAAAAAAAAACCACTACAAAAAATAATTAAAAAATTAAAATTACAGTTATAATTGAATTCCATGCTAATAGAATACAAAGTAAAAAAACTTTCCAATAAACGCTTCAATAATTATACAAATAAACAAATTTATGTTGAAATAACTTAATTAAAATTTAGTGAACTCCCACACACACACACACACACACACACACACACACATACTCATACTGCTTATACATATTCAAAGTTATAATTAACCATAATTAATAGTTAACTAACGAATACACAATTGAATATATTAATTAGAATGCAAAAAATTAATCAAATGAAAAATAAAATTTGAATATTCAAAATATAAAAATATTTTAAATTGAAACATTATATATATATATATATTGAAAGTATATATATTGAGAGTAATTTATAACACAATTTATATAATTAATTATTAATTATACTTTGTATATTATAAATATATTAATAATTTAATAACTTTTTCAAGTGTAGACAGAAAGTTTAAATCTTTTCAGCTACAACAAAAGCAAATTAAATATAATATTATATAGTATGAACAACTATAAAAATGCCCTATATATATGTATATATACAAATATATATGTATAATACACACACACACACATACAAACACACTGTTCGCTATGACTTGCAAATGAAAATATTGCATGCAATCTTGCAGCATAAATCAATTAAATTGAGCCAATTTTTATATGAAAATCGAACGTCATTAGAATGAATTTTCTTTATTGTATTTAACATTAGAACAATTTTAATATTTAAAATAAACTTTAACTTTAACTTTAACATAAAACATTAATTTGGTAATTATCTTTTATTAATTATTATTTAAAATCTTCATTTATATAGAATTGAATCAATCGCATCTTCATATGGCTTTAGGTTGCATTTTGTTTAGTTTTAAATAAAGAAAATCGAATTAACTATTACTATTATGATTATTATTATTGTTATTGTCTATGTTTATGTTTTTTTTAAATTATAATTAATATATTTATATATTTGTATACATAAAAGGGATAGACCCTAAAAAGGACATATAAATTCGGTTCGCTTTAAAATTTTATAGATTGATTACAAAATTGTTAAGTTAAGTTTGAGTCACACAATGTGTAGACTTTAAGGTTTCTATTTATGTTTTATTGCAAGGATGCTGGGTCCTTGGCATTTACAAATGGGTTAAGTGAGTTGTCTATTAAATGAGTTGTCTGAATGTGTTAAACGAACCGTTATAGGCAACTCTCTGACCCTATTAACTCAATTCGACCTAACAATGGCCATCCATCTGTATGAGCTTATTGATATCATAAATGGTCGTGCAAGTATGCGTACTTTTGTCTACCACTGTACTTAATAAATATGATAATAATAATGAATATATTACATACATACATACATACATACATAAATATATATATATAAGCCTATAATTAAATTTATGTGCACGTACAAAGAATTTTCATAATTATTAAAATTTTATATATTTATACAGATATTTTATTATGCGAAGGCATCTCAAATTGGTGGAAAGACGGCAATGGCAATGGTAGTGGAAATGGAAACGGATAGGGAAATGTTGTAAGGGAAAGGTTATGGGGAAAGGAAATGCAGGCAAACTTGGTATTAAGGAAAATCCGTTTCAACTTAAACACATCCGATTCGATTCTTTTTATCGCATCTGCGTCAACAACGCGGTCGTTGCCATCGCCATCGCCATTGCCATTGCCATTGTAGTTGTTGCCGTTGCCGTTGCCTTTGCCATTGCCGTTGCAGTTGCCATTGCTGAAGTTATCCCAGCCCAATCGAGTGCTGCATTCATAGCCAGTTCCGGATAGCAACCTGGCCCAGACTATAGATAGAAAGATGGTACATAAAGCGTGCTGTATTAAATCCAGCAACAATTGCATCGCCAGCTTGATGCAGTTACAATTGCCAGCATACTGGGTATACTATACTGTATACTATACCTATGCTGCAATGGCTCAGAAATATTACAAAAAAAAAAAAGCACACATACACACACATTGCAACAGGCAAACCCATAAATGCCAAGCACCCATCGGAGGAGCAGATGTACCACTAGCCGCTTGTTAAGGATAAAGAAGAAATGTTGAAGCACTATATGTTAAAGGATGTGATAGTTAACAATATCTGTGACTGGTTTTTATATGCCTGCCATTGCAACATAACATATATATGGAATATATATATACATATATGTATATATTCCGACAGTATTTGGTAACTGAATCTGGGTCTGATTTCAGTATGGGAACAAGCAGCAATCAATTTGTACAATAGGCAACTAATGCCAAAATATGTATCGTATAAAAAGAAAGACAATTCACACATATAAAATGAAATGCTTTAACACATACAAACACTTAAACAGACACACACATACACATACAGCCATATACAGCCATATACGCATATAAAACAGTAAGCAAATAGTTTAAGGATATAGCTATACGAATAGAAACAAAAACAACTATAAGTAACAACAGTCAACTCTCAATGTTTGCAAAGCACTCTATATCTCAACACACACACACACACAAACACAAATGATTGTGCTTGTAAAGTTAGTTAGCTATATACAAATATGTGTTCAAGTGCTTTGGCATAAGTATGGCCAGTTGGGTCACGATAGACGTGTCAGACAGTCAGTCACATTTGAGTGCAATGGAAATTAACAGATTGAAAGCTGTTAAAGATACACAAAGTAACTTAATAGCAACTGATCAAAGCTCCTTTCTTTATCAATAGGTTAGCTAATGAGAGCAAAAGCAAATCATAGATTATTCCGCTTGAATAGAAAAGTACATTGAATGCTCCTTATAACCGACAGCCGACAGCCGACAACTTGCAGTCAAAGTGGAGCCAGTAGTTGATTGCGTCCCCTTCCCCGCAATAGCAAAGTAATCTAGAAATGCAGTTAATAAGCTTTTACATTAAAGTTTTTACTTTTCTTTAATACCTTTAAAAACAACTTTAAAACTTTAAATCTTAAATCAACTATCAACTTGATATATTTTTAAGCACATCAAAAGCAATACGAAAAAGAATTTATATCTTATTCTTATTAACGCGGTTGGTTATTAAAGTGTGCCCGTAGTAGTTTAATAATTAAGCTGAGTAATACAATATAACACAGAGTTGCATTACATGGCTTGTCTACACAACGGAAGACTGCGACAGGAAAGCAAGAAGAGAAAAAAAAAACCGATAAAATATTACGTTACTTTGTAAAGAGATGCACTAAAATGCTTTAAATTTACCTACAAAATAACTATAAAGGAACTTATACACTTCAAATTCTTATTATAATTGAAACTCCTTGAAACTGCAATTCGATACTCTTTATAAAAAGCAAAAGGAAGCCTTGAAATACAATTTGTCCTTTGATCCATTAAAGAAGTGTGCTAAGTGAAGTGTTACTCTACTGGAGTAATATATTTAATTAATACTCTAAAAACACAAACAGTTGAATAACAGTAGAATGCACACTTAACAATAAGATAAAGCCAAGCTAACGAAGTTGAAGATAGAGAAGAAAGAAATGGATAAAGATGTTACATCTACATTGTTAAGTAGGTTTACACCTGACTTAAACAAAGACTTAAATATAATTAAAAGTGTTTTTAAATCAATCTCCAATGATTTAATTCGATAGTTTCAATAACAAGCTAATATAATATTCTTAGTTAAGTGTTACCCTAGTGGAATAATGTATATAAATATATATATATATATATATATATATATATATATATAAACACAACGTAGAGCTGCATTGTTTAACAGACAGTTGGAAAGTAGCGAAGAGGGGGCACACTTAGGAATAAGATAAAGCGCAATAAGTAGCAGAGCTAACGGAGTTGAATAAAGCCATTCGACTCTAATGATTAGAGCGCTGAGAGAGAAAGATAGTGAAAGGAAGAGAAAACGTTTACAGTAATATGATTTAAATGTAGCTTATAAAATATTATCTGCTTTATTGTATTATTATTAATAATTTTATTGCATTTTTTTTTTTTTGATTTTTATTTAATATTTAGAATATATTTTATTTTTATACGGTGTAATATTAATAGCTAGAAAAAAATAACTCTATGTCTGGTGTGTGGTACCATTTTAACGAATCTGATTATTTTTTATTATCTTCATTATTATTATTATTATTATTATAATTTCAACGCAATTTATTTAATTTGTCTCCATTGTTCATTTAATTTTTTTAAATTTAAAGCCTATTGTGGTGGCTCAGTTGTCCTGGCCGCTTAGCTTCCTGCGGCATTTTGACTTTATTAAAACTAATTTTATTTTCAGCTTTTCATTTGCAAACACATTTTTTCCTCTGTTGCTGTTGCTGTTGCTGTTGCCGTGGATGTTGCTGTAGATGTTGCTGTTGCTCATGCCCAGCATTCTGTTAGAATGTTCAGTTCAGTTAAGTTCATGTTCTTTTTTTTTTGTTTTTGTATATTTCCTTTTTTGTTTTTTTTTTTTTGTTCATTCTTAATATTGTTGCTCCACTTGATGTTGCTATGCGATTTTTATTTGAAATGTCGGTTTTACGGCTCCGTTCCACTTTATAGGCCAAGTGCATGAAATAATTTTATTTTTTTTTTGCTTATATAATAATAAAAACAAAATAACATAGAACGTAAAATAAAATAAAATAAAACAAAAAAAAAAAAAAATAGAATAAAATAAAATAAAATAAAATAAGGAAAAAAGCCGAAAAACAAAAACACAAAACAAGCGCCAACTCGACGGAACTACGGCATAGATTCACACGCATCTTATATATATATATATATATATATATATATATATATAATAAAACAGAAGCTGTAAACCTACAAACTTAACATACAAAAATGATCGACTAAAAGTATACCCTTTACTCATAATCCAATAGTTATAGTTTTATAGTTTTTTACACTAACATTTAACATATATTTTTTTATCATATGAAAACTTTAACGAAACATTTTCTTATATTTTTGATATAGTTAAAAATAGTTATACTCCGCCGGTTAGTCATACGTCTAGTATATACCCAGAGGTGTATGCTTTGTTACTTTTTATCGTGACATAATTATAAAAAAAAAACCCTCTGCCAGAGTATTTAAACAAAGCAACGGACACACCAACAACAGTAACTACGGCCACGACAACAATTACAACAAAAATGTATTACGACTTTTATTTGCATACTTTTGTGGGCGCACACAAAATGATTTAAAATGATAATTTCGGCGAGCAACAATAAAGAAAGCAACAACAAAAAAAAAATAAAAAAATAATAATAAAATAATAATAACAATAACAAAAAAAAAAACAGCAAAAAGAAAGAAAAGTACAGAAATATAAATGTAAGGCACTCACATTGCAGCACTGGTTGTAATTTAGGTTTATTTTTTCTTCTTTTTTTTTTGTAATTTCAATTAAAATTATTCTAGTTGTACACAACGCGCTTTTATTATATACATATATATATATATATATATATATATATTATATATAGGGCATGGCATTGGCGGGTAGTGGCATAAAGTGTAGTAAGATACTGTATAGGTCAGGGTAGAAATGAACTGTTGTTGTATGAAAATTGTTAAAGCTAACAACAATTGTGTGGCAAGTTTAGGGCTAAGTGATACGCACTCGTCGCCTAATGGTCCGTCACTGCATGGAGTTTAGACATGAAGAAGCTACTACTACTACTACTACTACTATGAACAAGTCTCTGGCAGCCCGTCGTGGATTTCAGCATAGTCCATCAGCGGGCAGCTGACAGTCGTCGCGAGATCCCAGAGCGCCATTACCGCAAAAACTTTAACGCTGAGTTGTTAGCAACAGCAAACGAACTTAGAAACACAAACACGCGCCACACACACATATATATATATATAAATATATACACAGTGAAAGAGACTATACACACACACACACACACACACTCACACGTACACACTCATATACGTAGATTATAATGCGCACTGTACCCTTACCTACCCCAGACACAAAAGCCAAGCCAATCCCTATGACTAACCCATTGTTAGTCCCTACTTCAATCCCAATCGCAGTCAAGCCACATTACAACACTCGTACCAAGTCAAAGGCGACATTAACTAAGCGTGAGGAAGCTGTAGCTCAACTACTACTGTATTCAAACACCCTTCCCCCCGCTCAAATACCCCTTACCCATATATAACTTTGAGCTGAAATTTAGAGTTTAGTCCAATCTTTTCAACTCAACGTAAACGAGCGCGCGCAAAAGAGCGAGCTTAACGCACACACACGTACAACAAGCTTTTTCTGCAAAGTGAGCGCCTTTTTTTTTGAGTGAAATTTCTGTGTAATGTCACTCAATTGTTTGAGTACTATTGTCCGACCATTGAGTAGTAACTAGTCACTTGTCGCCTGATGCTGGCTTAGAATTTTATTTTATTTTTTTCTTTTTACAGTTTTTTATTTTAACATTTTGGATTTGGTTTTTTTTTTTTTTGTTATTTCTTCTTCTGCTGAGGCAACTCTTCCATTTGATTTCTTTGATTCCTTTTTTTATTATTATTTTTTTTTTTTTTTACTATTTTTTTTTGTTAGCAACAGCAGCAGCAGCAGCAGCCGACAGCACCACTGGGCGATGCGGCCCCTGCCAAAGACCAAAAGTGGGTCATTTTAGTTGCCGTCGTCGCCAGTGGAACGTTGAAAGTCAGTAAGGATGTGTGTATGAGTGTGTATGAGTGTGTATGAGTGTGTATGAGTGTGTGTGTGTGCGTGGCTGTCTCTTGTTTTTGTTAAATAAACCATGCTGGGTAAAAAGAGTTTACGTTTCTATATTTATATATGTATATGTGTATATGTATATGTATATGTATGTGTGTATGTGTGTAGTATATATATAAGTGCATACAAATGTTTGCTAAAAGACAACGAGCAACGACAACAGCAACGGCAACGGCAGCGGCAACTCCGTTTCCTCGTGGGAGTTTAATTTGCAAGTTAAGGAAATACAAGTAATGATGGTAAACTTTAAATTTTTGATAATGCCAACAGCAGCAATAATGCAACATGCATGCAACAATAGCAACATACAATAGGTTAAATCGAGCTCGTATCTTCAACTAAAACTTCTATCTCTATATATATATATATATATATATATATATATATATATGTGTATTGCCCATTTATATCTATGGCATACATCTTGGCCGAAGCAGCATCAGCTGCAGTTGCCACTGTGTCTGGCACTAACTTCATCGACTTTGACTTTGCCTTGCGCCTTTCGCCTTTGCCGTTGACGTATCCTTCACCCTCGACTATCACTTCGCCTTTGCCCTTAACTTTGCCGTCTTCAATTTTGCTTAGTTATTTTCGTAAGTGCAAACGAGCAATTTGAAGTGCTTAAATATTTGATATTGGTTTTGCTTTGCCTTTCCTCAACGTCGTCGTCGTCATCGTTGTCATCGTTGTCGGCGTAGACGTCAGCGTCGGCGTCGACTTCATCATTGCCATCGTCTCCAAACGTCGAAGTCTTCGTTGCATCAACTTAAGCAACTTAAGCTCTGTGCAACATTTTAATGAAATTGTCTGTGTGCATTCGCATTCCCATCAACTGCAGCAGCAACAGCAGCAACAGCAACAGCAACAATCAGGCAGCATCATAACTGTAATAAAACTTTCAAATAAATTTATTAACGCCATGTTTGTAATAATTACAATCAGAGGCATTCCGGCAGGAGTTGCAATTGGTGTCGAATGCACAGTGCAGGGATCTATTAGATAAAAGCTGAAGCTGTTGCTGCTGCTGGCATTTTAATTGTTAGAGCAAATAATTAAAATTGAATTTGTGAAAGACGCTTGCACTAATTCCATATCAATTAGATAATTGTGTAAAGCATCAATTGAATTGGCGGCTTGAGATGTGGGAAATGTTTGAAATTTCTAGTTATCAAATGATGGCTGGGACTATTGATTGAAGGATATAAGGTGTATGGATCCTTGGTTGCATAAGTTGTACAGTTTAAGCTTGAATGAATACGAATGCGAGCATGGATTAAAAGGGGCAATAAATAGGCATTAAGTGATGTATAAACTGATGGCTAAATGGAGAGAGAGTGAGATAAAAAGAGAGAGAGAGAGAGTCAAAGCGATTGAGGGGGGAGAATCACAGCAAGGAATAAAAGCATAAGCAAAAGTAAAAACAGAGGGATTTTAGCTGGCAACAGACAGCTGACTTCCCCGACATCCGTTACCCGACACCCATCCAACTCAACAGCTTGAGGAACACCACAAAAGAATTGTAAGTAAGTCGCATGGAAATGTTTTTGCAATTTGTTGTGGTAAAGTTGAGGCTGTAGTTGAAGCTAGAAGATGAGATCAAGCCCCAAACTCAGACCAAGAGTAACACTGCGACTGAAACTGAGGCTGTAGCTGTAGCTGTAGCTGTAGCTGTAGCTGAAGCTGAAGCTGTTGATGCTTGTGGCCGAGCAAGAGAGAAAGAACAAAAAAAAAAAAGAAATAATAAATAAATAAAAAATAAAAAAAATAAAAATTGTGGCTGACTTCAAGTGAATTGCTGCTAGACAAGTCAAAATGAAGGCGTATAAAGAGGCTATGAACTACAGCAACGGTTGCAAAGACCAAAAACCAAAACTAAAGAGAAAAATCTGTAGCTGATGCTGCTGTTGCTGTTGCTGTTGCTGTTGATGCTGCTGCTGATGCTGATGCAGATGCCATAGACACAGCTTAGGCACAATACAATGGAAGCTATGTAACAGCCAGTGCTGTTCGATTTTGTGCCTTGAAAAAAAGGTTAGATTTTTAAGCAAATAAAAGAAAATCAATGCTAAAGACATTTTGCTATAAAAAAAGGATAATTAGATTTTAAGTTCAACAAGAAAGTAAAAAAAAAAGGAAAGTTAAAATGATGTTTGTTTCTATATTAAACTATAAACCGATTTTCTTTCGTTATTTTTAGTATAGCTTCATAGATTATTTTTAGTATATTTGGAACATGTATATATATATATAGATATAGCTGTATTGACAGCACTGTCAGAAGCCTAGGATAAATAAGGGCTAAAGGTAAGAAAAAATGAAAACGAATAGACGAATAGAAACTAACAATTTAGGCGGAAATGTATATGAAAGAGTACAAAGCTGAAGACCAGAAAGTTAATCCGCTTTGATGCTTCAAAGGAATAAGGTGAAATGAAAATGTAACACAAATATTATAACTATATATATATATATATATATATATATATATTTACATATAGATATATATGTATATACATGTATATAGAAGAAAAGGTGCACTTTTGATTTGAGAATTTTCTTTTTTTTTCTCACTTATAAATATCGAATAAATTCAAGACCCTTTTTAAGTCAAGTGAAATGGAAACTGGTTAACTAGTTTCATTTTAATACTTACTACTTTTTACCTTTTACTCATCTAGTTGAAAGTGAATATTGCAACTTAAATTAATAAGTTACAAAGTTTTTCAAAGAAAACTTAAAAAAAAAATATATATATAAGCATAAATTGTGGAAGAAATTCTTTGATAACAACAAAAATGAAATAGTCTTTTAAAACTTTTCACACTTTTTATAATTTTCAAACTTTCAGTTAAATGTAAATTTTCTGAATATATTTAAGTAGAATATAGAATATATATATATTATTTATATTATAAAGAATTTGTTAAAATATTTGCATTTTAATTTTTTTGATTATAATATTTAAATTTAGTAATTTTATTTTGAGCATTAAATGTATAAAACTTATTAATTAAAATTTTCATATACTTAATTTTAAAATAAAAAACTGTTATATCTAATAGCAATAAAAAATTAGTAATTAAAAAATTAAGAAGACTTTTAATATCTATCAATAATTATCTTAAAAATATCTTCTAGTCGCTAAACTAACAAATATATTTGAGGTTAGTTTTATGTTGCCTGATGATAAAACTAACCTCAAATATTTAAAACTCAATTTAAATGTGAGACTAGAAACTTTTTTTTATAATATTTTATAGTTATATTTGTATAACTTTTTATACAATTTTAGTTCTTAACAATATTAATATTAATATTAATATTAATTGGGCAGAAGTTTGTAATAAAGGACACAAAGAGGTTCTTGTTGGCCTCGTATTCCTTAATAAAAATAAAAAATAAAAATTAAAATCACAGTTCGTAAAATATTATTTCATTTTTTAAATTTTATTTAATATATGAATATTATTGTTATATTTATTATGTTTTAAATATTTATTTAATATTTTCCTATACATATTATTATACATTTTATTATATTTTTAATATGTTTTCTTTCTTTTAAAATTTTTGTTAATATTTTTATATTTTTGTTATTTATATTTTTAAAATATTCATTTTTTATTTTTCTATACATTTTATTATATTTTTTACTCGTTTTCTATTTTTTTTACAATTTATTTTAATATTATTTTATATTATTGATCTTATTATTATTTTTGAATTATTTATTTTTTATTTTTTTATACATATTTTAATATATTTTTAATTTGTGTTCTACTTTAAACATTTTCATTTACTGTTTTTATATTTATGTTATTATTATTATTTTAATATATTAATTTTATATTTTCTACTACATATTATTATATTTATAATTTGTTTTCTATTTCTTACAATTTTATTTAATATTTTTGTTATTGCTATTACTTTTTAATATATTATTATTTTTATGACATTTAATAATTCTTTATAAATTGCTTTAAATTGTATTATTATTGTTTTTTAAATAAATTTGAACGCCTGACTTACTTAGTATTAATATATATAAATTTATATTGAATAGTAATTGAATGTCGCCTCTAAGCTAAAGTTTATCATAAAGAATTTGCTCATTAGAAAAGTAGGAAAACTTTTAGCCAATGTCTTACGAATTCCAGCATTGTAGAACGTGTACGGGTTTAAGAGAAAAGAAAAAGGCCAAAAGAAAAAAGAAAAAGGAACAAAAAAAGAAAATCAGTTGTGGGGCAACTTGGGAACAGTGCCAAGCGCACTGAGAGGCTCTTTTATATGCCACTCGCACAATTGCATGCTGAATGCTATAAAACTCACTGCCATGCATGCATGCCACTCACACATCATATTATACCCTGAATACTGTCTCTCTCTCTCTCTCTCCCTCTCTCTCTCTGTGTCTGGTTGTCCCTTACATACAGGCACAAACACTTATTCACCCTTTTTGGTTTCTATCTCTTTCAGTTGAGAAGAGAAGTGTGCGTCAAGCATGTGGAACAAAACGCAAAAGTTGTATAAACTTTTGCGGCGATCTCGGCGTAAGCCGGGCGGTTGATAGTTCTTGTTTAAGGGGGGGGATTGGATGTGGTGGAGAATGCCTGGGGTATACCGTGGAATGCTGGTAGTCATAGCGTAAGCGTGTTGCTGTGCTGTGGTACGGTTTGTGCGGAGTGGGGATTGCGGGTAAATGAAGCGTAAGAAGGAATGCACTTGTACGCACACACATATATACATTTACACGCATATATATACATATATATATGTATATGTAGTAAGAAAAAACAATACATTTAATTAAAGTTTAAGATGAGTTGGCACAACATAGAGGCAAGGCAATAATACTAACAACAACAACAACAACAAATGCAAGTAACTAGAGTAAAAAAAAAAAAAGAAGAAGTAAAAGTTGAAGTAGAAGTAGAACAAGAAGGAAATACAGGAATAGGAGAATAACGGTCACAACAGTTCACACTTTCTAAAAACCCTTAACTAAAACTATGTTAAAAATTGTTAACGCTCTGCAATAGCATCCAGATTTAATTAAAATTATAGCCCCAACAATATCAAGAGTGGAAAAACTTTAAGGCGTAAATACTGTCTATTTGGTACGTCTGTCCATCTCTTCATCTCTTCAACGTTCTCTCTCTCTATCTCTCTCCATCTGTCCAACTCTCCATCTGTCCGTCTATGCGCCTCTTACTGTTTATTTATCTAGCTCTAACTGCATTACGCTCTCTCTATCTTATTCTCTCTTGCTCTTGCTCTAGCTCTTGCTCTAGCTCTTGCTGTTGGTCTTTTTGTCTGTGCAAGTTGCTTGGTCCTCTGCTAGTTTGCAAGAGTTTAATTTATATCAACGTGCAGCTCAGAGACAACTTGAGCAGAAGGAAGTTGCGTTGTGCGTTATGCACTGAGAAAAAATAAACACATATTGTTGAAATAAATCTAAAATTAGCTGTTTACTACATATTTAAATATATTTATAAATAAAATATATAATAATTATTTATAAAAGAAATTTACCAAATATAGACAACATATTATAGATAATAATATAATTATACAGTACATATCGGTTATAAGGTGTACAGTTTATAAGCAAATATTGGTTAAAAGCAAAATTATGTTATTTTTAAACATCTTAAAACTATTTAACACTAAATTTAACCTCATAAAAGCAAAAAATTGATTGTATATAAGAAAATATTGTGTATAAACAAATAAAAAATCGTTAATTTGGAATCAGTTCATATTAATTTTATCGGTTTTAAACAAATTATAAGCTGTAGGACAGCAATATTAAAATTTTTAATCCCATTTTATATTCAATATTAATATTATTATAGCTGACGAATAGCATAAAATATAAATTTTAATAAACTTTTATAATAATCATTTAAATTCAACGTATTTGCATATTCATGATTGCTTAAAAGAAAATATCGAATATAAGCAAAAATTTCCCTGCATTATAGCTTTTGCTTATAGCCGTATACTGTATAAAATTGTTTAAAATTTTACTAACAAATTGGCAATTTTTCAATGCAATTCCAATTAAGTTTTGCTGCAATTTATGTGGTATAAAAATGCGTCGACTTTCTACACTTTTTTTAATGCATAATTTAATAAATATTAAGCAAAACTATTTTTTTTATATATATTAATTATAGCATTTTAAGCATTATAAATTAATATTATATATATAAAAAAAAAAAATTACTTTTATTTATGTTTCAATATTTTCTTTTGACACTTTTATATATATCATATAATATTGTTATGGCTTTGTTTGGTGCAACTTATGGAATGGCTACTATAAACATTAATATATATATATATTTTTAATGATCTTTAAAATACGTACAAAATATTTATAAAAAAAAATATTTATAAAATATTAAAACCGGCTAACCATATAAATATAGTAATAATAATGATGATAAAAATAATTTAAGAAATTTGTGCAAGGTGCAAATTTTTGGTGCAGTTTTTAAAATGCTGGAAAATATTTAAATATTATAATAAGATTATATTATATTATATTTTTAATATTTATAAAAGAAAAAAATTTGAAAATTTATTAAAATATTTTTAATATTCACAAAATAAAAAAAAAAGTTTATACTAACAATCAATAAATTTTGATGCAATTTTTAAAATTGTGGAAAATATATAAATAAAAAAAGGAATTTTAGAAAATTTATAATTTTTGGAAAATTAAAAAAAAAATGTTTATACAAACAATATAAAATATGTGAAAAAATTTTCAAAGTGTTCTTTACAATAACTTAAAAATAAATCGAAAAAAATTTAAATAAATTAATTAAATAAAAATTAAATTTTATTTTAATTTAATACACATTCTTTAATAGTTTATTATTAGTTTCATTATATGCATGTTATATTTAGTTTAATAAACAATTACAACAGTTATTGATATTTTATATAAATTGCAGAGACTTCACAGTCAAAATATCATGAAGAACTTGCATCAAAATATTGCATACAATATAATGTTTAAATATTTAAACCATACAATTTATGCTTTGCCATAAATTTTGTACAGTGTTGCATATCCTGTTTCTCTACAGATTTTTGTTGTCGTGCTGTCGTTGCTGCAGTTGCTGTTGCCGCTGTTGTTGCTGCTGCTGTTGTTGCTGCCGCTGTTGTTGCTGCCGCTGTTGTTGCTGCTGCTGTTAAACAACGCTCAGCGCTATCTAGTTAATGACTCAAACTTTTACTTAGTAGTCACGTCACAGAACAAGAGCTATATTCACAGAAACAAACACAAACACACACACACACACACACACACACATAGAGAGAGAGAGAGAGAGAGAGAGAGACCACCCAGAAGGTATTCAGTTTGCGGATTGTCACGTCACGTTTTAAATGTTGGCCAACAAAATTGGGCAAACATTTTGGCGTTCGCATTCAAAATTAGCCTTCAAATAATTTTGCACAAAAATTAAGGCGTGCCACATAGCCTTGTTAGATGATATTCAGTGTAGAGCTCTGCGTTGTAAGCGGTAAATTTGTCAGTTGACAGTTGCAAGTTGCAAGTTGCATGTACCAAGTTGCAAGTTGCCATCTGTAACTTGTCTATAGCCAGTTAACAGTTGCCACATTGGATTACTTGCCACAATTTGTAATTCAAAGTGTGCACGTCTTGCCTTGATTTCTGCAATGTCTTTTTTGATTTTCAATTTTATATACACACACACACACACACACACACACACACACACAATGCAGCTGCTTCTTTTTTAATGCTTTTGCTTTCATTTTTCAAGGAGCAAACTGCAAGAGGCTTAAGTGTTTGGCATGCCATTTATAGTATATGTATGTATGGTATGTGTGTGTGTGTGTGATATATGTACGTATGTATGTATGTATATAGTATGTAGTAGGTGTGGTCATGCGGCAGTTTCAATCGCGAAATGCCATTTCCGCAAGCTGCCGACGTCTGTTGCTGCTGCCATTTTCCAAGATGCCTGCGATATTGTCGGAAAAGCAGTCAAGAAATGACTGCAAAAATAATCGAGTTTACATTATATATATATATATATATATATTACACATACAAACATACAGTATGCAACTGTTAATGTGTGTTTGTTTGTATGTGTGTGTGTGTGTGTGTGTGTGTGTTTGGGCACAACAATAAATGCTAATTTCCCTTTTTTGCAGCACATAAAACATTTTTAATTGAAAAACGCTGACATAAATGGGCGCAACTTGCTTCATATTGCAGCACATTGTGGCATTAAATTACACACACACACACACACATATATATATATATACATGCATACAAACACACATATACATTATACATATATATATATATATATATATATATATAGCTGTCTATTTGGTGGGCGTGTCAAAATTGACAGCTACTTCAAGCTGGGGCAAAGTTGCTTTTGTTTCATTTTCGTTAGCGCCCGCTGTCAAGCGCAAGACAAACAAACAAACAAACAAATAAACAAATAATCAAACAAAAAACACACACACAAACACACACACACACACACACACACACAACATACAGCTCATACAGCAATGGACAGCAATACAAACTGACAGAGCTGCCAGCAAACAAACAAACGACACGCAAACTGCCAAACAAACAACAAAAAAAGACAACCAAAAAAAAGCAGCGAAAAAAAAAACAAAAAATAAGCAAAAAAGTAGAAAAAAAAGAAGAAAAAACCAAAATAAAAGCAAACGAAAAAAAAACGCAGCTAAAAGTAAAAACAAAAACAAAAAGGAAAACGAAAACAAAAAAAAAAACAAATGGCTAAAGTTCGCACATGTTAGCGGAAGACGTTGACGAAATGGCGGCCCAAGGAGCATGACGAAACAGCAGAGGGAGTTGAGGAAGATGAGGATGAAGAAAAGAGCAGGCAACATTTGATGGCACAGCGTGGCAAAAGGGCGCAACGGTGGCAAGTGTGCGGCACATGATGGCAGAATATGAATAAAATGAATAAATTGGCATATGTAATGCGTTTGCTAGGGTGTTACTGTATGGGCGAGAGGGGGAAGGGAATTGTGGCAGCGGCAGTGGCAGGGTGCAAGAACTGAGAACTTAGCTTAGCTACAAAACTAACTTAAATGTGGCAGGGGAACAGGGCACAACACTGAAGTGGCAACATACCTGGAGATTTGGCTTAAATGCGACACTGATTATATGCCATGAGATTTTCATGGGGCGTTATCATTAAATGTATGCCACATATGTTTATGTGTGTGTGTGTGTGAGCGTATCATGTATGTATGTGTGCAGCATTAAGTGCTGTTAGATTCAGCAGAGAATTGCTTAAAAGTTCAACAAGGGAATTGCCAAAATGGCCCACTAAAACAGTCAACTGATATTGCTGCCACAAATTGATGGCTGCCAGATAAACGTTAAATGATGAGCGATAAACGATAAACGATAACAGCAAACTCATCTACATACAACAGCGAATAGTATTTCTATGATGAATCACTTAACATTTGCACCTTGATAAGACGAAATCAATTATTTGATAATTTCTTTTTCTACTTCTTAAATTATCGATTTGCTGCTGCAGAATGCTTATATTTGGCTTAAAAGAAACCACATTACATACATCTATATATCGATATATATATATCGATATTTAATATATATATATATACCATATATATTCATAGCTAATCCAAGCCATAACTTATCATAATAATAAATATATATTTGATAGATAAATTTGCATTACGATTTGAATTTGTTATAATTGAAATAAGTTAGCCAAGTTGTTAGCCAAATTGTTAGCCAACATTAAGTGTATATAATAAATCTAGAGAGTAACTGCATCCAATTCAATTCAATTCAATCCGTATCCATGGCGTATCCATATTGAATC
>JBAMBS010001195.1:60000-72877 GCA_037044455.1 Zygothrica quintamaculata
TGATGCATTTATACCTGGCTCTGGAACTATTTCAGCTTCGGTCTTTAATATTATAAAGTTCTTTGGCATTGCGTCTTCACCATCACTAGTATGCATTGAGCAGGAATCCTTATTACGTTTTCTTGATTGATTGCGATTCATTGGATTTTGATTGCTGCGTGGCCTTATGCGTCTATAAAGACGCGCGAGTTTAGCTAAAATTCGCTTTGCCGATGGCATAACTAAGTGATATATAAATATATATACATAAATATTTATATATATATAAATATATATATATATATAATTTGGACAAGCTTGGTTAATATCTTTAGATCCAAAACTACGATTTTTTTCTTATTTATTTATAAAAAATCCACTATTACAGAAATTTTAGGAAAGAAAATTTTTTGTATTTTATCGAACGGAGTATATGATTTTAGTGTGAAATATTTTTTAACAATAATTTATAAGTCTAATACATTGACAGCTAAATCTAGGCAAACTTATATATATATATATAATATAATATATTTATTTTTCGAACTATTAAACTCAATCCACTTATATTTAAAGTAAGGGTTCAATGCCGGTTAAGTCATTAAAGTAAGTTAACTGCCTTAACCCGTTTCCTTCCTTAAAACCTCCATACACACACAAGTGGCCCATTCTGTTGTAATAAAAATTTTTATTGCCTACTTTTAGCCGACCGCTTTCAATAAGGCGCTCCAGCACAGAGCGATGGCTGCCGGCATCAATTATTAAGGAACATAAAATTATGAGTGGCACTCCTTGTGTCTAAGCTTAGCACCACAAACATTTTTATTTCGCTACTTTAACGCTCTTCGCTGTCCACTTTTGACTCAGTTTAATTAAATTTTTTAGCGAAATTGTTGAGCAAATCGACAAGAAGCGGCGTGTTGATGTCTACTACTACATCATCTAGTCCTATCTAGCCGTTCATTAACAATGCATTGCCAGGACTTTACTGGCCAAGACTAGACTAAGACCCAAATACACATAGCATTAAACACTATACAGACTCCTTGTGTACATTGTATATACACACTGAGTATACACTGAACACTTGGCAGTCCATTGAGTGGCCCTTAAATGCAGTCACGCGCGTTCCCTTGTTGTGAATCTCTTTTTATTATTTTTTATTTTTATCGTTTTTTATTTTACATTTTTTTTTTTTGTTTTTTTTTTCCATTTTGACAAGTTTTTAGATTATTTTTTTTTATTTTTTTTTGTTTTTCTTTTTGTTTTTGTTTTATTACCTTGCATCTTTAAGACTTTCGTTTTCCAAAATTGACCTTTTGCCTTAATTGTATATTGTTGCTCGTTAAACAAATTATCTTACTACTTAATCTGTACACGTGCTACAACTTTAAATCTCTTTTCTTTTAAACTTAGTTTTTATGTTTAGGTTTTTCTTATTTTTCTTTTTTTGTCCTCTAACTTTTTCTATTTTTATTGAAAATCAACACATAAAAATGAAGAGGCTCAATAAAAGGCAAATACTTTGTTTAATATACATATTAAATAGTCACACATCCTCCATATCTTTATGAGCTATCAAAAAGGATTGTGCATTCTATACACAGAGGATAACTGCTGCTTTACAGTAAATCACAGATAATTTTGTACATTATAAGCCGCTCTCCTAATGTCCCGTTAAAACCATTTAATTGCAGTATCTACTTTGCTTATCATTATAGCAGCTAATGTAGCTACCAATCCGTTGATGCGGCTGTTGCTATTGCAACACAGTATGCAAATTGAGCTCTGGTTGAGGCAGGACACGGACAATCAGTTAACTGCCACTGAATTTGCAAGGATAATTGTTTGCACTCAAAGCCTGCGGTGATCTGCATTTGGGCATAGATTGTGCATTTAGCTCTGTATATTGTTGAACGATCATATGCTAATCAAATTTATGATTTGTGTGTCCGTCTGTCAGTCTGTCTGTCTGTCTGTCTGTCTGTCTGTCTGTTTGTCTTGCCGTCCATCTGTTTATGTGCCTGTTCCTCAGAGACTGTGAGTGCTAGAGTAACTAGATTTGGCACTCCCTATTTTCATACACTATACGCGGTTGTTTTAAATTTTGAACTTTCTCCCCTGACCCCTGCAATATGAAAAAAACGATTATAAGGCACAATTTTTAATCGATTAAATTTCTTTTGGGTACACATAATAATTATACTATTCTTGATCTGCGTAGTGAATTTCGTTAAGATTGTATAAAAAACGCGTGATTTATTCAACATTAAATATGATGCTATGGAGCGCGGGGGGCTAAAACGCACGCGCAACAGCTCAATGTGTATGTAGAACTATGTATATATGTGTATAAGTATGTGTATGTCTGTGTATGTGGACAAAGTACTTCTCGCAGTCGGATACACCCGACAACAGCCTTTTTACTTGTTTCAAAAGACAAAGGGTCTAAATATTGTGACTGCAGCTGCGTTGCGAAATACTTTTATCACTTGATGCAGTCTTACTGTGTGTAACTTAACAAGGATTTACCTAAACAACAGGACTGTAAACACTTTATAAACTCAGTACATATATACGAATATATTAATATATATGTATTATATATATATATCCTGATCCTACTTAGACATTTTGCATGGTTTTTTGAGCAGTGTGAAAATCTGTTATGAACAAAAGTAGCTGATAAGCTTACACACATATTAACAAGTGTATATAAATATACACTAACAGTTAGTTGCAGACATAAATATTAACATTCAAACACACACATACTCATGCATGCATACATATTTAGTTAAGGAGCGTGTAAATGTAATACCATTAATAATCGAAATCTTTCATTAAATTAAGAACACTGTTTCTGACCGCGAGCCGCTGGCGTCGACATGCCATACATATATACAAATATATATATAGTGCACACTCATGTTTCTATATACAATCAAGCAGACACCAAAGACACACACATACACACATACATTAACATAAATAATTACAATTTAATTAGCGGACATGAATTGCAGCGTCGCAGCCTTCAAACTGACCAACTGACCGACCGCATTATATCAACCTACACATTCTCATGCACACACACATACATACACATCCTTATGCACATCCTTAATTACAGGCTGACTATCAAAAAACAAAGGAATATATGTATATATATATATATATATATACATAGTGGACCTTCGACTATAGCTGCTTTTTTCCAACTCTCTCTCTCTCAATATCTCTATCTCTTTCTGTGCCTATCTCTGTCTCTGTCTATATGTCGCTTGGTTCCGTTTGTTGGCTTGTTGCTGCTTCTGAGTGTCGGCGCGACTGTCGCTTCCTGTTTGCCATAAACTTTTTCGTTCATCCGCTCATTACATTTACACACAGAAACAAACACAGATACAAATATAAATATAAATATATATATATATATATATATATATATATTTACATACATATATATAAATTTGTATAAATGTGTATATGTGTACATAGCCGCACTACATGCAGAGCAGATATTTTTACGCAACAAGCAGAAAAAAGAACAAACAACAAAAACATTTACTTTATATACATATTATTATAACGGAAAATATGTAAAAAAAAAAAGAAAAAAAGCCAACAAAAAAAAATGGTTTTTTTTCCAAGTGAAATATGACACATTGTGATATATACGCAATTATTTGCTCTATTCATTGAAAGTGCAGACGCGTCAGAATGAAACTCTAGACAAAATCTGAACAAGTTTTCAGTTGCCCGTAAAAGTATGCAACAAAAAATTAAATAAAGCAAATATATGAAACATGTAGAAAGGGAAAAACACAGCAAATTGCATAAAATGAATAAACTTTTTGACATGACAAATCAAATAACAATAATATGAAAATTTAAGGTACTGGAAGAGGTGTCTACTGTCTACCGTCTACTGTCTACTGCCACTTTCCATCTGCCAAAATATATGTATATCGAAAAAATCAAACAGAGATTGATATTGTGGAATAAACTGACAACAAATTTTGATTGATAAATAAGAGAATCATTCAAAAGAAAACAATATATTTATATATATTATATATATATATATATATATATATATATAAAGATAATGTAATGAACTCTTGCGGCAATTACACAATTATTTAAAACAATATTTGTTTTATTTTAAATTAAATTGTAAATGAAAATTCAGTACATTTTTTTCTTCCGATTTATTTGCATTTTTGGTTTTGATTAAAATTTTATTTAAATTAATGCTTGATTTTTGTATTAACTTTTATTTATTTATTTTATTTATGTTCTTCTTATTTTATATAAATGAAACAACTACAAGATACCCTATGCAGAGCATATACCGATAAATAGGGAAGTAATTCGATAGGAAAACAAATCGTTATTAATATCCGTTTAAATTTGACATTTAAATACATAAAGGCTTTGTTAATTGTTATATATAGATGTTAAGGTTTGCTTATTGGTATCGATATCGGTTTTGATATAAATATTGTTATCGATATTGTTATTGAGCTTGATTTTTCTTTTGGTGTTTTTTATTGTTTCTCATTCGATTTTAAATTTGGTATTGATATCGTTTTTGGTATCAGGTTTTGGCATCAGGTTTTATATAAGTTATGAGATCAGTTTTGAAATTGATTTTTCCCTTCTTTATTTACTCTTATCTTTATTATCGTTTTTATAACCAAACAAGGCAACAAAATGAGGATCGGTTATCGTGTATCAAGTTGCTTTTGACTGTGAATATATATAGCTCACCCTCCGATTTCACAACTTTAGTTCAAAGTATCGATAGCATATACTTAATCGAGACAACAAGAGGGGTCGATTCAGCCCTGTCCGTCTGTAATAACGAATACTTTTCAGTCGGATACACCCCACTACATCTTTCTTATTTGTTATTTTTATTTATTATATTTTGTTTGCAGTTACATTTAACTATTTGCAAAAGCTTACAAAAAATGTTTACATAAATTATATTTAATTTAATATACAATTATTTTATAGTATATGAAGAACTACATACTGCCACTTCGTCCTCGTAGTTATTACATGTGAATCCTTTGACAACATAATCTGTCAGAGATCAGCATTGAGCTGTTTATATGCCAGTTTAATTGATGTTAACAAGTGCATTATTATTATTATTATTAAATAATAATAAATCAGAAATGAAACTAGAAAAAGTTTTTAATAAATATCAAAGCGTCTACTCATCCTTTATGTTGAGTATTTATAGTCAAATAACTCTATGCTATATTTAACCACCATTACACTTACAGTTACTGCCAATTAGAATATCTGCATGCAGTCAATTGGAAACAAGCGTTGTATTTGCCAATAACTTTGATAATAAATGCTACAAGTCAAGGGTCAAACCAGCGAGGGGAGATTTTTTTGGTTGTGCTTCAAGTTTGCTTTGCTCTTCATTCCCTTTCATTCAGCGTTACTTTATGTATCTATGGCAACTCTCTACAGAAAAAGGGAGAGAAATAGAGAAAGAGAGAGTGAAAGAGATGGAGAGAGAGAAAGCAAGAGAGTGAGATTTGCATCGTAAGTGCAAATCGTGTATCCTTGAGCCAGATTAAGCATCCTGCTGCAGTTTTCGCTGTATCATTTTTAACCACTTTTCAACAGTAACTTTACAGCAAAACTTAAAGTAATATTGAAAAGATAAAATTTCTGCATTACAAATATATATTAATATATATATGTATTCATTTTGATCATTGCAAATCATAAATAAAATTACAAGAAATCCAGCTGCTTGCAGAATAAGAAGGCTATTCCTATTAATGCGTTAAGTTTTTATTATAGAGCCGAGTTTATATTCAAAATATATACTGTTAAAAGGATCTACAAGCCTAAGCGAACATGCTCGAACATGCTCGAACGCGCTCGAACATGCTCCAATACATTTCTTAAAGTTCCCCAAAGCAGCTGATAGCCACAACTTTTGTTTGCATCAAAGTAAATGCATTGCACCATTTGATTTCAACAACTGTATTATAAAATTTAATGAGCTCTTTCAACCTTATTAAAAAAAATAAATAAATAAAAAAAAAACAAGAAAAAAATGTTGTTTTTTTTTTAGTTTTCAATTGACTTTTTTTTTTGGGGGTTTTATTTTATTTGATTTTAGTTTTGGCTGCGATTTCTTTTCTTTACGTTTTGCAGGCTGTGCCTAATGCTATTTTAATAAGAAGCATATAAACTCAGACATACACACGCACACACACACACACACACACACACATGTGCACACGCACGCACATACACATTAACTTTCAATAAAGCAAAAGGATGTGTGTTAAGGACATGTGTAAAAACGAAAGGCTCTGCATTCAACCCACAAAAAACAAACACACAGCAAAAAAAAAACGCTTTTCATAGCAATTTTCATGTGTGTGTGTGTGTGAGTGTGTGCGTATGTATATGTATATATATATATATTTGTGTATGTGTGTGTAGTTATGTGTGTGTATGCGTATTTGTGTACCTTAATATTTGTCATAAAACTTTATGAAGCACAAAATTAGTTTTACAGCACTCCCACACCCGCTCTACGTTCTCTATGCCCCTTCCCCACACCTAAAAAAAAAAAAGAAAAAAAAAAACACCCTCACGAATGTTGCATGAAACTTTTGTGAAAACGGCTAATGGCAATCGATGGCTAAGAGGCAAAATCAAAAAAAAAAAAAACAAAATAAAACGAAAGGCGAAATGTTAACAGTCATTGGATTTCATTTTAGCCAACAAAGTGTTAAAGTGTATATGCCATATAAATATACTAAATATACATATATATACTATACCATACATATATATATATACACTATAAATATGTATATTCATATATATATATATATATATGTACAGTTAATGCTTGTGTCAATGCTGGTAATCTATTTATTTAGAAATTTTCTGCCATTTAAGCGGATAATTGTTTTACCATGGCTTTGCCAATTGAGAATTTTCATTTACATTAAGCACACACACACACACACACACACATACACATACACATACATAGATAAAACGAGAGACAAGCAAATGGCATGCGTATGCAATGCGCAACAAGCAAATAGAGTTAAAAATGGAGACAAAGGACGAGGCAACACTAAAGGAATAAATGGTAATCGGTTGAACGAATAAGTGGCATATAAATTATGAAAAATAAACATAGTTACATGTTATATGTTATGTGTTGTATGCATATAAATTGTTATTATTGTTGTTCCTCTTAAATATATACCACGTACATATATATATAAATATATATATAGGGTATGCACAGTTGGTATAAAACTTGAACAAAATAGCAGCAATAAATTTTTAAGCAATTTTTATTATTTATTTTTATTTTTATATTTAAAATATATATTTTTGTTTGATATTTGCCGCATAACTGTTGTTTGTTATTGACATATTGAGCAGTTGACTTATTTAACTATTGTTGGCCTTTAATTTGTTTTAAAGAGCCGCTGCTGTTGAAGGTTATCACTGCAACAATATGAAAAAAAAAGAAAGAATTTCAATGCATTTAATTTGTTATCGATTTAATTTTATATTTAAATATTTTATTTTATATTAACACTGTATTACTTAGGCATATTAAGCATTATGTATATATTACTTTATATAAAGAATTCATTTTCATTTTATTTGGCTTAACTGAAATGCTTTAAATTTGCGCATATTGCGTATACGCCGCATGAGCCCAAAATGATATAACAATATTTGTTAAGCAACTTAGCGTAATGTTTCACTTGTCTTCTATATGAAAACAATGATGATGATGATGATGCTGATGATGCTGATGATGATGATGATGTTGTTGTTGCTGTTGTTGCTGTTGTTGTTGTTGTTGTTGTACCTGTCAAAGTTTGTATAACCTTTTGTATACTGCATGTAACACATGGCGTATGCGTTATATATTTATACATAATTCAAAAGTATTAAACAATATTTATACAAAAAAGATATACAAACAGCAACAGCAGCATTAAATGCTATACATATAAATGCAACATTTAATATTTATATATAGAACAACTAACTAAGTATTAGTATATGTTGCCATGTCAATCAGTGTTAATACATAAATAAACAACATGCAGCATAAAGTTGCAATTAATGCCAGAAAATGATGAAATAAATTGCTTACAGTTATGTTCATTATACTTTATTATGCTTCAGTTAGCTATAATAATACTTATATTGATATATAGTTATAAAATTAATATATCTCTATATAGTTATCAACAGCTAATCAGTCTGTCTTTTTATATTAGAAAACTTTAGCTTAAGTGGATACTTTGTCACCTTTGAACTGGCCATTAAATGTGTTTATTATTATTGCATTGTCATTGTCACCAATTGGCCAAGTTATTAAGTTAACATATGGCATTGCTACTACTTCAAAGTAAGCTTAAGAGAGACAGAGATAGAGACATAGAGAGAGAGGGAGTGGGCGTTGGATTTGTATAGAAATCTTAGCCCATTGAGTTTGAATCCTCTTCACATTTTTTTTTCTTTTCTTCCCTTCTACAAGTTACTTGCATATTTGACAAAGATATTTCACAAGCCAAATGACGAATGACAAATGTGAATACTCAATGTGTGAATCCTAAATGTCTATCTATATGTATATGTATGGTGCTGCTGATGGTCTGTGTGTGTGTGTGTGAATGAAACTTAGCAGTTATTCCATTCCATTGTCTGTCAATATACAAATTTATGCAAGCTGTTGTCGCTGCGTGTACCCAGCAGGCTATCCCTTAGTTCTCAAGCCCCCCCCCCCCCCACCTCTATCAAATAACACTCAGCTTTTAGCTCCCATATTGCTATTTGAACAATTTCTTTAACTACGCCCACAAAACATATGCAGCTTTCACAGAGTTCGCCGTGGGTTTTCCTTCTTTTTTTTCGTTTTCTTCTTTTTTTTTTCATTTATAACTTCGTTCTTTTTTTTCTTATTTTTCGGTGTTTTGTTAAAGCAACAAAGGAGCATATAAGTAATAGTATAATGTATTTATATATATATATAATACATATACATATTTATATATAGAAACTAGTCCCATTTATTGCCTGCCGAATAAGCTCAAATTTACACTGTAAGAAAAAACATTAATACAACTTATGTGCTGTCATTGATTGAAGAGAAAACAAATGTTTGCTTGTTATAAATTATGTTATAAATATATATATATATATATGTATATGATCTATAGCCTAAACATTATAGCTATATACTATATATACTATTTGAATATTTCCAATTCACTTTTTTCAGTGTATTTCCATATAATATAGTTAGTTGCTGTGTATCTGGTTATTGTGTAGTTATGTTTCAATGTAACGTTATGTAATTTGCTGCTCAACTGCTGTTGCTGACACACAAATTACAGCCACGGCCATAACATTCATGTGCTGGCTCCTAGAAATATGCAATAAAAATGAAACTCAAATACTGTAACTGTAGCTGTAACTGAAAATGAAACTGAAACTAAAGCGTCAGCTGCCCCAAACGAGTCGCATTCAAAACTGTAAATATTCGTCAAGGAACAATGACATGAATAATCAGCGAATTTAACATATGAAAGCAAAAAAAAATAAAAAAAAGGAAAAATCTAAAATAGAAAAAAAAAAAATAGAAAAATTGAAAAACACCAAAAATCTAAAGCAAGTATAAGAAGAAAATCTAGGAAAAATTCATAAAAAAAAACAAAAAAAAAAGCAGCATAGAAAATGTAGAAGAAGCAAACCAATCAACAAGCAAATCCAATACAACCCAAGGGACAGACATGTTTCAGGACCTTTGACCTCAAACCAACACCCACCAGCAGAAGTAGAAGTAGAAGGAGATGAAGATTGAAGAGGAAGCGGAAAATTGTAGAGTGAGTGGAAAACAGCAAAACGCCTTAGCTTCTGACACAAGGACACTAACTAACACTCCCAAAAACGCAGAACATCCTCGCGCCCACATAAAGAATTCAAATCGTATTGCCACTTAAACTCAAAATGGCTGGCTACACATGTCTACCCTTATGTGTATGTGTATGTGTATGTGAATGTGTATATGTGTTTGTATGAAATTCCCAAGTCCTGCTGTGTGCGCGCTGTGCGCTTTCAATTATAGCTGCCATCAAGCCCGAAACTGAAATGTTTGAATACATTGCCATTTAGCCCACGACAGGACACCAAGTAAAAGGCGGCAAAAAGGAATGATGAGCAGCATGTTAGATTGTATTAGGACTAAAGGAAGAACCAATGCGTATATATAAGATCGAGTGGTATGGGCAAACTGAGGTTAACTCACACATACATACATACATACATACATATATCACAAGTGCGACACAAAACGTAAATCAAATGATATGCGACTGCAAGTATGACAAGTATGTATTATGTTAGTAACTAGTATATATTATCAGCAACGCCATATTGTAACACCCCACCATATCCCTCAGACCATCAAGTAAATCAAACCCAAGTCCAATGCGTGTTGTGGCATACAAGTTTTAACCATGATCTCGTCCTTCAACAAACGAAAATTTCGTTCTCTTACTCATACTCATGCTCACAATCATTCCAGTTCAAATGCTCATTGCTGGTTAGTGGTGGTGAGGGTAATGGTGGTGGTGGGAGTGATGGTGTTGGTGATGGTGATAGTGGTGATGGTGGGATGTGGCGGTGAAGGTGGCGGTGGAGGTGGTGGTGCTGGTGATGGTTTCACCTCATGCCATTGAAATTTTCGATCCTGATTTTGGTCCAGACTCTACCGGATGTTGCTTGCCTGCTACTGTTGAGCAGCAACAACATCAACAACTACAACAACAACAACAACAACAAGTAGTCAGAAGTAACAGTAAACGAGTGACATGTTTATCGCCATATTTTCCGAGCCATGACTAAAGACGCAATGGCATAAATACTCTGAAAAGCTGGCGACAAAAGTTCAACAGAAATGATGAACGGGTGTGTGCGTATGTATGTATGCGTGTGTGTGTGTGTGTGTGTACATATGAGTATGTAAACATGTGTGTATAGTATGGGAAAATGATGGTAACAACGATAAATATGGGTCGCAAAAGGAAAAGCAGTCAAGTGCCTGTTAAGCACAATGGAAAAACTACAACAAAAATTTACAATCTTTAAGTCTAATAACAAATGACCTTTTACCTGCTTTCAATATAAATATATATCTATATATATATCATGTATATATATATATATTATTTGTATGTGTGTGTGATTTGTTTTTACAAAATTGTGCGTTAAATTTATCAATAGCTTGATTCAAGCTGATTGCCATTACGAATTGGCCTACGTCAAATGGATGACAAACTGCAATACACAATGTGACATCTGCTGCGATAACTGTACGCATACATACACACATACATACACACTCTATACAATTTCCTACTCTCCTCTATCACTCTCCCTCTGTGTCTCTTCATGTTTCTTGTTGTATTTTTGGCACTGGTTTTAATGCTATTGCTGGCCATCCATCTGCATGCAGAGCATCCATCATTCAAAAGAGAAACGAAAAAAAAGGGAAAATACAATTTTTTTTTTTTGGAGTCAGATACAAATATGGCGACATAGCAACCATTTGCAAATACAATTCATGCATATGTGTGTGCTTGTGTGTGAGTGTGTAAATCGCTGGGTTTTTGTCAATTGAAGCATACATGTTGCAAGTACGTGTAAGAGTAGAAGTTACATGAAACATAGGCCAAAACCAGATCATCTGTGTAGCCCATTGGTTAGGCTACTTGAACCGGAAGTGGATGCTGTAACGCACTTGTTATGCGTTAAACGAAAAAAGAAGAATGAAAGGCAAATATAAAAGAAAAGCAAGTAAAAAAAAGAAAACACAATATATATATATATATATATATATATTGTCATTGAGTTGTCAACTGTGAAAAGTGCGAACGATTCTGTTGTGTGGCACAAACGTTCATGTGGTGAGCCAATAAATATCGTGTTTAAGCCAACACCCAAAACAAAGTGAAGTGAAAATAACACAGAACAATCGTTTGGGTGTATGTCTTTTTCTTTCTCTCTCTCTCTCTCTCTCTCTCTGTGTGTGTTTGTGTGTGTGAGTTGTTGCCATAGTTTGTGGTAGAGGGGGGGGGGGGAAGAGCTTTTGGGCACAAAATTTGTTCACACACATTGCCAACAGTGTGAAGGCGTTGGAGCATAAACAGTTTTTGACATTGTCAGGCCCAAGACACATGCTAATGCTTGCCTGACTGCCTCATATGTGGCTGACACAGATACTATATACATATATATATGCATATATATATATATAACTGTGTGTGTGTGTGCGTGTGTGTCAGCTTTGTTAACCACAATCACACATACGTACACACACGGATTGTCCAGCCAGCCATAAACGTTATCTGCTCATTGCGACAAATGCATGAATAGTTATGCCTCATACAGTTGCCATAAGCTTCTATATATATACTCTGTAACCCCCATCAAATGGGTATTATAGAAATAAAATAATATACTTATATATATATATATATATATATGTATATGTATGTATATAACTAAACATGGTTAAGGTCAGTTTTGATTAGCATCAACATATTTTGTTACCAAAATCATACGTCAGCCGCAGAGCTCATAAAATTTTTGGTCTCTGCCTCCAAGCGCTTAAAAACAATTTAGCTATAATTTCTATACACCCACCACACACACACACACACACATACACACACACATACACATACATATTTACATATACAGTGTTATTTGATAGGGTTTAGTAGAAATTTTCAAGGGTATTTTTTAGCTGGAAAAATGTTTGTTGCTGATTTTTTTTTAGTGGTTTTCTGTGTTGGTTTTAACC
>JBAMBS010001202.1:0-162500 GCA_037044455.1 Zygothrica quintamaculata
ACCAAACAAAAAAAAGGAGAATGTATTGCTGCTGCTCTTAGTAATTGTGCTTATGGTGGTGCAAAGGTTGTGTGCTCTTAAGAGGGCAAAATGTTTAGAAGCCACTGAACCACTGGCCATTAATGTACAGCTGCTTTACATTATTTGAAGCGGTAGCTTGTTTGTCATTGGCAAGTGGTAAAAATGGTTGTCTCCGCCTGTTGTCGCCATAGTGTCTGTATATATATGTGTGTGTGTGTGGGCTTAAGTTTAATGTGTGTGCGCCATGTGTGCATGTAAATTAGCTTATTTAAAGTCAACGCATTGCCTCGTGTTGGGTCCTTGAGGCGTTACACGCGTCTATTGATTGCTGTTCAACGCGTTAACAGACAACGCTTAGCAGTTGCTTTAAAGGAGCAATAAACACACACATGCACACACACATAGACACTCTCATATATGGTATGTGAAGTGTTAGAGCTGCAGGCAAGTTGCATGAAATCCATTGCTGCTGCAAGAACAAGTTAAGAGCTGGGTTTAAGCTATTTATTGATATCCTTTTGTTATAAGTATCCTCAATTATGCGAGCCACTTGAAGGCTGTCCATGCTGTTAAAATCCCATTTGCACATTGAATCCTTTCCAGCTGAGCACTGCTAAACAGCTGGATCAAATATCAGTGCTGCGTCAGCATTTGTGTTATCCTTGAATATATGTCTCATGCTTCCTTTTTCCTCCCTTTGCCCCACTTCCTCATATCCCCTTTAGTTGTTTTATTTTATTTTTCATTTCCTTTTTAAACACGCATTTAAAATGTCATCAAGTTTTTACCCTTGTTCCACTAATGTCCTCATTCAGTGCCAGCCCCAACTATCATTAGCTTTTGGACACGTAAACCTAGTTCAAGTTTATACAAAGATAAACATTTGCTTAATTTCACATGACATTAAAGCCAGCTATTGTTCAGAGACATTGGCAACACCAATCTACCTGGACTTGTCTGGTATTAGCCATTAGCTATTAGCCACTGTGTTGTTGACACACACAATGGGATTCCATACACATAAAAAACATATACTTTGATTATTATCTGATTGTTTAGTTACCGAGAGCTAAACAAATAAGCGTAAAGTGTTGCAGCTGTTGGATACCCTGTAATTATAGGGTATAGACTAGATCTAACAATATTTATCAGCCAGTTGGTTGTTCTCTTTACAACACTATTTATTACATTAGGCTAATAGACACACGCAATTTCTCTTCTCTTTTACTACTTTTTACACCTTTTTCGCTTGCTTTTTGCCTCCTTTCTCTGCCAGGTATAACCGAGTCACATAAAAAACTTATCCACATACAAAACGAAAGCACTTAATTATCATAAATTTTACACTGATATCAGGCAACATATACATATATAATATACCACAAATACACTTAAAAAAATGTTGCTGATTGTTTCCTAATAATTTATTTTTAAGGTTAAACCTATACTTGGCTTAAATAATGATATATTTTTATGTATTGATTTACCTGTAAGCACCATTAAGCACACATTTATATTGAATGTGTATAGAACTTAATGTCAAGCATTTGTTTCTTGCAGTGTATTAAATGAGCATACATGTGTGTGCCTGGCCTCGTGTCTGTCCCTTTATAAAGTTGAGATTAAGCCACCTTTTTAGTGCTTATTGCACAGGCCAATCCATTAGACTTAATCTCTGTACAGTGCGTTACATTCTGCTGCTGCTGCTGCTGTTGCTGTTGTTCTTTGTATTGCGGCTGGCACGTTCATGGCGCGCGCAAAAGTATGCAATGCTATTTTTTATGTCAGCTACACGCTTGTAATAGCATCTGCGACGGCAATGAGTAAGCAAAAGTTTGAGACTGGAGGTAGTGCCATGACCAGCCAAAAAAGTAGCAAGATAAAAGAAAAAAGGTACCGCAAAATGACCATAAAATAATAATAGTAATAATAATAATAATAATGAAATCAACAAAAGCCAAACAAACGTGTCCGATGCGGTCATAAAGTAAACAGCATAAAGCCAACTACAATTTTTACTACAAACAAGAGAGCAAAGGAGCAAAGCTGAGCACACTGAAGGAGTGCTTGTAACCAATATAAACATGCGATCTCTGACACAACAGACAAATCCACAAACTAAATTGTATATATGATATATATATATATATATATATATATATTTCTACCGTCTGGTAGCAGACAGTTTATTGTTTATACAACGCCTCATAAATTAGATATAAAAGTGGGATAGAAACGCGACAACAAACTGTGAAAATTATGGCCAAAAGCAACAGCAAAACACTTGTTAGGGCAATTCTGTTCAACTAGTCAGAAATCAAGTTAAGTATGGCCAAAAATAAACGCAAACGTGGCCAAAAATAAAAATAGCATCTGACTTACCCCAAAACAAACATTTCACCATACAAATTGTTGTTTCAGCCAAGGCTTAACTTGGTCCTTGTTTGCAGACTTATTAGACACTGTGCCTTACCTTAACTAGTCTTAGTGTTAGCCTGACCTTAACCTTCGCTTAGTTTACACTCAGCTCAAGCTCAATAGCCTCACCTAAGCCTAAACTAAGCCCTGTCTCAGCCTGGTCTTTGCCTCATTTCAGTCCAGTCTCACAGTAAACCCCTTCTATTTTTTACTATGACTCTTATTACCAGTTCAACCAATTAGCTCCAGTTACTCAAAGCTTGGGAGAAAGTAAAAGCAAAAAAATGGAAAAAATAAGAAATTGTTTAATTGAATGTGACAGACTGAAAAGTTGCAGCTGCCGTCAAGAAGCGGCTAATGGTTGGACGAACTGAAATGCATTCCCATTATGTTAATGAAGCTACAGGACCTGCAGGAGCTGCTGCAGCAACTGTGCAAGCGAATGCAATTATGAACTTGGCCCAGAATAATTTGAATAGAATGTTTTTTTTCTCTCTTGCAAAGTTGTGCAATGTCATAATGTATAATACCAGCAGTAGCAGCAGCAGCTCGACTGAATGTGGGCGTGTCTACAGCGACAATATCTTCTAATTGAGCAGCACTTGAGGGTTCTGAAGTAAAGTGCTTGATGCTTTTGTACTACCTCTACTATAACCTACATATATATGTATATATATGTGTATGTTTGTGCCTGTAAACCTGTCACTGACACGCACACAGCATATTCGCCTTGGCCTTCTGCATTCAGTCTACCAAAAGGAGCTGCCTTTCGTTGCTTATTAAAGGCGAATGTCTCTGCCGCTTGGGCGCATAAATTAAATTAGCTGATGTAATTGTTGTTGCTGTTCTTGTTAACATTGTTGTTGTTGTTGTTGTTGTTGTGCCTGCTGGTTCAGTAAATCTCTGGGTTTGCCCATTCATCCTAAAAAGGACTCTCATGCAGCGGCAGCAAACGTCGATTCAGATAATATTACGTATACGCATTTCCACATGTTAACGCAGCAGGATAACTTTGCACCCCCCTGCAAAATCTATGTGTATGTGTGCTTAAGTATCTGTGTATGTGTGCATGCATGTGTGTGTGAAATGTTTTTGTATTGTGAGCTTGGGTAACATTTGTTGAACATTAGAAGCAAAGCCTTCAATTTGTCGTCGTCCTCTTTTATGAGCATTTTCCTGATATATGTATAAAAAATATAATAATTTTTTTCCTTTTTGCCCCTTTATTGTTTCGGTCTACCACAAGGATTATAACCCATATGTGTGTGTGTATATATGTGAGTATGTGTGTGAGCTTATCTTTACTTAAACAGTTTTACTTAAAAATTATGAAACTAAAGAAAAAATCCAATTACATTAAACGAACCTTCAATTTACAGAGGCGAACAGCAGTTAATAACTACTGAGAGAAAGTATTCAAAAGCTGTTTAAATTATACAAATATATTTATATATATATATACATATACAATATATACATACGGTACACGCACACACAAAGAAAGAAAAACAATGCTTTCACAAGTTTTTCCAAAGAAAACTTTCGGTTTACTGCGAGGCTTTCAGCTGGCTAAAGGGGATCGATTATGGAAGGAGCAGGCACTGAAGAATTTTTTAGAACTGAGCAAGGATATAGCAACAGGATCAACAAAGCTATCACACTGTATACCCACAATACCACCTGTTGATGCACGAATGAAAATGAATAAAGGAACTAAAAAAGGTGCTCAGAATAAAGCAAACCAAACGAAAGCTGCCAAGGACAATGCTGCAGAGGATTGTAATGAGGAAGCACCACCTAAGAATCCGAATGCACCACCAAGGGGCATGTTGACCAACATTAAAACAGATTTTGGACCACTTAGCGACTGTGATCGCATCTTTCAGAATCTCTATGGACGCCATGACTGGCAACTGAAAGGAGCCTGCGCACGTGGGGATTGGTATCGTACAGCCGAGCTGTTGGATATGGGTGAAAAATGGATATTGAACGAAGTGAAGAAAAGTGGCTTACGTGGACGTGGCGGTGGTGGTTTCTTTGCGGGTAATAAATGGGAATATCTATACAATGTGACGGCTAATAACAAGGTAATCATTATCAACTGTGCGGAGGGTGAACCGGGCACGTGTAAGGATCGGGAAATCTTGCGTCATGAGCCGCACAAGTTAATCGAAGGTTGTTTGCTCTCTGGCTATGCATTGGGCTGTAAAAAGGGTTTGATTTATGTACGGAATCGTTTCTATAATGAGTCATGCATTCTGCAATACGCATTGGCTGAGGCATATCGTTATGGACTACTGGGTCCCAATGCCTGTGGCATGGGTTTCCCATTTGATATAATAGTGCAGCGTGGAGATCGTTATTTAACCGGTGAGGAAACGGCCTTAGTAAACTGCCTTATGGGAAAGCTGGCTAGACCGCGTAAGCGTCCACCTTATCTCCATGAAAAGGGTTACTTTGATCATCCCTGTTTGGTTATGAATGCGGAAACGGTGGCTGTGGTGCCAACCATACTAAGGCGTGGTGCGAAATGGTTTGCTGGACTGGGACGCAATGGTAATTCGGGCACAAAGATCTTTTCAATATCTGGTCATGTGAATAATCCCTGTGTTGTCGAGGAGGAGATGTCCATGCCCCTAAAAGATCTCATTGAATTGCATGCTGGCGGTGTATGCGGTGGCTGGGACAATGCCTTGGCCATCTTTCCCGGCGGACTATCAACTGGTCTAATAGGCAAACCCAAAATAAATGATATACTCATGGATTTTGATAGCTTGGCAGCTGCGGGCAGTGAGCTAGGAACTGGTGGCATCATAGTCGTTAGCAAAGATTGTGATCCTTTGCTGGTCATGCAACGTTCCATTGAATTCTATATGAAACAATCCTGCAAGCAATGCACAAGTTGTCGCGATGGCGTCGAATGGTTACCAGGCATCTTCAGGAACTTCACCCGAGGCAGTACCACACCCCAGATGCTAGACTTTGTGCAAACAATTTCACAGAAATTGGAAGAGAAAACAATTTGTGCCTTAGCCGATAGTCAGGCCAATATGATCAACAGTCTATTGGAACAGTTTAGGCCAATTGTTGAAGACCGCATACTAAAGTATGCCACGAATAGCTAAGATCTTTATACTCTTCTCTCTTCTGTTTTGGCCAATAAATTGCTTTTCAATTGCATATTGATTGCCAGTTGGCAGTTGTCAGTTGTCAGTCCTTTTGCCACCTGTTTGCTAGCTGTATCCTTGGTCATATTTTTATTGAACTTCCTGGCATTTGAATGTCATATGTCTGCTCTATCCACACACACACACACATCACATAGTTTATATGGCCTCCAAATGGCCGGATGTCACCCACGTTCTGCTGACAAACTAACAAAATCAATGTATCAGCCAGCCTGAAGGTAAACGAGCATCAATACCAAATGCCACTCTCCACTCTATCTATTGCTTATGTCCTTCTCTTTCCTACCTTCTCTTTTCTCCTCTCTTTCTTTCTATTTACTTTTCTCTCTTTTATTCTACAACTGTGCTGGCGCCCATTTGTTTCGTGCTGATGAATGTTATTAACGCTGCCATAGATTTTGCTACTGCAAACAACAACTGATATATCCTTTATTTATGCAACTAATACATACTTATAACACGACCCCTAATAGTAGACTACAAAAAGGACATACTTAAGCAGGAGACGAAGTACAGCAAAGTTTGTTTTTGGTTGTTTTTGGTTAGTTTATAGTTGCATATTCCTTGTGGCAACTTTCTGTAGGGCATGTATATAATAGAAGCGAAAAAAAGGATGCTATAGAGAGTGAAAGTGAGAGTGAGCAAATCTGATAGACAAGTAGCAACATGAGTGTAGAAATTGCAAAGGACACTTTGTTGACATAAACAAACACCAAAGCATTTGTCTGCGCTTGAATGATTGCACCTAACTAAAGTGTATATATATGGGATTGTATATGTATGTGTGTGTGTGTGTGTGTGCTTAGAGTACTGTGTTACCATGTGGGTCACTTGTGTTGTTATCCTTTTAGCTGCTTACTTTGCCAATAATCAAGTTTCACCAGGCAATACACATACATAATGATTGGGCTTTGTTTGGCTCCACTAATTTGCTGCTAAGCGGTTTTCATATAACTAGCAATAAAAGCCATACACACACACACTTATGTATGCATGTTTGTGTGTGTCTGTTTGCATTGTAGTTGGCTCATTTTTCATGTGAGTGTGTGTGTATAGCCAGAAGCTTCTGCAGCCTTATCTCAATTAGGAATTCATTCATTCAGACAGCTGAACGCACTTGACGTCTGATGACATTTGCCTCAACATCATTGTCCTTAACTCTCACACATGTCCTGTTCTCGCTGGCTCTGACTGATTGTCAGCTCTTCGTCCTTTTTTTTAACATACTTTTTGTTGCCATGGTGAGAAAGTGAAATCTGTTGAAGAGCAGTGAAAAAAGTGACGTAAATGCGGGCACTTCCTCCCTCTCTCTCTCTCTCTCTCTCTCTGTCTGTCATATGCTCGTTTATAAATTTCACACTTTACTTTTGCTCTGCTGCTTTGCGGTCCTGATCCAGTCTCTGCTACTGTCCGTACTACTGTGTCTGCTCCAGTCTCTGTTTCAGTCTCTCCGCCTGTGCCTGCTGCTGTACCTGCTCCGCACTCCTCTCCTGCTCTCACTTAGTGGTTCCACTTCAGCATTGACTGATTGTGCTAACTACTCAAGAAGAAGCTGCCTCAAGTGGCATTGCATTGCAAATTACTGTTCAAAAAAGCCACTGGAAACTTAACTTGAAGTTTTTCCAAAGTTTTCCTTTTAAGTGCGCGTTGTTAACAAATTTTCAAATTTTGGTTTTTGGATGCTTTCACTGTTTTGCCAATGGCACTTTTCCTTTGCTGTTTGATGCGGTTAGCCAAATACCTGAATCTATATATGAATGTATATTCACAACATTCAACACTCACTACACATTACTCAGTATACAGTATACAGTATACAGTATGTAGTATACAGTAAACTAGAGAAAGGCATCTGAATAATAGAGAAAAAGAGATTTTACTTTCAATTAAATGTATTGCATGTTGTTTGAGGTTTCTATAAGCCACATTTAATGCCTGGCGGCTCATTGAAGTGTCATTCACCAGGTGCTTTACTTAACTTTGTTTGTGCCACAAAGCGTTAAATATATATATATATATCCTAGCTGCCAGCAGCCTTGAGGCTGTCTTTATAAGGATCACACATGGACGAGCAGGCAATTGCTTATTAAAGTCAAATTATAACTTTTTCTTTACTTTTTTTGAGGGAAACTTGAGTATAAACTTTTTTGTTTTTTTTTTTTGTGGTACTGAAATATAGCATAAAAATGTCCTTTATGCATTAATTTTAATGACACGTTATCTCAATTCTCTCAATTCACGCAATTCTCCAGTGCTCAACTGACTGCAAAAAAGTTAATCACATACGCCTTTGCTTCAGTTGCGTTTTCTTTTCTATTGATTTTGCTGTGGGGCGAGGGGGATGGAAGAAATATTTCTATATATACGTGAGAAATGACTTATATACGCTGTGTGTTCATATTTTGTATATCCTTGAAAGGGAGGCAGCAGCAACGAGAGCGGATTATAATGCGTATATAATCTCAAATGAAAGCGAATGTCTTGAATTCCACAAATTAAGGCTCAGTGCGGCAGCAACACTAGAAAACTTGGCATTTTCTTAGACTTTTCCTCCTTTTTTTCTTTCTAGTATTTTTTTCTCTATTTAATATCCTGTAAATACAATCAATTTGGGTGTCTGCTTACAAAGGCCTAAACTATTTATAATAACAGTGCAGAGTGGCTCCAAGAATTTTATATACAGAATTGAGATGCGAGACTCAAAAAGCAAAGTTTAGCTCTTACTCTTTGCAGGCTTACCCTTTAAATTCTTCATTTTCTATTTCTCTTATTGTTAATAAGTTTACAGGGTATTTGTTAGCCTTTCATTTGCATTTTCTTCAGTCTTTCCAATTGTTTGTTTCTTGCACTCTGTTCATGTTTTGGCTTTTGGTTCTAGCTAAGCTGTTGAAATGCTTCGCATAACTTTTCCTGCTGCCTGATGACTGTTGGCTGTTGCCTGTTAGCTGTTGGTTGTTCGTTGTTGGTTGTTGGTTGTTTTGCCATTTCTTTTCTTTTCTTTCATTTCAAGTTTTCATTCTAGGCAGTCGGATAACATTTGTCGCCGTCACCGTCGCCGTCGCCGTCGACATCAACGCCATTGCCAGTGTGTGTTTTTGCTCTTGGCCTTGTTCTAGTTGGCCTTGTCGTCGACTCGCCGACTTGGTCATGTCTCTATGCTCTGTACTGGACTTGACAGAACGGAACTGAACTGGACTGGTAGCTTCTCCATGCGGATTACTTGTAGCGTACTGTAGATGAAGCTGTGCGTGGGCAACTTGAGCTGTTGACTGGCCATCTCGCTGTCTGTCTGTCTATCTGTCTTTCTCTTTGTTTTGTTTCTATTTCTTTCTTACAGTAAGCTGTAACATTTGCTGTCGTCAACGTCTTTTGGCCACTTTTTTTTTGCGTTTCCTTTGCTTTTGTAGGCTGGCCAACAACATTTAAAGATCAACAAGGGTTCACATAACAACACAATAACTGTGTTGGTGTGTATCTGTGTGTTTGTTAGCTCAATTTGCATGGCAAGTGCTTTATTTTACACTTTGAGAAAGCGCAGAGAAAACGTAATTTGAGATATTAATATGTATATTTAAACAAGTCGTTATTGCCTTTTATAATGGTAAATGCTAAAAAAATATATATATATTTATGTATATAATATATATATTCTCAAATAGCAACAGTTTTTCTAATTGGCCGCCCTTCGGTCTTTGGGGCTACTGCGTATTGCGTATACGTCCTGTTAGCAGCATTGCTCAATGAGCTGTAATAACTTCAAAGAATTTCTATACAAATTGCTCTATAATTTTGTGTATTTTCATAAGGAAAACTTTAATTTGTAAGTTGAAAACTTTAAATGGAATACTGCCCTCTCTATCTCTCTCTATTGTTATTTTTGTAATTTGAGCTGTGTAATTTTTCTTATTAACTTTTTTCTTTTGTTTCTCCTCATTTTGTTTATATAACTTACAGCGCGTTGAGCAAAGAGAGAAGGAAACTCAGCTGCACCTACAGACAATACTTGCAACATTTACCAACTGAATTGCTACACATGTTGGGAAAATTTACATCGAACCATGTCCAGGTCTATCAACAATACTCGCGTACAGTGTCCGTGAAGAAGCCCGTGAAGGTAAGTCAAGGATATTGTCTAATATCTCTCTCTGTTTTACCCTTACTTTTACTTTGTTTCTGTTTTCTGTTTTATTGCTTCTTCTTTGTTTCTTTCTTTCTTTTGAGAGTTGCTTTATTTATCTTTATCTCTGCATATTTTATAGCTCGATTTGTTTATTCAGTTGCCTAAGTAAACACAATTAGCATAGCATGCATTAGGTAATACCATCAAGGGTTCAAATCCTCTAAAATAACCATTTCATATTTCATTTACAACTTGTACTTTAACCTCACACTAACACACTCACTTACACTCACACTTACACTCTTTGTTTTATTCATTTTTATTTGGTATCCTTTTCTGTCATTTGTCCTACATAATTGGTAGCTGGATTTGTTTTTCTGTTTGTTCCCTTTATTTGCTTTGTTATTTTGCGCTTTAAAATAAAATTTTTCAGCCCATTCTTTTGCTGCTTTTTCCGGTTTGTGTGTTAATTGCTTTAATTTGTAGGTCCTTAACACAATGACACTAGCTTAAAGTGGTTAATTGGTTACAATGTGGCAACGAGTAATGGAAAACTATATGGAATGCATTGTTTAAAATTCCTATTATGCAGTCTTAAACATATGAAACTAAAGTAAACAAAAAGCTTAAAATAAGCTTTAAATAAACAACTTTGAAAACAGATGAAAGCTTCAAACTTATGAGCAGACAACAGTTCAGACAAAATTCTTCAAGAAGAGGAAAACCAAGATTTAAACCGTGTGGATTTGCTTTACATTAACGAGTTGAAAAACTAAAGACTTAAGCATTCCTCTTTGCTTCATTAATCCTTTGATTAAGTGCCACTTTAAGCTGGTGTCATTGAGACTATTCTGTTCTATTTTATTCCTTATTTAAGTGCCACTTTTAGCTGCTGTCATTGAGACTCTATTTATATTTAATTGCAACGCTTTTCAAATATTCAACAAGTTACTATTTCAGCGGATTCTACCACGTTCTTGCACGCTTTTTCACGTTACTTGCATGCACTTGCACACTTGCATGAATAATTTTATATGCAATATTGGAATATCTTATAATTGATACTTATATAATTATATTTTTTCTTTTTCTTCCTACCCAAAAATTTATCTTATAATTCCCGTCGACGCGTTCAGGCAAAATTATTTGCAAATTGAATCCATTAATTAATCAAATCAAATTGAAGTGGAAAGTGAAAGTTTCTCTATCTCCCTCACTCAAATAGGAGCAGCAGCAGTATTATCATCATCAACGTAACAACGTGAGAGCACTCCAAACTGTGCTACTTACACCAACTCTATCTCTATCTCTCTCTCTCTCTCTCTTTTCTATCTCTCTCCCTCTGTCTTTCTACTTCCATCTCTTTCGTTCATTGTGTATGTTTGTGTGTCCCTGTGCGTCCATAGCGGACTATGTTGAAACCGAAACGTTTAAGCAAGCAGAAGCCCAAAGCAAAACCGGTAAGCCTCATTATCATATATAATATTTAATATTATTTATAAGAAATTCAAAATTCTCATTTAAAAAGTTTTCGTTGAATAACAATTAATTAAAAGATATTATACTTAACTCGTTTTATTTATTTTCTTCATTTGATTTTTTTTTTACTCTAATTTCCATAATCTATTCTAATCTATCTATCCAGTAGCTCTCTAACTATCTAACTAACTATCTTTAATCCAAATGATATTGCGCATATTTTCCATTATTTTTCGCTTCATTTTCCTGCTTCCTTTCGAAAGAAAACTTTCTCTGCTAATTGCTATATTGACTGACTGCCAAACTGCTTTGTTGTGAAAGCTAAAAAAAAAAAAACAGAACTAAATTAAATTAAATACAAAAATCTAAAGTAAAACTATAAATTCTTAAGTAATGGAATTGCCTTGTAAAGCATTTCCTATGATATTTTCCTTTCTTTTTCTCCTTTTTTTATCTTTTGTTTAGCATTTGGTACTTTTCCATTTCAATCTATGGTTGCGCCCAACTTTTGGCATTTGGCATTGAAACTTTCTAATGATATAGTGTTAAGTAGTAGAAACTATTTTGCCAATTGTAGTTTTAGTTATTTTAACTAGTTGTTGGCTGCCTGACTTGTTAAGTAGTTTGCTTTTACAATAAGTATTTCAATTACTTTAAATTAAACTTTAAATCTTAATTAATCAAATACTCAAAGTGAAAGCCTTAACTGACATGCCTAAAAGTATGCAATATATTGTGTAAACCGTGCGTGGGTGTGCGTCCATGATAATTGTTTCTCTCCCTAGTACTGAAAGGTTATCAGCTGCTGTGTGTCTACTGGCTGTGCTGCAGCTATGACGTCATTACGGAGTTAATTAAACTTGAGGCATCTTTTTTTGTTTTGTTTTTTAACGCTTAAATGCTGCTCATAATATTTTAAGATTATGATTTCTTACCAACATTAATGCTGCGTATTACAAAGTTACTTTACAAAGTTTTTCTTTATTATTGTTTTATGAACTAAGTTTATTTTATGCTCAACCCACTGATCGCAAAGAGAGCGCGTTTTGACACTGGCACAATTGTTATCTTGCGCTCTTAAATGCTTATCGCACTCTTTAAAGAGTTATTATCTGCGTTGTTGATTTAGTTGTTGCCTATGTTCGATTGACATTCGATTTTATATGTATACCAGTATACAAGTATGTGTGCACAATACACCGTTACTTCTACTTTTAATTGACACAGTTTGAGCGCTTTGTACAGAACTTTACTCAGTGTTCGTCGTGACTTTGAAAGCGCCATGTGAGTTGCGGGATTTCGCGTTGCGCGTAAAGTATTCGTATTCGTTTTTTGTTTTCTTATTGGTTTCATACAGTTAAAAAAAAGTACATTCATACATATAATCGTTTTATTTTGTTTTGCTATACGATTCGCAAAATATTTTATGTTTATTAATGTACTGTAATGTGCAGTGTTTTATATAAATAAATATTGCGTGTGATAATTAAAACTGTTGCCGCTAATTCAGACTCCACACGATACTCTAATACAAAAACAGAGTTACATATAGATGAATAGTTTGCCAATGTACTTTGAGACCAAATGGGTGTTTGTAAGTAAAGAAAATTTAAAGACAAAAACTTATATTATGAACTGTGAATTGGTAATTAGTAATTAGTAATGAATAATTAGTGATTATTTATTCTGGGCCTTGTATGCATTTCGTCTTTTTATAAGAATAATAATCAATTCGTTGAGTTAAAAGTCGTCGTATTGCATTCTGTTTTTCATTACTGCTTTACCCGGTCTACGTTGTTGTATACGCAATACGCAGTAGCCCAAAGCAAGTCGGCGAGTCGACGACAAGGCCAACTAGAACAAGGCCAAGAGCAAAAACACACACTGGCAATGGCGTTGATGTCGACGGCGACGGCGACGGTGACGGCGACAAATGTTATCCGACTGCCTAGAATGAAAACTTGAAATGAAAGAAAAGAAAAGAAATGGCAAAACAACCAACAACCAACAACGAACAACCAACAGCTAACAGGCAACAGCCAACAGTCATCAGGCAGCAGGAAAAGTTATGCGAAGCATTTCAACAGCTTAGCTAGAACCAAAAGCCAAAACATGAACAGAGTGCAAGAAACAAACAATTGGAAAGACTGAAGAAAATGTCAAATGAAAGGCTAACAAATACCCTGTAAACTTATTTACATTAAGAGAATGAGAAAAGAAAGAATTTAAAGGGTAAACCTGCAAAGAGTAAGAGCTAAACTATGCTCTTTGACTCTCGCATCTCAATTCTGTATATAAAATTCTTGGAGCCACTCTACTGTTATTATAAATAGTTTAGGCCTTTGTAAGCACACCAAATTGATTGTATTTACAGGATATTAAAGAGAAAAAAATACTAGAAAGAAAAAAGGAGGAAAAGTCTAAGAAAATGCCAAGTTTTCTAGTGTTGCTGCCGAACTGAGCCTTAATTTGTGGAATTCAAGACATTCGCTTTCATTTGAGATTATAACGCATTATAATCCGCTCTCGTTGCTGCTGCCTCCCTTTCAAGGATATACAAAATATGAACACACAGCGTATATAAGTCATTTCTCACGTATATATAGAAATATTTCTTCCATCCCCCTCGCCCCACAGCAAAATCAATAGAAAAGAAAACGCAACTGAAGCAAAGGCGTATGTGATTAACTTTTTTGCAGTCAGTTGAGCACTGGAGAATTGCGTGAATTGAGAGAATTGAGATAACGTGTCATTAAAATTAATGCATAAAGGACATTTTTATGCTATATTTCAGTACCACAAAAAAAAAAAACAAAAAAGTTTATACTCAAGTTTCCCTCAAAAAAAGTAAAGAAAAAGTTATAATTTGACTTTAATAAGCAATTGCCTGCTCGTCCATGTGTGATCCTTATAAAGACAGCCTCAAGGCTGCTGGCAGCTAGGATATATATATATATATTTAACGCTTTGTGGCACAAACAAAGTTAAGTAAAGCACCTGGTGAATGACACTTCAATGAGCCGCCAGGCATTAAATGTGGCTTATAGAAACCTCAAACAACATGCAATACATTTAATTGAAAGTAAAATCTCTTTTTCTCTATTATTCAGATGCCTTTCTCTAGTTTACTGTATACTACATACTGTATACTGTATACTGTATACTGAGTAATGTGTAGTGAGTGTTGAATGTTGTGAATATACATTCATATATAGATTCAGGTATTTGGCTAACCGCATCAAACAGCAAAGGAAAAGTGCCATTGGCAAAACAGTGAAAGCATCCAAAAACCAAAATTTGAAAATTTGTTAACAACGCGCACTTAAAAGGAAAACTTTGGAAAAACTTCAAGTTAAGTTTCCAGTGGCTTTTTTGAACAGTAATTTGCAATGCAATGCCACTTGAGGCAGCTTCTTCTTGAGTAGTTAGCACAATCAGTCAATGCTGAAGTGGAACCACTAAGTGAGAGCAGGAGAGGAGTGCGGAGCAGGTACAGCAGCAGGCACAGGCGGAGAGACTGAAACAGAGACTGGAGCAGACACAGTAGTACGGACAGTAGCAGAGACTGGATCAGGACCGCAAAGCAGCAGAGCAAAAGTAAAGTGTGAAATTTATAAACGAGCATATGACAGACAGAGAGAGAGAGAGAGAGAGAGAGGGAGGAAGTGCCCGCATTTACGTCACTTTTTTCACTGCTCTTCAACAGATTTCACTTTCTCACCATGGCAACAAAAAGTATGTTAAAAAAAAGGACGAAGAGCTGACAATCAGTCAGAGCCAGCGAGAACAGGACATGTGTGAGAGTTAAGGACAATGATGTTGAGGCAAATGTCATCAGACGTCAAGTGCGTTCAGCTGTCTGAATGAATGAATTCCTAATTGAGATAAGGCTGCAGAAGCTTCTGGCTATACACACACACTCACATGAAAAATGAGCCAACTACAATGCAAACAGACACACACAAACATGCATACATAAGTGTGTGTGTGTATGGCTTTTATTGCTAGTTATATGAAAACCGCTTAGCAGCAAATTAGTGGAGCCAAACAAAGCCCAATCATTATGTATGTGTATTGCCTGGTGAAACTTGATTATTGGCAAAGTAAGCAGCTAAAAGGATAACAACACAAGTGACCCACATGGTAACACAGTACTCTAAGCACACACACACACACACACATACATATACAATCCCATATATATACACTTTAGTTAGGTGCAATCATTCAAGCGCAGACAAATGCTTTGGTGTTTGTTTATGTCAACAAAGTGTCCTTTGCAATTTCTACACTCATGTTGCTACTTGTCTATCAGATTTGCTCACTCTCACTTTCACTCTCTATAGCATCCTTTTTTTCGCTTCTATTATATACATGCCCTACAGAAAGTTGCCACAAGGAATATGCAACTATAAACTAACCAAAAACAACCAAAAACAAACTTTGCTGTACTTCGTCTCCTGCTTAAGTATGTCCTTTTTGTAGTCTACTATTAGGGGTCGTGTTATAAGTATGTATTAGTTGCATAAATAAAGGATATATCAGTTGTTGTTTGCAGTAGCAAAATCTATGGCAGCGTTAATAACATTCATCAGCACGAAACAAATGGGCGCCAGCACAGTTGTAGAATAAAAGAGAGAAAAGTAAATAGAAAGAAAGAGAGGAGAAAAGAGAAGGTAGGAAAGAGAAGGACATAAGCAATAGATAGAGTGGAGAGTGGCATTTGGTATTGATGCTCGTTTACCTTCAGGCTGGCTGATACATTGATTTTGTTAGTTTGTCAGCAGAACGTGGGTGACATCCGGCCATTTGGAGGCCATATAAACTATGTGATGTGTGTGTGTGTGTGGATAGAGCAGACATATGACATTCAAATGCCAGGAAGTTCAATAAAAATATGACCAAGGATACAGCTAGCAAACAGGTGGCAAAAGGACTGACAACTGACAACTGCCAACTGGCAATCAATATGCAATTGAAAAGCAATTTATTGGCCAAAACAGAAGAGAGAAGAGTATAAAGATCTTAGCTATTCGTGGCATACTTTAGTATGCGGTCTTCAACAATTGGCCTAAACTGTTCCAATAGACTGTTGATCATATTGGCCTGACTATCGGCTAAGGCACAAATTGTTTTCTCTTCCAATTTCTGTGAAATTGTTTGCACAAAGTCTAGCATCTGGGGTGTGGTACTGCCTCGGGTGAAGTTCCTGAAGATGCCTGGTAACCATTCGACGCCATCGCGACAACTTGTGCATTGCTTGCAGGATTGTTTCATATAGAATTCAATGGAACGTTGCATGACCAGCAAAGGATCACAATCTTTGCTAACGACTATGATGCCACCAGTTCCTAGCTCACTGCCCGCAGCTGCCAAGCTATCAAAATCCATGAGTATATCATTTATTTTGGGTTTGCCTATTAGACCAGTTGATAGTCCGCCGGGAAAGATGGCCAAGGCATTGTCCCAGCCACCGCATACACCGCCAGCATGCAATTCAATGAGATCTTTTAGGGGCATGGACATCTCCTCCTCGACAACACAGGGATTATTCACATGACCAGATATTGAAAAGATCTTTGTGCCCGAATTACCATTGCGTCCCAGTCCAGCAAACCATTTCGCACCACGCCTTAGTATGGTTGGCACCACAGCCACCGTTTCCGCATTCATAACCAAACAGGGATGATCAAAGTAACCCTTTTCATGGAGATAAGGTGGACGCTTACGCGGTCTAGCCAGCTTTCCCATAAGGCAGTTTACTAAGGCCGTTTCCTCACCGGTTAAATAACGATCTCCACGCTGCACTATTATATCAAATGGGAAACCCATGCCACAGGCATTGGGACCCAGTAGTCCATAACGATATGCCTCAGCCAATGCGTATTGCAGAATGCATGACTCATTATAGAAACGATTCCGTACATAAATCAAACCCTTTTTACAGCCCAATGCATAGCCAGAGAGCAAACAACCTTCGATTAACTTGTGCGGCTCATGACGCAAGATTTCCCGATCCTTACACGTGCCCGGTTCACCCTCCGCACAGTTGATAATGATTACCTTGTTATTAGCCGTCACATTGTATAGATATTCCCATTTATTACCCGCAAAGAAACCACCACCGCCACGTCCACGTAAGCCACTTTTCTTCACTTCGTTCAATATCCATTTTTCACCCATATCCAACAGCTCGGCTGTACGATACCAATCCCCACGTGCGCAGGCTCCTTTCAGTTGCCAGTCATGGCGTCCATAGAGATTCTGAAAGATGCGATCACAGTCGCTAAGTGGTCCAAAATCTGTTTTAATGTTGGTCAACATGCCCCTTGGTGGTGCATTCGGATTCTTAGGTGGTGCTTCCTCATTACAATCCTCTGCAGCATTGTCCTTGGCAGCTTTCGTTTGGTTTGCTTTATTCTGAGCACCTTTTTTAGTTCCTTTATTCATTTTCATTCGTGCATCAACAGGTGGTATTGTGGGTATACAGTGTGATAGCTTTGTTGATCCTGTTGCTATATCCTTGCTCAGTTCTAAAAAATTCTTCAGTGCCTGCTCCTTCCATAATCGATCCCCTTTAGCCAGCTGAAAGCCTCGCAGTAAACCGAAAGTTTTCTTTGGAAAAACTTGTGAAAGCATTGTTTTTCTTTCTTTGTGTGTGCGTGTACCGTATGTATATATTGTATATGTATATATATATATAAATATATTTGTATAATTTAAACAGCTTTTGAATACTTTCTCTCAGTAGTTATTAACTGCTGTTCGCCTCTGTAAATTGAAGGTTCGTTTAATGTAATTGGATTTTTTCTTTAGTTTCATAATTTTTAAGTAAAACTGTTTAAGTAAAGATAAGCTCACACACATACTCACATATATACACACACACATATGGGTTATAATCCTTGTGGTAGACCGAAACAATAAAGGGGCAAAAAGGAAAAAAATTATTATATTTTTTATACATATATCAGGAAAATGCTCATAAAAGAGGACGACGACAAATTGAAGGCTTTGCTTCTAATGTTCAACAAATGTTACCCAAGCTCACAATACAAAAACATTTCACACACACATGCATGCACACATACACAGATACTTAAGCACACATACACATAGATTTTGCAGGGGGGTGCAAAGTTATCCTGCTGCGTTAACATGTGGAAATGCGTATACGTAATATTATCTGAATCGACGTTTGCTGCCGCTGCATGAGAGTCCTTTTTAGGATGAATGGGCAAACCCAGAGATTTACTGAACCAGCAGGCACAACAACAACAACAACAACAACAATGTTAACAAGAACAGCAACAACAATTACATCAGCTAATTTAATTTATGCGCCCAAGCGGCAGAGACATTCGCCTTTAATAAGCAACGAAAGGCAGCTCCTTTTGGTAGACTGAATGCAGAAGGCCAAGGCGAATATGCTGTGTGCGTGTCAGTGACAGGTTTACAGGCACAAACATACACATATATATACATATATATGTAGGTTATAGTAGAGGTAGTACAAAAGCATCAAGCACTTTACTTCAGAACCCTCAAGTGCTGCTCAATTAGAAGATATTGTCGCTGTAGACACGCCCACATTCAGTCGAGCTGCTGCTGCTACTGCTGGTATTATACATTATGACATTGCACAACTTTGCAAGAGAGAAAAAAAACATTCTATTCAAATTATTCTGGGCCAAGTTCATAATTGCATTCGCTTGCACAGTTGCTGCAGCAGCTCCTGCAGGTCCTGTAGCTTCATTAACATAATGGGAATGCATTTCAGTTCGTCCAACCATTAGCCGCTTCTTGACGGCAGCTGCAACTTTTCAGTCTGTCACATTCAATTAAACAATTTCTTATTTTTTCCATTTTTTTGCTTTTACTTTCTCCCAAGCTTTGAGTAACTGGAGCTAATTGGTTGAACTGGTAATAAGAGTCATAGTAAAAAATAGAAGGGGTTTACTGTGAGACTGGACTGAAATGAGGCAAAGACCAGGCTGAGACAGGGCTTAGTTTAGGCTTAGGTGAGGCTATTGAGCTTGAGCTGAGTGTAAACTAAGCGAAGGTTAAGGTCAGGCTAACACTAAGACTAGTTAAGGTAAGGCACAGTGTCTAATAAGTCTGCAAACAAGGACCAAGTTAAGCCTTGGCTGAAACAACAATTTGTATGGTGAAATGTTTGTTTTGGGGTAAGTCAGATGCTATTTTTATTTTTGGCCACGTTTGCGTTTATTTTTGGCCATACTTAACTTGATTTCTGACTAGTTGAACAGAATTGCCCTAACAAGTGTTTTGCTGTTGCTTTTGGCCATAATTTTCACAGTTTGTTGTCGCGTTTCTATCCCACTTTTATATCTAATTTATGAGGCGTTGTATAAACAATAAACTGTCTGCTACCAGACGGTAGAAATATATATATATATATATATATATATATCATATATACAATTTAGTTTGTGGATTTGTCTGTTGTGTCAGAGATCGCATGTTTATATTGGTTACAAGCACTCCTTCAGTGTGCTCAGCTTTGCTCCTTTGCTCTCTTGTTTGTAGTAAAAATTGTAGTTGGCTTTATGCTGTTTACTTTATGACCGCATCGGACACGTTTGTTTGGCTTTTGTTGATTTCATTATTATTATTATTATTACTATTATTATTTTATGGTCATTTTGCGGTACCTTTTTTCTTTTATCTTGCTACTTTTTTGGCTGGTCATGGCACTACCTCCAGTCTCAAACTTTTGCTTACTCATTGCCGTCGCAGATGCTATTACAAGCGTGTAGCTGACATAAAAAATAGCATTGCATACTTTTGCGCGCGCCATGAACGTGCCAGCCGCAATACAAAGAACAACAGCAACAGCAGCAGCAGCAGCAGAATGTAACGCACTGTACAGAGATTAAGTCTAATGGATTGGCCTGTGCAATAAGCACTAAAAAGGTGGCTTAATCTCAACTTTATAAAGGGACAGACACGAGGCCAGGCACACACATGTATGCTCATTTAATACACTGCAAGAAACAAATGCTTGACATTAAGTTCTATACACATTCAATATAAATGTGTGCTTAATGGTGCTTACAGGTAAATCAATACATAAAAATATATCATTATTTAAGCCAAGTATAGGTTTAACCTTAAAAATAAATTATTAGGAAACAATCAGCAACATTTTTTTAAGTGTATTTGTGGTATATTATATATGTATATGTTGCCTGATATCAGTGTAAAATTTATGATAATTAAGTGCTTTCGTTTTGTATGTGGATAAGTTTTTTATGTGACTCGGTTATACCTGGCAGAGAAAGGAGGCAAAAAGCAAGCGAAAAAGGTGTAAAAAGTAGTAAAAGAGAAGAGAAATTGCGTGTGTCTATTAGCCTAATGTAATAAATAGTGTTGTAAAGAGAACAACCAACTGGCTGATAAATATTGTTAGATCTAGTCTATACCCTATAATTACAGGGTATCCAACAGCTGCAACACTTTACGCTTATTTGTTTAGCTCTCGGTAACTAAACAATCAGATAATAATCAAAGTATATGTTTTTTATGTGTATGGAATCCCATTGTGTGTGTCAACAACACAGTGGCTAATAGCTAATGGCTAATACCAGACAAGTCCAGGTAGATTGGTGTTGCCAATGTCTCTGAACAATAGCTGGCTTTAATGTCATGTGAAATTAAGCAAATGTTTATCTTTGTATAAACTTGAACTAGGTTTACGTGTCCAAAAGCTAATGATAGTTGGGGCTGGCACTGAATGAGGACATTAGTGGAACAAGGGTAAAAACTTGATGACATTTTAAATGCGTGTTTAAAAAGGAAATGAAAAATAAAATAAAACAACTAAAGGGGATATGAGGAAGTGGGGCAAAGGGAGGAAAAAGGAAGCATGAATATATATTCAAGGATAACACAAATGCTGACGCAGCAACTCGATATTGATCCAGCTGTTTAGCAGTGCTCAGCTGGAAAGGATTCAATGTGCAAATGGGATTTTAACAGCATGGACAGCCTTCAAGTGGCTCGCATAATTGAGGATACTTATAACAAAAGGATATCAATAAATAGCTTAAACCCAGCTCTTAACTTGTTCTTGCAGCAGCAATGGATTTCATGCAACTTGCCTGCAGCTCTAACACTTCACATACCATATATGAGAGTGTCTATGTGTGTGTGCATGTGTGTGTTTATTGCTCCTTTAAAGCAACTGCTAAGCGTTGTCTGTTAACGCGTTGAACAGCAATCAATAGACGCGTGTAACGCCTCAAGGACCCAACACGAGGCAATGCGTTGACTTTAAATAAGCTAATTTACATGCACACATGGCGCACACACATTAAACTTAAGCCCACACACACACACATATATATACAGACACTATGGCGACAACAGGCGGAGACAACCATTTTTACCACTTGCCAATGACAAACAAGCTACCGCTTCAAATAATGTAAAGCAGCTGTACATTAATGGCCAGTGGTTCAGTGGCTTCTAAACATTTTGCCCTCTTAAGAGCACACAACCTTTGCACCACCATAAGCACAATTACTAAGAGCAGCACCACCACAGGCGCCACTTAAGCTACCACAAAGTGTCGCTAGGGTTTCAATTGGCTTGCAACTGTTGCAATAGCTTTAATGCGGCATTGTTTGCCTCATCTATTACTGCACTTTACAAGCAACTGCCAACAGCAACGCTGAACAACAAGCTTATATCCTCTAAGCAATTTTAGAAAAAGGATACCAACCGATACAACTCATACTATATATATCTATACATCAGTTAATATGCTCTTAATCGTTCCACTTGTTACAGGGCATTTAGTAGCATTGCCAAGCTATTTGTTTGGCTAAGCAAATGCGAAACAAATATTTGTTGCCTACTTTCCGGGGCTGCGCAATAAAAGTTTGCAACAAGCTGCAACACCAAATGAAAAATTGGTGATAGAAAAAAAGAGAAAACTAGGAAAACAACTGAAAAATGAAAAGAGAAAATAGGAATAATACGTTAATAGGCAATGCTCGACTAGAAAATTACCTACAAAAGCGTTGAAAGTAGAAAAAAAAAAGAAGAATGTAGAAAACGCAAGTGAAAATCGGTTACTAAGAGGCTCTATAATATCATAGTGTGATTTATATGCTATAATGATCTAAAACTGGATCAGTTATATAAAACAATAAGCGGACTTAAAAGTGTTGAGCCGAAACATAACCAGCGTCAAATTGGACAAGTTTCATTTGACTTAGAGATCGTTTCGAGTCTACATAGAGATTTTTGTCTGTCTTTTACATAACTAGACTTGATTAATACGCTAGTTAATAAACTTAATGTATATAGGGTATAGTATATATAAAAAATAAAATTCAACGAGTTTCAGCAGTTTTTCAATCTCTGTTATGGAACTAAGAGGTGAATGAAAGCCCGCAGGCGAAAAGCGTTAAATTCACATTCACGCAGAGTCGCGCACACCTGTGTGTATATAAATGTGTTTGTGCATGAGTTTTTATAATTGGTGTTTGTATGCATGTATGTGTGTGTGTGTGTGTGTGTATGAGTGTATAAAAGTGCGAGTATAATGTGCAAGTTGTTGTAGAGCCATAAACAAAACTGAAAGTATTTATAACATGCAAACACGCGGCGCATTGAGTCTCACGACTGGACTTGCTCCTCTGGCCAAGTCATGGTCATTTGCATATGGCCAGCACATGCCAAGGCACAACATACATATTCAACACACACATACACATATACATTTAGAGAATGGGCGCAGCTCTGACATTAAGAGCCATGCAAGTTAATCACGTGGCATGAAAAGTCACGCATACGCAGCTGACCTCCGGCTGCTGCAAGTTCAACACATAAAAAAAAAAGAACATACTAGTAAAGAGGGGAGTGTATATGGGGTGGGTGAAAAGTACATGCAAATAACAGTAAAATAAAGCTGCACGAATATGTTCACTAACCCTACAAATAAACAGCTCAAAAACAACAGCAACAACAATAAGGTTAACAGCAACAACAACCACAAAACTTTTGAAGGTTGCCAAATCCATCGACCTAAAATGAGGCAAAAGCCACACAACGAAAACAAAAATAAAGAACAAAATTTGAATTTTTATTGCAATAACCTAGACAGTAACATAGAATCTGCTCAGAACACAAACAAAATATTGAAAGCATAATTTAAAATAAAGTAATACAAGATTTTCTCTTAAATAAAAAATTAGGGAAAGAAATTTAATGCCATTCAAACAAAAGCAATTTATGTGACACAAAGCTGAGCTTAAATTACACAAAAGATACACAAAATGAACACAATTAATATTAATTGAGGGTTTTTTTTAATAAACAATTGTTTATATATAAAGAAAGTAATTAAAAACAGTTGCTTAATATGCAATCGAAATCTGTTTTAAACTGATTAATTGCTGAGCTCATTAAAGGTGTATTAATTGTGTGAAAATACAGCTTAGCATTAGAGCTAAATTTAATTAAGATACTATATATTATATAGTTATATATATAATTGAACAATAACTAGCATAGCTATAATTAAAATCAGTTTAACAAGCTGTCTAATTGAATGACTTCAATCCACATCTACTACAAATTTCTGCAAGAGTTGGCAGAGATTTGACTTGAATGAACTTTAATCAGTAAACCATATATATATATATATCTATATACATATACATCTACAATTCATTATATATTCATATTTCTATTCAAAATCAACAATTGCTTATCCTTCCATACATATATTTATCCTTCTCTCCTTGCCACCATTTCCGCTCTCTATGATTGCTGCTCATTCTTAGCGTTGGCGACAGTCTCTAATTATTGTTAATTTTGCTTTATAATTATGCTTTTCTTTGCTACCATTAATCACAGCTTAAACCTCCCTTATCTACACATTACTATGATCACGTTCTACCATATAATTATTATTTTTCTTTTTTTGGCTTAAGTCAGCGCTTTTATTGCCAAAAAATGAAATAAACATTTGTTTAACTGAAGACTTAAAAATGTAAATGCAATACGAGTATTTGTTTTTATTTCTTGTTCTCTCGTTCTCTCGCTCTCTTTCTCACTTTCTCTTTGGAGCTGCAGTGTTCATTGAGGCACGTGCATAAATAAATTTCAAAATTTTCATTTTGACCTCATTCTGTTGCCAATGGCAAGTCAAAGATGAGAGCAGAGGCAATAGAGGTGCGGGGAGTATGAGGACATGCACGATGTGAATGGAATAAGACGGTGTCAGCTTTTATTATTTTCTTTTATTTTTTTTTGTGGGTTTCCTGCTTGTTTTTCTTTTTCGGTTGCAATAAAAAAAAATGGCAAAATGGGGTAAAAAAAGAAGAAGAGGAAAACTTTTTGCACTTTTCTTTTAGCCAGCACGTAAATCGGGTTGCCTGCAACTTCTTGAAAGGAATTTTTCACATTTGGACTTTTGCTGTCTCTGTGTGGTTTTGTCGTGACAACTGCTTAATGGCTATAGCAGAGTACTGAAATTCCCACACACACACACACATATGTACATGTTAATACCATAAGCTATAAGCTGCTTATAAGGGACCTTCAAATTACTCGCATCTATTTAAAGCATAAGCAAAAAAAAAAAAAAAAAAAATTTTAAAATTTTGTTTAGCTTTCAAATATTTTTTGATCAAATGTTGCGCAAATTTGAAATTAATTTAATAAATTTTCTTATTGTTGTTTACTTCTGTTATTATTGTTGTTGTTGTTGCTGTTGCTGTTGTTGTTGTTGTTTTGCTAACAAATATTGTAGGCCCCATAAGCATGAGGAAGGAAAAAGCAAACGGCACCCAAAGGGGCTCTCAATACCCAAAACACAATGAGCCAATTTGCCCATTGTAAAAGTGGGCGTCACTAGAGCCTAAATAGCCCTTTGTTTGTGTGTGTGTTTGTATCTATACGTATGTGCGTGCGTTTCATGATTCAACAATACAAGTGTACAAGGATTTTGTAGTCTAATATACAACAGATACTCAACACTGGACGCTTACAGCTACTCGAAATGTTTTACAGATAGGGAAACACATGAATGTGTATATGTGTATGTGTGGGTGGGTGGGTGTGTGAGTGTGCGTGTGTGTTACGTTAGAAAACCATTACAAAAATATGTTTGTGTTTCATTAAAAATTTAAGAATCGCCTCTCTGCATGAAGCATTAAATAAAAATTGTGCAAAATCAACTCTCGACTTTTTATGACATGCGACAAAAAAAAAATTGTTTTTGTTTTTTTTTCCAACTTTTTTTTGCTCATGTTTACATTGAAAATGATTCAACGATAAAGTTGTAAACATTTGTTAGCAGTCGTAAAGCTAAAACACACCAAAACATATGTGTATGTGTGTGTGTGTGTTGGAATGGCATCTATAAATTGTTAATTTGACACAAAAAACTTGATGAAAAAATCAACATTTGACAGCAATATTTCCTTTTTTTATCTATATTTTTCATATATGAAAGTATTCATTTGGTGTGAATGGATTGTTTAAGTGACCGAGTCAATTGAATAATTTAAATTTTAATGAGTTTTTAAATAACATTTTTAATGGCATAAATATTATGATAAAATATAAGCTGCGAAAGTGTCTGTTATTAACACTTCAAATGATAGAACAAGTGCAAGTATTTCTAGAACTGATTTAAGACACAAAACGAAGAGTTTCTCGCAGTGTAAGCGGTGTGGTAAATCAACAAATTATAGCAAAATTTAATTAATTCAGAGGTGCAAAGTTCTATTTAGTTATAGTTAAGTTAAGGCTGTTGTAAATTGAGTAAGGCCCGCTTTATTTTACTGCAAATTAGTGTAAAAACCTAATATATTAGATAAAGAGATAGAAAACCCACTTAAATGCATTAAATATGCCTAATTAATACGAAATTAAGCTGAATTTCGAATGCATAAACGATCTTAAACGTTTAACAGCTTCTGCTCTGTTAAGTTCCAAGCTTAACAGCAGCTTAACAGAACGTTAACAGTTCGAGAAAGGGCTAACAGTTGGCTAGATTTAAGCATGAAAGAGACAGTAATATGGGACGGTTATAATTAAATAATGTAAGAGATAATGTTAAAGGCAAGCTCTACAGCTATTAGGGTGACCATATGTGTTATGCTGATGTTGCATGCAATATGAACTTGCACTGTAAATTAGCTGAAATTATACGGAAAATGTTGTAGCTGTGGGTGCAGCTGCAACTTTTGGCACAAGATTTGATATACTATATATACCTTAATAAATACTATATGTATATAGCTATATAAATCACAGTCAACTTAATTTTATGCTCTGTTGCGGGTAAATGAAGCTCAGCCAGACAATTTATAGTATACTTTAAAGCGCCAAATGCTTGGTATATGCAAGTTGGCCAATACAAATACGTTTGAAGGCCGTCTGAAATGCATTTGCCTTTAATGTGTTTAGCGTAGAAAAAGTTGGCTACAACTCAAAATCGATATAAACATAAACAGCAGACTGGAAAACTTAAAACTGAAGTCAAAATAGACACAAAAGCAGCAGCTGGTGGCAGAAAAGTAAAAAGTAATATTTTGACTAGCACCTTGCAACTTGTGGACAACTTGCAACATGTACTACTACGATATGTCAACAAGGCAAAAAAAGTGAAAAACCAAAAACAAGTACTGCCAGTTACCAGTTGGTACTTACAACTTGCCAGTTGCCAGTTGCCACATGCCTGTTGGCAGTTGCATAAACCAAGCAGCAATAAGCTTAAAAATAGCTCAGTTTTGTTGGTCACAAGCGACTTTGAAATAAGAGGACTTCTATCATTTGTTGTCCTTAATGTAAACTTTACCGCAATTCACTTTTGACATGTTGCAGACACATCTGTGTATGCTGATAGAAACAGATTGTAATTTCCTATGCCTTGTTACAATTACTGCAAGAATCAATATTTGTTAGAATTTCGTTTTGAAACTTTATGAGTAATTCATGTTTGTTTTTGTTTTTGGTTTTTGTGGTCAACAATACGTATACTTAATATGCAAATGTGGTAACAACATATTATGCCAACAAAATAGATAAATCTTTTTATGTTTTGTTGTTTACGCTGTTTGTGGCAAGAGGCGACACGTGTCGCTAACATTTGGCAGCAGCAACTTATTAATATTGCACATATAATTTATAATTTATTTGCAGAAATTTCATATACACACATACACACATACATATATATATATATATATATATATATGTGCTGCAAAAATAAGTAATTGTTGGTAAATAATACTTAATACTCCAAGGGATAAACGAACTCAACGCGTGCTGCTTTATAAACAAAACGTTTATATCAGTTCAACAGTTGTATGAATTGTTTGAGTATGAGCTCAAAACTGAAACTCATTCACATGTGAATTCAACGCAATGCAATTGTCCATACATCATCATCATCTTTATTCATCATCATATGTGATGCTCTTAAACGTAAAGTTAAATGACAATTTTAGTTTATGTCTTTTACATATATCAAAAAGGTTCCCTTTTTGCATGTCAACAGCGTACAATAAATTTGATTTATTACTCATACGCCATGCTGTGCGGCGTTGCAGCTAAAGAGCAAAGCGTGAGCATTTTCTACTCAGTTGTAGCTAACAGTTCATTTGCAGCTACTTTCAGTCATTCAGTTCATTATTATAACAAACGAAATGAACTATTAAAACTTGCATAAATATATTCTAAATGAATTATTGAAAATAAAATAAACAATTTCAGTTGAAATTCAAATCAATTTGTCTACAATTCAATTCCATACACACACTTATACATATAAATATATATGCATGTAATATAAACAAGATGTATATATCATTTGTAAATGCCATACTGTCTATACACTTTTGTTATGCACTGTAAAAACAGAAGAAATGAAAAGTTTCATCCGCTGCGCAGTGACGCCATTTAGATTTGATGTGATTGCACTAAAAGCAAATAAAACTATAGAGATCTACAGTTGGACTTACTACAACTTATCTGATTGTTATTATATTTTTTTTCTTCTTTGTATATATATATATATATATTATTTTTCTTTTCTTAGTGGTTTTATCTAAATCACAAAACTGACTTAAGTTGACATTGAGACAAGAGGTGTGTACCTTGAGTATTTTCATTGTTTGCTCTGTCAGCGATGCTGCTGTTACTTCTTACTGTTCCCCGTACAGCCCCCCACCACTGTAACGAGGAGTACTCTTTCTTCTACTATGCTACTGTTTCCAGATGTCTGTCTAACTGTCTGTGTCTGTATGTATGTGTCTGACTATGTGTTTATCTGTTTATTTTTATTGCGCCTTGTTTTCGTGTGGTTCTCGTTGTCTCAAGTTTATCAGCTTGCATAGCAATGACGTGATATGAATATGCGTCTGTGTATGTTTGTGTATGTGTGTGTGTGTGGGTGTTTACTTCTCAAGTATGTGTGTGACTTAAATCGAAACACTTGGCTTAAATGCAAAATGTATATATGTGTATGTAAATGCCGCAGTAGACAAGCAGCAAAGTTATACTTAAGCATGGAATGCAGGCGACTGGGAGTTAAATTACAACAGACAACAAAGCACTGAAAAGCTTTGATTGAGTGTGAAAACTTAAAAGCTTTTTAAAACAAGCAAAAATCTAAATTTGACTTAATCGGAAAGTAGTTGAAAGCTCTCGTATAACTGCTTAAACTATGAGAAAAAGGCTGCAGCAAGTTTAAGTTTAACACGCTTAAAGACTTTTAAAGGACTCAATTAAGCTGAACAAAAGCTCAGTCCAAGGACAACAAAGTATTGTAAAAGTCAATAGCTAACTGTAAAGCACCTTTTCCGTAGCAAAAAAAAAAACCATTAAAAAACCGATCAGTTCATAAGGTTTTATAGCTTAATTTTGCTGCTTGTATAATCTTATGGGTAAAGCAGACACACAGACACAGAGACAATTTACAGCTAGTCTCAATGTAGTAGTAAAAAAAATATACGTCTTGTATACACATGGAAACGATATACCATTATATTTTTTAATAGATTATTCGATTCTTTCTTTTTTTTTTACAATGCCTGTCATAATTTTTCAATATTATGTTTACTGTTGTTATTTTTTACCTATCTGAAGTTTATGCCAGAAACATAAACGAAACAGATTTTGTGACAATAATGTGGGCAGCAGCAGCAGTAGCAGCAGCAGCAGCAGCAGAAATATGCACACATACACCCATACACACACCCTCACCCACACGCATAGCATATAAGCTGTAAATATTTGTTATACGTGGCCGAGTGACTATAGGAATATGTTGAGTGTTTCTGTATTTTTGCTACACCAACTCGTATCCTTACTATTACGTGGGAGTCCTTGGATATGTGAGTGTGTTTTGCTACTGAATGAATGAATGAATGAATGAATGAATGAATGTTGCTGCTGCTGCTACTGCTGCTGTTGTTACTGCTGCTTCTTCTAGTCTATTGCATTAAGTTGATTTCGCGCTTCAATGGATTTTGTTGCCGCAACAACTTTGACTTTTGTTCTTACTTTTTTTTCTCTCTTCTCTTTTTTTTGGAGTAAATCTCTTAGCACTCGTTGGCTAAGCCACTTTTATACGCTCAATCAAATACTTTCGCCTTTCAGACATACTCATACAAATACAAAACTATACATATATATATAAAGCATAGGCATACACACACATATATATATCCATATATATAAAAATTAGTGTTTTGCGAGCTCATTCGAACGTTAATAAAATGGGCACTTTCATTAAATTCGCATAAGTGACTTTTATTTCTATTATTTTTGTTAATTTAAAAGCAGATTTCATTGTATATACACATATATATATATATATATTTATATGTATGTATGTATGTTCATAATTAATTTCCAGCTGGTCCTTTAAATTGCTTTTCATTTAATTGTTAACCTTTTTCACTCCTTTTTGCTACATGTTAACGCTCAGCGACCTTTATAATAATGTCAACTAATTAACTTTGCAACAAAAATAACAAAAAAAAAAGATTGTTAAAATAAATCGAAAGCAATAATAAACTTTCATTCATTTTCACTCTATCTCTTTCTTACTTCCATTACGATTGTATCCTTCTGTTCGGTGTTAGCAGCGGCTCATTCTGAAAGTCAAAAGTCAAACTAAATGAACTCCCTCAAAGTAAATTTTTGGTAGCATTTTCTAAAGCAATTAAAATCTCAATCTAACCGTTACCTAAACCATCTATCACACTGCCCTACCACCCCTTCCCACTCTACCTAGCAGGTACAAGAGCTTTGGCCACTTTAAAGGTTTTTCTTTTGCTGACTTGAGTTTCGCTTATGATTGTATTGCATGATTAGAGCCACAAATAAAAAAACTGTCAACACAATGACTAAAAAAAAGGAAAAAAAAAACAGCAAAAAATTAAAAAAAAGAAAATCTAAAAAACTTTCTTTAACAACTGCTAATTTATGTAAATATATTCAAAAAAAGGACCTTGAATAATACTGTCTGAAAAGTTTTTAAACGCCTCAAAGCAGACAATACTATAAATCACACACACGAGAGTCGTTTGGCAATTGCTGTGCATGTTGCAGGTGTTGCAAGTGATGCAGTGACTTCTAAGGATACTTAACATTTGATTAACAGTATAAGGATATGCGACAGTGCTTAGTTTTCATATGATATAAAGCAGCAAACTTTAAATTCATGTAAAGTTCAAGGTCTGAAATTTAACTGAAGCATAAAGACCTTTACTATTTTATACTAGTTGATAACTTTTCAAGCAACCCTCGTTATACTACCATGGTCAATACCCATATAAATTTTTAATACATATAATGTCACATTGTCTCTTGCTTTGTGTGGCAATTTGCGTCGCTTGTTGCATGTTCACAGCTAAACTTTAAAAGTTGCTTAAATATTCATTAGGTTTGTACCATAGTGTCAAGTCAGGGGTTCAAAATTAATGTAAAGAAATATGAAAAAAATATGGAATATATAGGAAAAACATAATAAAAACCCATAAGGTTTGCTTGAAAAGGTTAAAGCTAGTCTATTGTTAGGAAATTGGTATGAAAATGTTGAACTTGAGTTAGCTTCAAAATACTTTCGAAAAAGTTAAGCCTAGTCTCAAACTTAGTTAGGAACTATATATATATATATATAAACTGTAGTACATGATATAAACATGTCTAGTAATTGTCACTTGATTTTTGGCTGACTTCTTTTTACATGGTTCTTGCGTGATGTGTTTCGCTGTATTAACGTTAATTAGTGTCTCTTAGCGATAAAATCATTATGCCTTATAAGCCGCAACAACATTTTCGAGTTTGGTAACAAACTTCAAGTCCAATTTTAGTTAATCCACAGGGTGTAGACCACATTCACACACACACATATATACACATGTACAAGAGGTCATGAAACTTTTATTTTATATATATTTTTTTCACTGCTTCAAGCAGCCCGTGTGTGGGTGTATCTCGTGCGCCTAATTGTATGCAGTAATTTATGTTGAAAGTTTTTGCAAATTTTTCATTTCATGCACCGTTGAGTGTACTTGTGTGTATTGTATGTATCTGTATGTGTGTGTGTGTGTGTGTGTGCTCAACACTTTCAAGTTATTAGAAAATTCCACAAGGTGAGAGATTTATGCCACAGCCATTAGGCTGCCAATTGCACAAATGGAAAGCTGCCACCAGCTACACCTCTATTTATAAGCTTAAGGAATTTTTACGTTTCATTTCATTTAAGACTCTTAAGACTCTAAAAATACTGTAGACTCACCTTTAAGTTCCGCCAGGCATTTGGTTAAATCGGAAATTGTCGGAAAATGCTGGAAAATCGCAAATTGTTGTTTGTTGTACTTTTTATCTCTTTGTAGTTGTTCTTGTTGTTTTTGTGGTTGTTGTTGTTGTTGTACTATTGTTTATAATTGTAAATGTAATTATTGTTATGGTTAATTTCGCGCATTTTCAATTAAGATAGAAATTATATAAACAATTTATTATGTGCTTACAACATTTTCTAGTTAAATATATATATCTATATAGAATAACAATTTCAAAAGTTTCTATTATTTAATTAAAAAAAACTCGATTTTTTATGTTTTTTTTTATATTTTTAATTTTTCGATTTTCGATTTAATTTTTTATTTTTCATTTGGAATTTCAATTCAATTTAATTGGTATTTATTTAGCTTTGTTTTATGGTATATTATTTTATTTATTTATCTTTCTACTTTGAGTGTTCTTTTTTATTTTTTGTTTTTGCATCATAAAAGCCAATTTTTAGCATCAAATGCACACACACACACACACACATACACACAAAGACAAACTGACATATACACAGAGAAAAAAGAAAGTCGAGTTCAAGCAGATAAAGTGCCTTTGGCATTGGACCCGGAAGAAGATTTTCAGCCTCCCCCTAAAATAATTTATCTTGTTTTTTTTTTAGCGCAAATTGTTCTTTGTACTTAGTGAAATGTATATAAATATATATAGTATATAGTATTATAGAGTATATGCGAAATATACATAGTTATATACTTAGTACTTTACGTACTATTCCGTAATAATAATAAACATGTAGAATTTTCATTTGCTTTTTCGATCTTGTTTGGTTTTGTTTGGTTTACGATCTTAGAGATTTACGAGATAAGTTGACGTGCTTCAAGATGTCTATGCCTATGTGTATATGTGTGTGTGTGTATGTGTATTCTATGTTCTTGGCCTTGTATATTTATCTGATTAACGGTAAAAAGCGTTTTATATAACGTTAACAAACAACAGCAGCAGGTACTACCAATAAACTCTTTGAATATTCAACAGAAACATAAAGTAGTTAATTTACGAGAATTTAAATAGTTTATTTAAGAATTTGTATATATGTTCATGAAACATTATATACCAACACACAAACAATTTATAATATTCGAAATCAATTTAAAATATTTTTTTTTAACCACAGTGTTAATTTGCCAGCATTTATTCGTTTTTAATTTTAAGCACTTCTTCTGGTCATAAATAACAATTCCATATAAATTTTCGGAAAATATTTTTTTGAGGTTCATAACTAAAAATTTGCTACAATTAATTTTCAATTTAAAAAATTTTTGCTCGCAGCTAAAATATACCCTATACGTAACAGTAAATACTAGAAGAAAATACATCAAATAAACTACATGGAAATTCCGGTAAATGCGAACAGAGTATGTCGAGAGAACAATATTCAAAAGTTTTAAAATGCATTTTCCGCTCACACGCTCGTTAATGTCTTTCATAGTGCATTAATTTTAAAATAATCAAAAATGTTACGTGAGCGCAATGAGAACGCGTGGGTGAGAGAGCAAGAGAGCATAAAAAAGGGATAAAGATGAAAATGCAATGACAGATCAAAGAAACTGTGAGGCACGCGCAAAGTTCATAGAGAGAACAATTAAGAAGTAAGTGGGCAAAACACTATGAAGATCGCCGCAAGGGTCAAATACTGTATAATGGAAACAAGGAGGAAAAGAAGTACAAAAGAAAACGCACTAAAATGTGAAGATGAAAGACAAGGTAATATTTTAAAAATGTAAACCAAACAAAACACAAAAATAAATGCTCTATGCGTCTGTATTTGCTACAAAAATAAACCATAAACCAAATATATATTTATATATTGTATATTTTGCAACACAGAGCACAGCTATGTTCATGTATGTGTGTGTGTGTGTGTATATATGAATATTCTATTAGCATTTTTCAATTGTTGTCAAGTTCAATGCACACGCACAAAAATCACAAGGCACTAACGACGCGTCTGTACAATATGTTTATAGCGTTTATAAATATGAATTATGTTATTACTATACAGTATTTAAAATTGTAATTATTTAAAAACAAGAAAAAGTTTCTTAGTTTTGCGTAATGCTCCCAAGCATATATAACTGCGTACTTTGCTTAATTGAAATGTATGCTTTAGTTTTGTTCTGGACACAAAATACAAGGCACAAACACTTATTGGTCTCAAAAAATACAAGCACTGCACAAATAACACAACGTCGGCATAAGGTTTTTAATTGATTTGAAATATTTTTTCTTACAATGCCTTAAGCGCAATACAAAACCGAACACGTTGGGACCGCAAACACAAATAAGCACAACAAATGCGACGCCAATGTGCTGAGCGCCAACGTTTTGTCTTTGCGTTTTGCTTTTGCACTGAACAGCTGTTGATCGAAGCTGGGGTAATGGCCAGTGTTGCCACAGCAAAATTTCAAATATAGAAACGTTAACATTTTGAATTTATCGTTTAAGCAAATCTACTTCAACGATTGTATACATATATATTTGTCTTCTTTTAGATACATATACAGTTGAAAATTAAATTTCTCATTTACCTAGTGCACGCTGCTTGCTGACCTTCGTTACAGCACAACTTTTACTTTCTTTTAATTACGTGGTGGAGTAGAACTTTTTAACACGCAAACGTTGTGATTTATTTTTTAGTTACCCAAATCCTGCAGCCGTAGGAACAACCCGTCTTAACACAGTCACTGTTCGAACGCGACTAAGTGTCGAATTCGAAATCGTCCTTTTTATATTAGCAACATAGTCATCGGTTTTAAGGGGTTAAGCTGCTATTGCGCCGGCGCAAAGCGAAAACGATGTCAATTCAATGTGTTAGCACGTAGGAGGGCCGTGCAACAGCTTTCGCTTTCGCAACTCCAGGCTAAACTTCGCGACTAAAATGACCCACTCATCCACCCACCCATTAGAACAACTGGCCGCAATGGCCAATGGTTTTGTCGTCTGTGCCAATAGCAAATTTAGGTAACTCGCCTCAGCATAAGAGGTCAGCGTTACCAAGAACTTTGCCACGTGCCATTAATGCTGCAAGTGTTTGGGTATTAATGTTTGTGTGCTTTGTAAATATGTGTGTCTGTTTCTGAATTCCATGACCTATCCAACCACAAGAGTGTTGAGTGTTGTGATTTAACGCAATTAGATTTTTGGTTTGTAAATTAAACTATACTTGTAAAAATTTATTTATCGTTAACACAGCTAGCTCAACTCATTGCGAAGACGACGCTCCCGTTTCCATTCCCACACCTTCTCTCTTTTTATGTCGTTACGCGTTCGATGAGGTTCTTGTGGCAAGGGATTCCTATACCGATGCTTTGTGGCATTTGTGTCAAAGGCTTTAAAATGTGTCACACGCGCGGGTGGTTGCTCAATTCCCAGGCCGGTGCGTTGTTTGCGCAGCACAGTCTTTACAGGATACAGGCGTCCGCTTTGCGTAGGTCCCAGACCGTGTTCACGGTCCCAGCCTTGTTTAACCATAAGCTGTAGGCCACGGTTCCTTGTTGAAATGTTAAATTTTTGCAGCTTGTGGGCAGGCAGCGATTTCATGTTAAACCGATGCACAGTAGAGGTTTGATGTTCTCGCCACGTAGACTCGTTGTACTCCCTTTGACACACTTCACAGTGAAATGGCGTAACATCTGTTTCTGTCTGTCCAACTTCGTCTTCATCTGTCGCATTGTCATTACGTGCCATTTCAAGCAATTGCACAATTGTCGTATGACGTTTTCTTTTGGCCAGTATCAAGGCCGTACAACCACTTTTATCTGCAATGTCAACATCTGCGCCAATTTGCAACAGCCACGCCACAGCATTTTCAGCACCTTCACAGGCAGCCATCATAAGCGCAGACCAGCCATAAGTATCACATACGTTAAGCTGCTCTTGGTCAACAATGTGCATGCGGGACAACTCCTTAACACTATTGCTTGTTGCTGCGCGAAAGAATTTGTTTCTATCAAATGGGTGCTTCGGCTTTTCATCTTCACGGGTTATTGTTTGGGTTGCGCTGGTAGTAATGACTTGCGTTGATGTTGCTGGTGTGTTCAATATTTCATTGTAAAACTGATGCACTTCCTCTCCATTGATCCCATCTAGTCTTTGCTTTACCACCTTACCCTTCTCTTGCTCAACAGCTCCAGCACGCACAAAACGTTTTAGTGGTACATGCAGTGTAGTTAGTGCACGCCAGTTTGGATGCAGTTCATCGCCATTAGAATTCATTTAATTCGACTAAAATAAATAAACAATAAAAACACAGTGCTGGAAGATGTGTTATAAGTTAGTGATGTCCAACCAATAATACTTCCTAACATTTTACTTGTGGTCACACTCTTGTTTACAGGTATGCTAACGTAATCGAGTTATCGAAGTACACAACATTGTTATTCGTAAAATTGCGCCAATTGCAAATATGTATTATTATTCATTCTTATCATTTAGCAAAATTTAATTTGCCTTTGAAATATTATACAACTATTGTTTTTTTTTGTTAAATAAACATTGTTTTTTACTTAATTTATTTAATATTTTGAATTAACAGAATGCTATAAAAATTATCGTTGAGATAGTTAACATTTCGATATTACTTACCTTATGAGTATATCGGTACCCACTGCTTGTGAAACAATTATCGCAGTGGGCAAGCCAACGCCATCCAACCGCGGGAATGTGAATTTCGCAATTTTGTTTAAATAATAGTGCAAAATCAATCAGGACATTTTTTAAATTCCAACTCAGATACTCGAAATGTCAATGAAATCTATGGAAGCCTAATCGAGTTACTTTGGGCATCAAAGGCAGAGTAAAAAACATTTATAAACTGCGCAGTAAAAATCAATAACTGTAAGTGGCACAAGTTTGCACACAAACGCACATTCACATGTAAAACGCAGAGCCTGTGAGCAACAAGCACCTACACAATGTCCGACGAAGAAGAAGAATCCTTGTCCGAAGGATTTTCTGCAAGTGAAGAGGATGAATGGAAACCCGCAAAAGATACACGCGGGGGCGAATCATCAGATGATGATGACAGTGAGTTTGAGGAAGTGGCTGGAGCTGCCGCGGGTGCAATAGGCAGCAGTGGTCGTTCATCGGCAAACGCACTTAAAAAGAGGCAAGTCATTAATCATAATTTTAAAAAATAATCCATCATATAGTAATACATTTTTGCTTGTATTGTGCAGGGAACAAAAACCGCCGAGCGGTATTAAAGGTGCTTCAGTAAAGAAACGCAAACCTAGCGGACAATCGCTGCGTTCTAAGCTATACAATAAATATCGGCCACCACCGAAAACATTGCCAACATCACCAACACAGAACTCACCTTCAGCATCTGGTTCTGCAAGCCGAGTAACGGCCTCAAAAAACGCTAAAACGCCCAATGAAAGCAACAACGCTGACTCCAGCAGTGAATCAAGTGTCGATGATTATTTAGTTAATCCTGCAGATATTGATTTGCACTCGGATTTCTTTATGGCTAATAAAGAAAAATCGCCAGTGCCACATTTCGATTGCAATGCGGGCCTTGGAGATGTGACCGATTCTGGATCCGGTTCCGAGGATAACAACGACAGTAGCATTGATGATAATGCCAGCACTAAGGCATTTGATTTTCGTGGCTTGCTCGAGAATGCCAACAGTCTAGAACGTACAAAGGAAGCATTACTCACCAAACGCAATGTTACTGCTACCCCACCAGCTAGCCAGGGGAATCGCACTAAAAGCGCTGCTACAATGGATGTCAATGCATTGCTTGCATTGGGCGAAAATCAGAATTATGCAGAGGGAACACAAGATCACCATGAACCTGTCAATCGTCGACGTTCAGTGGCAGGTGGTGCAACACAGCCACCGCCACTAGATGGTCCCTCGCGTCTAAGCAAAACCAAATCGACGCGCATTAAACGGCACACTAAAACGCGTCCAGCGTCCACTGTTGTGGCTGCCGGTGATACCGATGACTCTGACTTTGAGGAAGTTGCAGGTAGGAAACGAAAGTAGATTTCGACAAATAATGATTGTAGTTAGAAGCAGTAGCAGGGATTATCAAGTTGGTTGTGGCATCGATTACACGCTGCTCATTGTTGATGGTAGTTAGAAAACATTCTGAAAATTCTAAAAGAAAACGTTAAGAAAAAATAGCTTCCAAATTGCTCCGTTTGAGACTGCGTAGTGTTTTTTTTTCGTGTGTTTTGTGCGAGCAGCGAAAGAAATGCTTGAAAGATAAAATCTATATACTTATATACACACTACTAAAATTACCTATAACTTTACTTTATATATACATATATATATATATTTAAAAATATTATATTATTATATATGTATACTGTTAAGTTTCAACAGTTTGCATAACTCAACGAATCTCATTAGCAGTCCATAAAAATATATATAAAAGTTATGCAAATTGTTTGGAACAAAATCTTTATGGTCTCTTCGACTGAAACAGCATAGAAGCAGCAGTATGTAGAAACGCTTTTAACTACCCTATCCTTTTGGCCTAAAACTAACACTACTACTAAACTGCAATTAAATAATTATGATAATAATAATAACAAAAATACGTATATATTTAGGCATATACTAACAACCCGAAACTGATGAATCTCATTGATGAATGCTCAAGAATGCTTTTTAAAATCGTTTTTTCAAGCAAGCCCAAAGAGAAAATAAGAAATAGAGAAAAAATAAATAAATAATTCAAAGAGAAAATTAAGAATAAATCCATTTTAAAGAAAAACTTCTCAATGTCCATTTAAATCTGTGTGTGTATTGGTTGTTAAATGGTAGAAAAAAATATGAACAAAAAATCTGCGTGTGTTTAAAAAATTTTTAAAACATTTTGCACACAATATTTATAAATGTCAAAACGATAAAAAAAATAAATAAATATACAAATATCATTTGCACAAAACATAAAATCAATTGAGATATTAGATATCACAACATAATTAATTTTTTTGCATTTATTTATTATTTATTTTAGCGAATTTTAAATTATTTTTTTTGCAACTGAAAAAGACTAGTAAATGTTTAGAAAAAAAAATCCAAATAACATGCAGTTTTTTAAAGAACAATAAAAAGTATATATATATATATATATATATATATATATATATCTATATATAATAAAACACTTATGTACTTACTTTATGGCAATTTCGAGTGTTTCATAACAATGAATGAAAACAAAACAAATAATAAAAAAAGATAGTTAAAATATATTAGAACTGATGTTAAACGAATTTACTTTATCAAAATTGTATTCATTTCACAAAATACATTAAATAATAATATAGAAAATGAAAGAAAAAATAATAATAATAATAATAATAATATATTAGTAAATGCATACTTTTAGCGCAATTTTAGTGAATGTTAAATGTATTTAATTCAATAATTAAAAAATTTAAAACGCACTTCAAATGAAATAAATAAATGCAAAGTGTTTAAATGAAATATAAATAAATAGAGCAAATCAATTAAAACTTTGCTTTCTTTGCCTGGCTACACACTACACCAACACACACACACATTTGTACACTCCTTGACCATTTCATTGAATCCTTGAATCCCCACTTCCATTCACAGACGCACAGCTAAGCAGCGAGCAGGAGGATGTTTCACCAAATGTCTCTGGTGATCTGGAAATACATGTGGATTTGCCTTCACGTCGTATGACAAAGGAACAGAAGACACAACATGAAGTAGAGATGGCGCTTAAGCGTCGGCTCAATCGTGATATCAAGGATCGACAGCTACTTATGCACAAGGTTAGTCTGATGGCTTTGATAGCACGCAGCATCAAATACAATCGTCTGCTCAGTGACTCCAGTTTGATGCAGGCCATGCTCAAGGTATTGCCCAGCAAGAATGCTTATCCGACTGAGCGTGGTGTGGAACTGAAATACCTGCAGTCCTTTGTAACCTGGTTTAAGACTGCAATTAAGCTGCTCAGTCAGGATTTGTATCCTACCAGGTCGGGCAGTACAAAGAAGGCTATTATCGAGGAGCTACTAGCGCTGATTAAGCGCAAGGAAGCACGCTGCAAACAGGATATGGTCCTTATGTTCATTGTTCTTGTACGTGGAATGGGCCTTAACTGTCGTCTCATTGTAAATCTACAGCCAATGGCACTAAAACCACCGACCTCTGATCTTCTACCCATCAAATTAAAACCGGATGATAAAAATAAGAGCCAAACCGTTGATGAAGATACGGATGAGGATGATTCCGATGAGAAACCAAACACGTCCAAAAAGCATAAGAATTCTAAGACCAGCACAAAATCTCCAGATGATAAACAGCTTGCAAGTAAATCCAAAGAAACCACTAAAAGCTCCAGCACAAAGCCCAGTTCCACTTCCAATTCCAATTCAAAAGCAATAAAAACCGAAGTCAAAGCGACTGCCCAAACGAAGACTGTTAAGAAAGAAGAAATTGCATCAAGTTCCAAAAGTAGTTCCAGATCGAAAGCGGATACTGCCCATAAACCAATAAAGATTTCGCCAAAGATCGAAACTAAACTAAATACACGCACAACCAGCAAACGGCTGGAGAACAATACGCAGGCTGATGTGAAGCCAAGCACTTCCAGATCCAACCAAAAGGCAACTGGTGGCGGCAGTAGCGCCGAAACCAAATCCAAGCCTCAACTAACACGGCTTAAACGTGGCGGTTACGAGCCGGAAGTGGCTGAAACCAAAAAGCTTAAATTAAGTCTGACTGTACAGTCGACGCCAGTGGCCCGACGCACAAGAAAGGCATCCGCTGATAAGGAACGGGAATCGGAAAAGGCAGGTGAGTATCCGGCATCGAAAATCGGTTCACCCATCATACCAAAGCTGGTGGTGTCCACTGCTAAGTTGAAGAATGCCAAACACAGCGATACAGAGAATGCAAATCCCAGCGAGAATAAACTTGCTGTTCGTGTGACACGTTCACGTAGTAAATCACCTAAGGTGCATATTTCTACAACGTTTTTAAAAGGCAACAACACTGCTGGACAGGAGCAGCCTGCGGCTACAACTGCCGCACTCAAAAAGGGTCAGGATTCAAAGGCTAATATTGTGCTCAAAAAGGCTGAGCCTGCGAGAGAGTTGCGAACACGCCAGCAGAAGACTAAGACTCTAGGCATACCCCAACTGGATGGCGCCGATGATAGCCTGCCCATGCCTAAGAAGCGGCCCAAACTTGAGAAGTTGCAGAAATCCCAGAGCCAAGAGGATACCGATGACTATAGTCCCTCCAAGAAGATTAAGAAGGCGCCTGTGCTACCAAAAAGAGTGGTAAATTTACGTCAGGATCGGCGCGTGCTATCCACGGATGATGAAACTATTCCGGATAAGCGCAAGAGCACAGCCTCAGATATGTGGGTGGAGGTTTGGTCCGAGGTGGAAGAGCAATGGATTTGCATAGATCTATTCAAGGGAAAGCTTCATTGCGTTGATACCATAAGGGTAAGAGTTACTTCAGTAGATAATCCTTAGGGATACATCCCAACTATCTGTGAAACAATATTGACCTATTTGGGATTACAGAGAAATGCTTCCTCGAATATGGCCTATGTTTTTGCTTTCCAAGACGATCTTAGTCTGAAGGATGTCACCGCTCGTTATTGCTCCAGCTGGACAACAACAGTGCGCAAGGCACGTGTCGAAAAGTCATGGGTGGATGAGACTATAGCGCCGTATTTGGGTAGACGCACCAAGCGGGATATACTGGAGGATGATCAACTGCGACGCATACACTCCGATAAACCGCTGCCCAAATCTATAGCTGAGTTCAAGGATCATCCATTATACGTGCTAGAACGACATCTACTCAAGTTTCAAGGACTCTATCCACCAGATGCTCCCACATTGGGATTCATACGTGGTGAAGCTGTGTATTCACGTGACTGTGTACATTTGATGCATTCCCGAGAGATTTGGCTCAAAAGCGCGCGTGTGGTGAAACTCGGTGAGCAGCCCTATAAGATTGTCAAAGCGCGTCCTAAATGGGATAAGGTAAGTTGCTGCCTATTAACAAGATTGAAAGTGTATTAAAGTGAAGCATATTTATAGCTAACACGCACAGTCATAAAGGATCAGCCACTGGAGATATTTGGCTATTGGCAGACGCAGGACTACGAACCACCTACAGCTGAAAACGGACTTGTGCCGCGCAATGCTTATGGAAATGTGGAACTATTCAAGGAGTGCATGTTACCCAAGAAGACAGTACATCTAAGATGTAAGTATAACCATTAACAGTATGAAGATCAGGTCCTAATCTCTATCTAATGCCAACAACAGTGCCTGGTTTAATGAGGATTTGCAAGAAACTGAACATCGATTGCGCTAATGCAGTGATTGGCTTTGATTTCCATCAAGGCTCTTGTCATCCCATGTATGATGGGTTTGTGGTATGCGAGGAATTTGGTGAGATTCTCACTGCTGCCTGGGAGGAGGATCAGCAGGAACAGGTACGCAAAGAGCAAGAGAAATATGAGGCACGCGTCTATGGTAATTGGCGTAAGCTAATCAAAGGACTCTTTATACGAGAACGTCTTAAGAAAAAATATAACTTTTAAAGGATTTTTACTTTTTAGATTCCTTATGAATTTAGTTATTTTCATTCCTTTTTTTTGTGTTAGTTCTTGTCCGAAATTGTATTTTTTGTTTGTTTGTTTTTTTTTTTGTCTTTCTGTGGATTGTATTCAGTTATCAATGTGAACATTTACTTTTAAGTTGATCAAGTTTTGTTAATAAGTTTATTAAGCGATTGTTTAAAATTGAACTTTCATTAACTTTATCATAAGTACATAGAGTATAAAAGGAGAGTATATAAAGTGGAACTCAATGAACATATAGTTACTGTAATAATACGTATATATATATATATAAATCTATTTGAAAGATAAACAAAACCTTTTTTTTTAATCGATGAAGACTTTTCAAAACGCACAATAAAAAAATATTTCTATTAAAAGTTCTGTAATTATATAAATTATTCATTAAGTACGTCATTTGTTGTGGCTTAAAGTTAAAAGTGTTTTAGAATTTTTAAAGTGTTATAGAGTATAGCATATTCGTATATAAAATCTTTTCTTCTGGAATGCAAATATAAATCAAAAGCAAATTTCAATTTGGCCTCCTCTGACGACTAGCAAATGGAATAAATAATACTATTTATATATATATATATAGAAGTATTATTGTTAAAGTTAATAAACTTTGGTTCTAGATTTGTTATTGTTAAGTTGACAAAATGCTAATGTTAATTTGTTGCATTTTGAGCAAAGTATCAGCTGAATGCACTTACCAACAAGTTATAAACAATATTCTGTACATAACAAGGCTTAAACTTCAGTTCTTCAGCTTCTTACGCTATGTTTGTGTTTGTGGCTTCTGTTGTAATTGTTGCTGTTGCAGTTGCTGTTGCAGTTGCAGTTGCAGTTGTTGCAGTTGGCGTTGTTTTAGTGGCTATATTGTTAATGGGTTTTTTACGCTGCACTTGCAGATATTCAAAGTACATGCGTCTGGCCTGATTAAGGACCCGTGTTACATCATGCTTGCGCACCATCTTATCGAAGTGCATAGCTATTTCGTTGTAGTCCATTGAGGCTTTAATGATTGTGTTGCGATGCTGCAGCAGCAGCGTTAGGCAGAGAAACATGAGAAAGGCATTGCCCCCTCCAAATTCACCGGGCGGTGGCAGCGCAGCAGCTGTGCTATTGAGGCCATTGGTTAGGGGATTTGAAGTGGAACGCTGTGGTGAGCGTGTGTAGGTGTAGGCACTCTCATCGTCTGCATTGGTAGCAATCTCTACAAGTGTAGGTGCTTCAATACGATTGGGTTCCGTTGAAATGGGCATTATAACTTCTGGCAAACTGCTGCTGTTGCGCATGTTGCCGCCGCCACCTTCCAGCAGCTGACTCTCATCCATGAAGGGATTTAAAGCCTGCGTTTCAGTTTGTTGTACACTATTGCTTTTGGAGGCGGCTAGACGCTGACGGCGACGCATGTGCAGTTCACTGACATCTGGACACGTAATTATCTCATTCTCCTTCAGGTCTTCCACCATATCCAAGGTGTCCTTGTCAAGTTTTTCATACTCAATATCATCAGTAATAACGGGTGGAGTTTGTTTTTCCGTGAAGGGTAATCCAAACACCTGACGATCCAAGTTCTCAGCCTCAAGACGTAGCTCACGCGTTATGGCATTCGTCATGGGATAATACTCTTGATCCTGATCCTGATCGGGTGTATTCTCTTCCCGCTGTTGTTCCAATTTCTTCGGCTGCTCCGGCGTACGCACGGGCGATACCGTATTCAAATCCAATTGCAAACTATAACTACTTAAATCTTGTGCCTGCTGTATGGCTGTTGCCGCTGTCGAGGCACTCCAGCTGGTTTCTGGAATGGATGAAGAATCAGATTCCTCAAAGGAGCTACCCAATTGCTCAACCTTTGTTAGTTGAACCAATGGTTTGCTGATTTGCTGCGTTTGCTGTGGAGACTTCTCATTAATCTGCAGCTGATTCGCCAAACGATCCGAGATGCGATTCTTGTTAATTGTCGCAAAGTTTAGGAATTCATTAAAATTTTTGACAAGCTTTGGTGGCATTTTATTCTCCGGGTCATCGTTATCAAATGAAATGCCCATGCGACTAGTGGCCGCAATTTTCTCCTTGAGATCCTTAAAGTGACCGCCGCTGCTGATGCTGACGCGTTTAACGCTTTCGCTTACGCTGCTGGCATTGGATGCCAATTGCTTGGCAATAATATTGCTTACGTTCATAATGTTCTTCTGCTGCACCTTGGTTATGTTTTGTGCCTTCTTATCAGTCATTGAAGTTTCCTTATCCTCATCCACATGTGATGATGTTGAACTGCACAGGAATGCACGTCCTGGTGCAGCAACATTGTTGTTATTGTTCGGTTGCTGTGCATCATCCTTGAAAGGATTTGTTTCCAAAAATTCTGGCGTCGATACTATACTCTGTTCTTGATCTTTTCGATCAAAGACATCATCATCCGTATCCTCACTGGCAGACAGTTTCAAGCTGGACTTTTTATTATTATCCCCGACGCCACCTTCGATCAGCGCTAACATTTTCGACTCATCCAAACTCTGATGCGATTTGGGACGTCTCTGCCTACGTGCCGCATGTCGTGACATATTATCATCTAGACTATGATTCAGACGTTTGGAATTGTCCAGTCCATGAGGACTAGCCGTGCCGAACGAGGAACTCAATGAGCTCAAAGATGCCGATGAACTTTGTCGTCTCAAGGCACAGACTTTGGTATAAGGATTCTCACGCGGCTTTGTTAACAAATATGAAGGACTCGTCGGTGTGGCGCTATACGACGTAGAAAATGTGCTGGCACTGTTAGGTGCCGATGTATCCACGATAGGCACGAATTCCTGCAATTGAAATCAGTAAGCTATAAAGTATATTTCAAATAAATTCGAAAATCAAACTATATATATATATATAGAATAAAAATTCTAGTGTTTTAGTATATGGCGGATATTATCAGAGTGTCTTCACTGAAGTAATTTTTCCATTGAAAGATTGCAGGAATGAATTAAGGCCTATTATAAAGGTAGGATTAAAAAAATATATATATAGCTATAACTGAATTATATTCTAAATCAATAAGAAACTACCTTGAAAACTAAGTTGATTCTGATTAGATACTAGTCATATATAAGTTATATATGTATAGTCAAACCTTTTCATAGAGAGGCAGCTCCTTGGAGCCATTATTGTCATAGCACATAGAACTCCATTGAACCTCCAACATGCGCAGCGCATCCTCGAAGGGAAATTCACGTTTCAGCTCCAGCAGCAGCCAGCGATAACAAAATAATAAATCATCAGCCTGCTGCGATTTTAAGTATTCCCAAAATTCGGGATCATAGAAACTTAAAGCTTCAGTAAGATGTGCAAACTTTTGCGTCATAGCAATCCCATCCAGCATAAAGTTCCCTCGTACACGTGCCATTATGGCACAGAAGCAAATGTATGCCTGCGCCTCATCGTTCATGGTGACGAGCAACGGTGATGCGATATCCGACATGCCTTGGCAATAACTAACTACTGGATGATTCAGTGCATAAGTGGTTAGTATGTTAAAGAGTGAGGCAATGTTTTGATTGTCATCGCTACCCGCATAAAACGGATGCAAGCGATCTGTGCGTAGTACGTCCTTTTTAACCATACTCGTCACATATGCCAGCTCACCAGCAACACAGCCACGCTGAACAGCTGTTTTCCAGGTGTCCCTTAGTTTATAATATTGCTCTGATTTGCGACGCATAAACTCCATGCGCTGATGTCCATCCATAGCTAGACCGTTCATGCCACTTGGGTAAACATTTAGTAAATGCTTCCATACAACGCGACGCAGACTTGGGTCGATGCCACCGAGAAATATAACTTTTCGCAGTTCATCATGGCGCTGGATTTGTCCCAAAGCGTCCAAGAATAAACGAAATTCACTATCACACATGGGCGGACGCGGTGGCAGATTTGCCATATGCTCGTCAGACAAATTGAAAGCTTTCTGCACAATTGAAAACGTCTTTTCCATATGGTTCATAATTAAACCAGGCAGTTTTGTTTGCATGTGCTGAACATATTTCTGCGATACACCCAACGATTGTAGTGGGGATATATTGGCAGATAACGTTGGAATGGTGGTTATGCTTGCCCGAGAAGTAGCTGTAGATTCCGTTTCACATTCACGTACAACAGTAAATGGTTTAACATCAATTTGTAACATTAGACAAGGCTCAGAAGCAGTTTGTATTGAGATATTGTGAATCCTAAGGAATGCAGCGTCCAGATCCCAATCAGAGAGAACAGCTAAATAAATTTCATTGCCAGCTGGATCGAAGGCCTTGTACTTAATGGAAAAATCAGACTTGATGTCGAAGGCCTTGGCGAGTAATGAATAAAGCACTTCCAGTGTTGTTATTTGAGGGTCCACGGAGAACTTGCGCCATTCTGTTGGTCTGGTCGCTTCACATTTCTGTGTTGTGCAGAAACAGCAAAGGAATGGGGGAAATTTGTTGTCTTTGTTGTGTCTCACTTTAATGGCTAATGCACTTACCTTGACTTTGACGCGAACCGCCTCTCTGGGATAAATACCAGCCATATTGTTTTTTGTGTTGAATAATTAATTAACTTAATTCCATTATTTTAAAATATTTTATAATTATTATTTCCATTGAGCAAGTTAGTAATGCTCTTTGTGTTGTTACGCCATCTATGGGATGCAGTGCTGTATAGTATATTTTTACGTGGTTTAATGCGCTTAACAATACTCAACATTGCACTGCCACATTGATATGTGCCAGTGTGTGCCCAAATAAATTATTTTTTAGTGTATTTTTGTGCGCGTGGTAACACTGTTATCAAGAAAACATCAGCGCATACAAATATGAGAACATTAGTGCAAAATTTGTTGTTGTTATAGTTTATATATTTTTAAATAGTTATCTTTTTTTGCAAATGCATTTTATGAACAAATTGAAATCGACGTGTTAACGCTTAATGGTAATCCATACTAGGCGCGCGTCAAACGAAGCAGTGTAAAGTCTCATCATCATTGTCGTCTAGAATTTGGGTGTGTATGCATGTATGTGTGACTCGGGCGTGTATGTGACGTGTTCGGCGGGGCAAATAACTAAACGCTCATCCTCAATTCAAAAGCAAATGTTTTAAGGATCGACAAAAAATACACAGCAATACAGCTTTACAGATATAATTATTATCGAGTTCATGGAAGCTCTTATCCAATTGTAGAGGCCATTGAGATAACTTCTGTTTAATTTATGATCACTCGCTTATGTACTGTTTATATGCTGTATGCGTGCCCAATTGTACTTGAGTTTATGCGCCTGTGTATGTGAGAGTGTGAGTATGAGTATGTTCTGTGGTTATATGTATATATTTTAATGTGTGAGTGTATAGTGACAGCGATAAAGTATCGCTAAACTTAATGTTGTTGTAACTTCTCTTATTGTAGTTGTGCACACAGCAATGTAAGTTAAATTATTATGCAAAATAATGCTCTTAGCTTCCGTTCGTATCTATGTGTACAATATCCAATATATATGTTTTGGTATGTGTGTACATTTGTTGTATGCCTCTATGTTTGTTTGCATGTATGTGTGTATGTGTGCGCGCGCCTTATAGCGGCGTGCTTATATCACAAAAAAAAAAAAAGTTTGATACGATAATTCCTCCGGTTGGGCACTTTCGTTACAATAGAATTTTATTATCATAAAATACGAACAGAGTTGAACAAAAGCTCAGTTAAAGTTCACTCATAATCATATATCATTATTCGGTTTACAGTTTGGCCAGAGTTTAATGGATGACACATCATCATGGGAAAGCTATTATCAAAAATTTTCGGCAACAAAGAAATGCGAATTCTTATGCTCGGCTTGGACGCAGCAGGCAAAACAAGTATTTACAACATATCCCTTTTATACATACATATATATATATGCTTGTTCGAAATATTCATTTAAATTTCTTTGGAATTCCTTTTATAGCGATCCTATATAAACTGAAACTGGGGCAATCTGTGACAACGATACCAACAGTCGGTTTTAATGTTGAAACTGTCACGTATAAGAATGTAAAGTTTAATGTTTGGGATGTTGGTGGCCAGGATAAAATTCGACCGCTGTGGCGGCACTACTATACAGGTGAGTTAACATTAATTTATAATTTATTTTAATACAAAAATATTAAACTGATTATATAAATTTATTTACAACAGGTACACAGGGGCTTATATTCGTTGTGGATTGCGCGGATCGAGATAGAATAGATGAAGCACGCACTGAACTGCATAGGATAATTAATGATAGAGAAATGCGTGACGCCATTATACTGATATTTGCTAATAAACAGGATTTACCTGATGGTATATATAAATATATAATTTTTAATTAAATATTAATTAACGTTTTGAATTTGCGTTTGTCTTACAGCAATGAAACCCCATGAAATCCAGGAAAAACTAGGTTTAACTAGAATAAGAGATCGCAATTGGTATGTTCAACCCTCATGTGCCACAAGCGGTGACGGCCTCTACGAGGGCCTAACGTGGTTAACGTCTAACCATAAATTATGAGAATTATAAAGCAAAACTATTCAATTTATATGGCATGTATTATTCGAAGCGAAACAAAATTATTATATTTTTATTTATACTAAACAAAAAAAAAGAAACCATACTGCAAAGACGCGTAGTGAAAAGCCCCAACAAAATCGAACAGAAATTACCAGAGTTGAAAACATAAAAAATATATTTAAAGTCGATTATATAACTACATATATATACATATGTATATAAAGATATATATACATATATATATATATGTATATACCATACTGATTATGTTAATGAGGTATATATAACATATATACATAAATATTCAAACAATATTCTCACTAGTAAAAATACACATAAAAAAACGATGCAAATTCAATTAATAACTTTAAAAAAAAAACCAACAAAGCACAGTCAAAACATAAATAACATAGAAACTTTAATAAACAAAACATATTAATAAAAAAAATTTAAAAATACAAAAAAAAATACAACAACAATCAGTATAACAAAACAACAGCAAATGTAGAATTAAGTAAGTTTTTCTTGTAAATTATAATGATGAGCCACGTAAGCAATTAAGTTGAATGCTTGTTTATTGCAACTGTTATTTGACTTGGAAACGAGAAAGTCGTAAATAAAATAAATAAATTGTAAATAAAATGTGAAAAAATTAAAAAAAAAAAAAAAGAAAATATTCTAATTAAAGCGCAAAGTAGACGAAAATAAATACAAAACAAATAAGTAAACTAAATATATTAAAGTGAAACCACACCGATAAATAGAACAAAGCAATTATTGAAATAGTTTAAACAAAAACAAACAAACAACAACAACAACAACAAAGAAAAATAGTCTGCAAACAAATATAACGATTAGTAACTGTGCCTTCTTGAATTCTTTTGTGTCACCTTTAAGAACTCTATTTCTTTTTTCTTAAATGCATTTTCATTTTCTTTTGCAGTGTTTCAGCTGGGGTGCATGTGGTGCATAGCTGAAGGCATTTAAGGCTACTGTGAGTTGGGTTGCCTCAAATACAGCAAACTCGTTGAGAGTATCAAAAGGAAATACTCCTTTCATATAGTGAATTCAATTCAATTTATATGACCTATATCACATTTTAATACAAACTGATATCTCAATGGCAAATAACGAGTCATACTGCGAGTGTCCTTTTTTTTCAACCCCTCAACGGTCTGTCAATCAAGGATTGTTTCAGCTTGACTTCCGTACAGCAGTTTGAGTTCAATTGAAAAGTTGAAAAGTAAATATGCCAAATTCAGGACCGCAATTTATGAAGATGCGACTAACAGCACACACACACACACACACACACAGAGAGAGACAGTGAAGAAAAGCAGGCAAATTAAATGAGGGTTGAGGAAATTAAGCAATGAATATTAATTGCTAAACGAAGCATTTAAAATGATTTTTATTTTATTTTTTTTTTTGTGTTTATTTTTTTTTTTTGTTGTGTCTTGCAAACTGGTTTTCAACGCACATCCAAAGGCAGATACTTAATTTTACCTGAAAAACGCGGCACGTGTCATTGACTTTAATTTGTATTTGTTTATTTCATAAGAATTTTTGCTGTTTTCGTCATGCGAATTCAACCGCATAATATGCAGACATTTATAAACTTGTGAGAAAACATATTTGTTTATATATATATAAATAGATATATATATATATATATATATATATATACATCATAAGCAGATACTCCGAATACAAGCAGTGACTGGAACGAATTATTTGTGTTTATTTATAAATAATAAATATCGGATCATCATTCGCCTAAAAGGCTTATGGCATTGCAGTATTCTATACTACCAAATGTGTAATGCTTTATAAGCAAAACTATAAGTTGTTGCTTCAAATAACAGTTTAAAGTGACACTATCAATGCATTTCTGACAACCAGACTTGCTATATAAAACATTCCTCACGCCATGTGAAAGCCACAAACAAACAATGAAATTGATAACGATTGATATTTGACAGGAAGAGCAACTGGTGTAAGTTTCCCGTATATATTTATTTATCAAATATGGTATATATAAATTATATTTATATATATTTATTTATCAAATATGATATATACATATTATATTATATATATATATTTATTTTATATGGATTATCTTCTATGATCAAGTAGATTTCCTTAGCGAATGATAATTTCCCTTACACTCTAACTGCATCCTTTGGAGCGAGTGAAGCTTCAGTTTTTGCTTAGATATTCAGCATTAGCTTGACTTTTTCGTTCTTTTATAAACTCTTATTCCTTTCTATACCAGATTTCGTAATACTTTACGCAGATCTTAAAAGTTTCAACAGTCTCAACGCAAACTAAAAGACAAAATTTGTATCTGTACCAGAAACCTTGTAGATAGTTACACTTGAAGTAGTTATTGTCCGAGAAATACATGCTAAGGTCATAGGGTATACAATATATATTAGCAACTATATAAAATTATGAGTTAATAGACTTTTAGCATTAAAAAGGACACAGTTTGCATATAGGCTTTGTATAAAGTTGTTCCTTGTTTTAGGTAGCAAAGCAACTTTATGTTTTAGTTCTTAATCTGTCATATCTATATATTATAGATAAATTGCCTAATAATTATAACTTCTTTACCGTATAGATAAAAGGTGAATCCTTTATGGAGTATGCAGTTTGTATGAAGATATATGAACTCGAGTATTATCCTTGTAATGTTGACACGCACTGCGAATTTTGATTGATTAAATAAAGTGCACTGCACTTGATAATGCCAGTAAAAGGACATTAAGGATATATTAAAAAGAAAAAAGTACTGACTTAATCAACTCTTATTCACACCCATATAATATTCTGTGTGTGCCTGCCTGTTTGTATCCTGGCAGAGAAGAGATGTCGCCCGTTCAAATGTCAAGAACCAACCCTCTCAACAATGTTTGTTTCACTCGCACCATTGAGACTGTCTCGCTTCCACACAATATATAGCATTTGAAAGTATTTTGTGTTGTTGCTGCTGCTATTGTTGTTGTTGTTGGCGGGCATTTTTGATGCAAGGATATTACAGGATAACGCTCTCGCTCGCTCCTCCTACAGCAAGGGCGTGGCCAGAGTAAAGCAAAGCGCTTTGACTTTTGCGTTTGTTTCACTTTTGTCCTAGGCATAAACTTCAGCCAGCATCAGCTGCTACCCAATGCCCCACACTTCCGCTCTCTCGCTCTCTCTGACTTGCTCGCTCCCTCTCTCTTTGCATATCGCTTGCTCTCTCTCTCTCTATCTATCTAGATATCTATTTTGGAGCATTGCATGCAAAGAGAGAGGCTGCATGAGTATGCCATGTTGTGGCATGGTCTAGAGTGTATATGTGTGTTGGTGTTGTGTGGCAGGGGCAAGGAAGTGTACATGAAGAGTGTAGGAGCTGGTAGCTGATTGTTGTATTCCGACATCTCATTTGTTACAAAGTTAATGTCGGCGTATTAAGCGCAGCAAAAGCCTCAACAACAAAAGGGCCAACAACAACAACAAAAACAGCAACAAGAAAAAACAAAAAGGACACATCAAGAGGATGTTGGCTGGGTCTGAACTTTTATCGATTATTGGATTTGCCACTGTTCCACAATGCAAAACAATTGGAGCAGCTATCTTTGAGCATTGAATACATTCCATTTTGATTCGCCTATTTCCAAATTTCGCCAGCGAACTGTAAGTAATGATGTCATCCCATTAAGAACAATGAAAAAAAAATATATATATATATAATATAATTATAGATATACTATATAGTATATTCTTATATATATATGTATGTTTTTACTGCTTGTAAAAATATTTTTCGTTTATGCGATGAAATTAATGAGCTGCTCATTAATCATGAGCCAAATTGCTGCCATTTAATTTGCATGTTTAAGATTTTATCAAATGAACAGCTGTAAAGCTTTTACCATAACAAATATTAGACTATTACTAACTAATTTAGATTTTGTTAGAGCTAATATGTTATAATCCAATTATATATAAGAGGAAGAATAGCTGAATAACTATAGTTTAGCGCGTATTTAAGAGCTCCTTAGAGCCACGCGAATTGGTTTAATATGGGCAAAAGTAGTAGAATAATTGGTAGTAGGCATTTTAATAATACAAATTTGATTTATTTTCAGTAGTAAATAGTTCAACAGATAGGCCAGCAGTAGAAATAATCCTTGACTGTAATATACTTCAAGGATCTCTATTGCTTTTTGCCCATTGCGTATGAGTAATATTTCAATGATAGAGCAAAGTATGAAAGGAGCAGGATAACAGCTTAATAAATCATCATACAGAGTAATGAAAGCAATTTGTCAAAAGGTACGGAGTTCGAATTCCAACTAGGCTACAAAGGTTGTGTACACGTAAGTATTACCTCTGGTTATATAGTATTTATATCAGACTTTATGAATAGCGTAAATTAGCTGCAATATAATGGTATATCTTTTTATATATAATATATTATATTATATATTTATTAAATTATCATTATTTTAACATAATAATTATCATATTTGTTAGGCTATGATATTATGATATATTATAAAATATAAGTTAATATTTAAGATCCTTTATATCCTCGCATAATCTATTTACTATGCGAAACTTTAGTCTAATTCTCCCTTTGGAACAATTGCTGCAGATGTATAAACATTATTGTCTTGGTCATAAATCTGAGATACTCAAAGACTTAACATTAAAATAGTAGCAAACAAACCAACAACAACAGCAACAATAACAACAACAACGACAAGGAGCAAAAGCAACTCCTTCAACGAGCTGCTTTCAATTCAATTACAGTTAACTGGTAACATTTGGGTGTTGCAGAGGTTCAAAAGTTCAGCTTAGGTTGAGGGGTTGAGGCCAAGGATGACGACGCTTCTGCCGCAAACAAAAAAAAAAGAATATAATAAGAACATTGAGAGCAGGAAGGGGCTAACTCGAAAGCACTAACATCACGGAAGGTATTACAAAACAAAAACAAAATGTCAAAACCCAAGACGATTATGTGAGCGAGCACCCCGCGCAGCTGCGACATAGTCTAAGGACGAAAAGGCCGAGACGACGAGCAGTGGGATGAGTTGATGGAGAAGTGGTGAAGTGGAGCTTCATTGCTGCTGTGTAAGTGTAGCTGTAGCTACTGCTTCTTCTACCACTTGCGCTAGTCATGATGGCGGCCAACATTTGCTTTGCATGTGTATGTATGTATGTATATGTATGTGTGCTTGTGCCAGAGCAAGAGCGCAGAGAGCGCACCAGCTCTGGTGTTTATTGGAGATTGAGATTGCGGCTTGGCTTACCTACACTCAAACAGCAGCCAGCGTCAGCGTTAGCTCTGGAGTCGCCGCAGCATCAAGAAGGAACGAATCAAAGCAAGCCAACAAGCAAATGCGCCACCAGAGTTGCCACTAAAAGTCTTCGTCCCACACACACACACATACACTCACACAGAGTGCCAGTGGGCGCTGGCTGGACTAATGGTTCGTTGCTTGGTTTGGGTGGTTGGATGGATGGATGGCTGGATGGCTGGATGGTTGGGTGGCTGGGCGGCTGGGTGGTTGCCTCAAATGTGTTGCGGGTGCGGTTATCCCTGTTGCCGCTTGCCTTGCGCTGTTGCTCGTTACTCGATGCTCGATGCTCTCTGCTCTTATTGCTCTTGGTGGGTGGCTGTAGCTGGTGGTGTGCTTTTTGTTCTGCCACACACACACACACACATACATACAGATACACAGATATATGGCCGACCTCTGCCCACTCACCGAGCGCGGATTATATCTACAACAAATTTTTTTTTTACTATTTTGGGGTTGGCTGACTGGCTGACTGGTTGGTTGACGGGCTTTCTGGTTGCTGGCTCCTGGCTGCTGGCTGCTGCATGGAGTGGACACATCACTGTTTAGCTTCTGTCATGGTTTTATGATAAATCTGAAATCGTACATCGAGACGTTAACATCATCATCGCCGTATTCCATTGCCAGCACCGTCGGAGTAACTCGCGCCTGAAATTTAGTCCTGTTTTCTGATACGTTTCAGAAAACCTCATACGGATTCGCGTTTATTCCGGCCGTGCACTTTGCCGTCGCTCGATCGTAATTTCACACAATTAATAAAAATTATTAAAAATTATTAAATATTAATTAAATATTAAATTAAAATAATAATAGAGTAATTAAAATAATGTTGAGAAATAAGCAGTTAATAACCAAATGAAACTCGTAGAACTGCAGCATTATAACGTGTGTTAAAAGAGTTTTAACAGTGATTGTTCAGTTATTTGTGTGTTTATAAACATTTTGGCAATAATATTGCTAAGCAGTTAACCATGAATAAGGATGAAAATCAAACGGACACACGTCCTTCCTCCCAAGGTAAATAATCAAGTGATTGCAGTCAAGTGCTAAACAGGATAATAATATCTGTAGAAAATGGATATATCTAAGAACAAATGGTGATATATAAATATGAGATAATGGTCTGCTATATATAAAGAATATAAACCAACTATATAGAGTGCAAATCCTAACTGTTAAATCATATAATGAAACTGATTTGACAGCTCCTTAAAAGAGCTTCAAAAAGCATGACAAAAATTGCAATTAAAATTTCATTAAAAAAATCTAATTTACATTCCAAAATGCACGCTGGGAAATTGCTTGTAAAAATATGTTTAATTATCCTTGATCCTTTTAAAAAATATATAAAAAATGCCATGTGAGAGGACAGTGCAGCTTAATTAGTCCTTTTTCAACGCGTCCTTTTAACTCATTAAATTACAATTGGGATTTGCCGCAAGCGACGAATGTGCATAAAAAGCAAATGTAACACTTAAAGGATATGTGTTGCTATATTAAGGATATGTGTATCTATATTAAGGATATGTCTATTTATATAAAATATATGTGTATATAAAGGATATGTGTAACTCTACAAAGGATATATGCTCTAATATAGATGCAAAGAATGTTGCTATATAAAAGCAGAGAATGTTTTCTTATCAAGGATATCTATATAAAGAATATTTGTGCTATATAAAGGATATATTTATGTATATGAAGGATATAAAAGTTGTCTTCAAAAATTTATTGAACTTTGTGAAAATTCAAATTAGAAAAGTTCAAAGGAAAGCAGAGAAATCGAATCAAATGTAATCTGCTACAGAATGCAGAACGCACAAAAGGACAAAGGACATTAATTGAAATCGAATTATGTTAATCACAAAATTGAATAAAACTCGAATCAGGCTGCCAAAAATTTCAAAATTCATAACACACACGCACACCAATTGGGGGCAGACCTTTAACACTTTGGTCGTATTCCAATCTAAATGAATGAGAAAGGATACAAGTATATAAGGATACAGTTAAGTGAATTTCAACGAGCTCATAAAATTAACAGAAGTTGAATCCCAATACAGGCCAAAAAGGAGTACCGGAAAATGCAAGCATATGACGCTAATCCATTGGCATTAGACCACAGTTGATGTACCAGTTGTTGGTCAAAGGACCTTACAGATCCCGGAACAGACTGCATGAAACCCAAGTGGCAGGGAACGCTCGAGCGAATGGCCAAGTGGCGAGTGTAACAAATGTTGTATAGCATCAGCTCTAGCTATATTTCTGTTGAGGGTTAAGTGCAACAAGGAATCACTCTGCCGAAGGAACAGCATACAATCAAATTAGGGTGTGATGGCTAAACAATTGTCCCCCGAGGCAAATTTTTGAGGCAGTGAGAGCAGGAGATTGAGAGAGTCCTTTCTGGTAGAGTTTGTCGAGCCGTTTGGCTTAATGGCACCCTAATTGAATGTGTAAATATATTTGCGGATTACAGGGCGTCAATGTCGGCACGCAGGGATAAGGATCAGCAGGTCCTGCTGCCCCTGCCTATTGGCCAACCCTCAGTTGACTCTACTGACAAATTGCAATTTAATTTAAATGAACTACATAAGTGATTTTTTATTGCATATCCTTTTTGCATATCCTCTTTAATTTCTCTGCTTTCTATATGCTTACAGAGCTGCACAGTCCGCCACGTCATTGCTATACACCGCCACATGGACCACAGCCATCGGTGCCACCAACATCCCAGGCCGCAGCTGCAGCAGCAGCATCAGCAGCTCCTACACTTAGCACACCGAGTCGCCTCTTAGGCTGGAATCACAGTGCTGCAGCAGCAGCAGCTGCCGCCGCAGCAGCAGTTGCCTCCAATCATCAGGCAGCGGTGGCGTCTAGTCAAGCTCAGTCAGGTGATCAATCGCTGCCACGACTCAAGGGCCAGAATCTGGGACTCATCTGTGTGGTTTGTGGTGATACCAGTTCTGGCAAACACTATGGCATCTTGGCCTGCAACGGTTGCTCCGGTTTCTTTAAGCGCAGTGTGCGAAGGAAGCTCATTTATCGGTGAGTACCAGAACTAATCCTAAGGACGTTTGTGCCCCGACTTCTAGCTGTATACAAGACCATAAAATGTCGCTTACCATTTGCTACATTTAGCAAGTGGCATTTGCTAGGGCACAAGGGGAATGGTGGGTGGTCTAGGTGGTCTGGGTAGCTTGGGTGGTTTGGTGTGTGCCTCGTCCGCTGTCTGGCGGATTACCAAATGTTTCCGAAATTTATTACAATTATTCAAATCTTTGGGATTTGAGCGTCAACTTTTGAATGCGCACATTTGCCATCGTTGACTTCGCTCTCTCTCTCTCTCTCTCTCTCTCTCTCTCTCGCTCTTTCTATCACTCTTGCTCTGCTGGCAGCTAAATCCAGGACGAGCATCATGTGCACCAGCCAGCAGATCTTTTTGTATAGCAAAAATTCAACTCGCGGGCACAAAATGTAATTGAATTTAAAGTGTGGATTTAATTTAATGTTTGTTTTTTACTTTTTTGTTCTTTCTCCCGTTTTTTTTCCTTTTCTGCTACAAATTGAATTTTGCTTTTATTTCTCTTGCGACGCCATTTTGTGCTCCCTAAAGACATCTATATATATATATATATATATAGAGAGATATGTATCGATTCAATTTTACTAATTTTTGGTAGATATTTTGTGTGTATTATTTTATTACCCATTCAGGATAATAATCCTATATTTTATGGCACTTCTTTCAGTTTCATTTTCAATTATCATTAAATCAATGTCGCCTATGTCCTGTCTCCTTGCCAAAAGAAACTTTGGCGACAAAATCTTTGCCAGTCAACATAAAATTATGATATTGTAATGCATATATATATAGCAATACATATATATATACCATTCTGTGTCCTGGCAACTTTATACGGTAAATCACAAATGTCGAAATCTCTATATCCTTGCGCTCCCATGAGATTGATATGGAGGGCTTAAGCGCAAAACACTTGGCCAAATGTGACCGCATCCCCTCAACCAAATCCATAAGGCAACCAAAACAGACCCTTACACATCCTATTCCAACTCACAGCCAACGGGACTAAGCCAAATCGCAACAAAGTGCGAGCACAGGATATAAATACAAAAAAAAAAAAAAAAAACATAGTAGAAAAAGATGGTAGAGGGCGGCTCCCTTTTGAACATATAAGGAAATAGAGCAAAGTTTGTGTTGAGGACAAGGGTATGACACGAACTTCTCTACCATTCACACAAATGGGGCAGGCACCAGGACCCACAGCAGCACCAGAAAGAGCAGGAGCAGGACTTGTGAACGAGTATATTCATTTTTTTTTTTTGGCTACGTGACGTGTTTTTCGATAGTCAGCGAAGTCAATGTGCCGTCAGAAGGATCTGCTTCATATTCCTATATATCTATATATACATATATATATAGATATGTGTGTATGTGTGTGTATATATATTTTACTCTCTGGTGGCTGCATTAAGGAGATTCCAATTATAATCAATTGCCTCAAAACAGAACTATCGGATGGAGTGGTCCTGGCAAATGGTGTGAGTTGTTTTGAATATTTCTGCTGTGTCTAGGAATAGTTTTAGTTACTAGGAGAGGCACAAAATGGAGGGATGTAACGCAGGAGGGAGAATGGAAGTTAAGAAAGTTGCTGTAATAGAAACTAGACTATGGAGAGATCTTCTCCAATGAATGATATGAAATCATGGTAAAGTTATATTCATAAATATTACGGAGACTTAAACATTTTCTAAGGATCCCCAGGAACTCACAGGGCTACCACAAAACAAACCCTCAGCCTTCTTTTGGTTTCGATAGTCGTTCAGCAATATTCATCTGTTTGACCAGTGTGAAAACGGAAAATGAAAACTTTGTGGCCTGCAGAAAAGAAGGAAAATCTATAGTCCAATTTTTGGTGCAGTTAAAACCTACCTATACTTACATTGAGATTTGTAGCAACGGATATGTTGAAGACATTTCCAGCCATGAAAGCAATGGGTTTCTGCAGATTCTGTAGGAACTGTTGCATTGTCTTCTTGTAACGCTGCTCCTGATGTATCCAATTGGACTCGAAGAGCGCATCCGCCAGCTTATAGCAATCATCCGTCAGATAGTTACAGATGATGCAGAAGGGCGTGGTCTCCATTACTACAGCTGTAACAAAGATGAGCGCTGCAACGCGTGAACCAAAATCGGCGAAGAATACAATATTGATAATGGTCAAGCCCAGGACTAAACCCACTAGAAGCAGCTGTACAAAGATGGTGCCTGAGATAATGGGACGAATAGCATCGCAGAAACTGCAAAGGACAAACACAGACTAAACACTGTGGGGCAACTAAGCCTGGTGACAGCATACCGTAAAATAACTTTGTGATCCTGTATGCATTCGACCAGGCTCTCGTAACGCTGCTCAGGAGTTTCATCAGGATCTCTGCCCAATTCACGCAGGCGATCCGCAAAGACGTCCAAATGAATTCTTAGTGGCAACACATAGTTAATCGGATAGCAATCCACACAAACATCCTGGAAGCAAATGCCCAACATGGCCAAGAACTCCAGACCCGATTGTAGGCACAACTCCCAAGTGCTGGCGCGCCAATTTAGCCAAGGATAATAGTTCTGATACATTGGTCTGGCATTGGTTACGGTGCTCAGGAATGTCATTGTGGCATAGGCCATATATACGGTCATATACAAGAAGAAGATGAGGTTGCTCCTGGCAACTCCTTTGTGCACTTTAATACGCTCCCTGAGCTTTGTCACGCGCTTGTCCATCTGGTCAAAGATGAGATTGGCCTGATCGAAGTGCTTGACCAGCACCCAAACAATGATCACCTTGATGGAGCAGGACCACACATTCAGAGCCACCTGCAAGGATGTTAAAAACTCACCCGGAGAGTATTCCGATAAGTGCATTATATAGCTGGTCGTAAAGCTAATCGGTTGGAATACCGTTATGCTCAGATTCATGATCAACGACCACACCACATAGACTATAACATATCCTTGAGGTGGCTTTCTTATGCCCAATAGAAACACACAACGCAGCAAATAAATCGATGCATCCCTAGAACGTGCCGGAGAACTATCCGGCGCAGGATACATTTTCGGAAAGATTTTACGTAAGACCATTATAAACACTAATGCTGCTCCTGCCGTATCCTGACCTGCTTTTATACCTCAATCAGTGCTCACTTGGCGTGTTAATCAACTCATCAAATGTTCCGCTTTAAATATTTTATAACTTTTATAAAAGTTTTTTATATAAATCAAGGACATATTAGTCTAATATCGTAACTTGGGCCAATGTTGTTGATGTCCTTGTCACGTAATGCCCATGGAAGTGTTAAACTTTACGCCTAACTATAAATAATTAATATGTTGCGGCTGCTTTATAAGCTACGAACAAGTGACTCTCACTCTCCCTGTGTCTTGCTCTCTCTCGCTCCCTATCGTTGTCTAAAGAGCGCCTAAAATTACGATAAAGTGCACTGAAAGAGTTTGTGAAACAAAATTGTTATAAAACTACTGCATTAAGGGTTTAATTTTGGCTGAAATTAGATGAGGATATTATCAGCAAGTGAAAGTTAATGGATTCCCGATTAAGTGATATATATATAACTGATAAATCAGAGTAAGTTTCCATAACTTGTTCTTATGTTTTTGTAGTTCATTGTTTAGCTCTGCGCGAATATCGTTTTTGCTGCTTAGAAATTCATTTTAACATTGAATTTCTATTGAAATTATAAGCAAAACAGCTATATCTGGATTATGATTATAAATATGATAAACTCATTCTATATATATCATAATTTATATATATATTCTCTGACTTATCGCCCAGCTTTGATTATCTGTCAAAGTTATTATAAAACTTTTGTTAATTTCTTTAATCCATAGAAAGCCATTTATTATCAGCCTCATAACAAACTGACAATGAACTTATTTTCATGAAATTTGTTTAGATATTGTCTATATACAAATATATAGATATATATATATAAATATCTGTTTATATCTGTAAGGAAATGCGCTGAACGTGTGGCCAGATAATCGACTCACACACAAAATGCCAAAGCAGCATTCAATTTACGTGATTTGTTTTCGTAAACAAGAAAATTTGCATATTTTCATACATCCACACACACATTCACACACCTATATATATATATATATGTGTTTATATACAGTCATGACTGGAGTGTAGCTCAAAGATACATTTGGTTAAGTGCTTTGTTAGTTAGTCAAACTTCAGCAGCGGCGCCACAGAACACATTAAATGCGATAGATACTTAAAGTCGACGTGCTGCTGCTTTTGCTGCTCCTCCTCTTCTGCTTCGCTTCCTACTCCTCATACTCATCCTGCTTGAAGAACCTTTGCCATTTTGTGCTTTGAATTTTGGCGCAGGCTTAAAGTGAATGAAAGAGATGCAGCATACGGGAGAGGCTCTGCTCACTAAAAGGATGACGTTGCCACCAGACACTAAGCTAAAGTGGATGTGATTTAGTTTCTGTCTCTGGCAGAGTAGTCCAAGGGGTTGGAGGCTTGATTTGATTAAAATGCCACAAGTGCACAGCAGCACTGAGTTCACAACAAAGGCCAATGGATTGCCAGACGTCGCTCTACTTTACTCTCAGATACTGAGAGACTCCGATACTTTTTGTTGCACAGAGTCTGAAGTGGTTTTTGTATTGAGTCCTTTCAGTGGCTGAGGCTTGCTTACGGTTCGTTGGCGTTACTGTGTTTGTATCCTGTAGCTGTGTATATGGTTGGTTGTGTGTGAGTGTTGTATGTTGTATGTTGGATTTGACAAATGTTGCAATTTTTGACACGACAAATCTTATTATCTGCTGCAAAATGAATGGAGGAATAACTTAATTATCGCCCTGCAACTGGGACGTCATTGAATTCAACTTGAATTAATTGAAAAACTTTCTTTTGATTGCAGCTGCCAGGCGGGCACTGGACGTTGCGTTGTGGACAAGGCACATAGGAATCAATGCCAGGCCTGCAGGCTCAAGAAGTGCCTTCAAATGGGTATGAATAAGGATGGTAAGTGATAATAACTATATACTAGATATCATAAGTAGAACACACGCTCTCTCTCGCTCTATCATTCGCTCTCTATCCTTATCTGTCATATTCATAATCCTGTCAAATCGCTCTAATGAACTGAATCACGTTTAATTGGTCTTTTAACATGGCCTGAAACAAAACTGGGGACACGTGCAGCATCTATGTAAATATGTGTGCATATAGTATGTATCCTTTATATTCTTGTTGTATGGGTGTATTGGTGTATTGGTGTATACCCCCCGTTAACCCTTTCCCACGCGCGCCACAAAAACAACGAATGAGCAACATCAAATCGACTTTGTCTGCCCATCCGCAGGGTTGGTTCACCTTGAAGTGAATGCTCTGCTGGATGCTCTAACGGGTGGCATAGTGGCAGTGGGTGGTTGTTGCACCTTATTTACATATTGTTCACTCAATTGATTTGTTACCTGCCGGCTTGTTGTCTTTGACAGATTTTCAAGCAGCTTCGAAACACTCGAATGAACACCCATTGTTGCACTCTACTACTGCGTCTCAAACGAACTGTATTGTTGCAACAGTTAATAACTAGCTCTTATCTTGTCAATACCTTTTGTCTTTCAACTCATATAATTAACAGTAGTTTTGTTAAAACAAAGCATTAAGTAACTTATCCTTATAGAAAGAAACATAAAGAGTTGAAAGCAAAGAAAGACCTTCAGCAAATTAGCAATTGAAGGCGTGAACAATGGAAGAGTAGATCCTAGAGATGATTATACCTATAACCACAATAGTTCACAATAGTTTCTTTAGTATCTCCATATTATTAATCCTTAATATAAACTACCGTCGGGCTATATCCTCTCAGTTATCAATCCATACTCTGTGTCATCATATTACACATATAATTTTCCAACATTTATGAGCAAGTTTTCAAAGAGTCGCGACACACACATACACGTACTTCATTATGGGTATTCCTGCTCACTAATTTGTGCATAAATTATGCCAGGATATATATGCAAAATGGTAACAGTATTGAGTATACAGTTTTCAGTTTAACTGCGGCTCAAAGCCGCATCTCACGATACCATTCAAGCTGATTGTGTGGTAAAATTGCATAAACAAATGGGAAAACAATTTGTAGGCGTGAGCGGCACGTGACCACAAAACCAATTTGCGAAAGAGAGGGAGACAGAGAGAGAGAGAGAGCAAGCAATAGAGTACGCATCCTTATGTATATGTATATAATGCATACTAGTTATACCTGGTAGCAAATGGAATACTTTTGGCAAGGCGTCAAGCAATTTTGTCACTGTCAACAGCTTCTCATTATGCGTTTTGGACATTTTTGGGGCGTTGCTACATTTTGGCTTTAGTGCTGTTAGTAGGGGTTATGTGGTGTGTGTTGCGATTTACTTATGTTAGTTGCATTTGTTTTCCAATTACAGCGGTGCAAAATGAGCGACAGCCACGGAACACGGCCACTATACGACCGGAGACACTGCGGGAGATGGAACATGGACGTGCGTTGCGTGAGGCAGCTGTAGCCGTTGGTGTTTTTGGGTAAGTGCGTCAAGCTGTCATTTGCATAACTATCACACACACTCACACACACATATACTAATAGAAAACTCCAATTTTGTAGACCTCCTGTGCTACTATCTCCGCCCTGCTATGGTTCCGGCCTGTTGCCACCGCCCTGTGAGTAAAGTTGCCTTTTAGTTTGTGTGAAAGTAAAACTTATGGTTTTTCCTTTTGTTTGTACCGCTTGGACAGCACTGGGCAGCTTGCCGGCAGGACGTCTACTGCATCATAACCACCTCAGTTCATCCATGCAACTAACGAATCATATTACGCATGCCGGCGGTTTTCCCATGTTCGGTGCCGCCAGTCTGCATCATTCACCCAAGGAAAAGACTGCGTATGGAGTTGCAATGGAACTGTCCAGCAGTGGCAATGTCTCCCACTCTACCAACTCGAGCAGCAATCATTCCATAGATCCCAACTCACCGGCACCAGATGCTGGCAATGAAAAGAACAATGCCGGCGGCAGCGTCTCCTCCATTAGCTCTTCTAGTCCCACGCCTGATAATGATAATGATGGTATGTATTATTGGTAGGATTCATCATTCAATTACACTTAAACTAGCTTTGTCCTATGTTACAGATGACTCCATTGATGTGACCAATGATGAGGAACCGAACACGGGTAGCAGGTCCGATTCCAGCTTTATAATGCCACAGTTCATGTCACCCAACCTCTATGCCCACCAACACGAAACAGTCTATGAGACCAGCGCTAGGTTGCTCTTTATGGCCGTCAAGTGGGCCAAGAATCTGCCGAGTTTTGCCAGATTATCCTTCAGAGATCAGGTCATACTGCTGGAGGAATCGTGGTCAGAGCTCTTTCTACTTAACGCTATACAATGGTGTATTCCCCTAGACCCCACCGGCTGTGCTCTTCTCCGTTGTCGAGCACTGCAATAACCTGGAGAACAATGCAAATGGAGACAATTGTATCCCAAAGGAGGAGGTAAGTCCTAGCTGAACCTATTAAATTAACTTAAAGCATCTATGTAAAGCATTTCCCACAGCTTGCAGCAGATGTGCGCACACTCCATGAGATCTTCTGCAAATATAAAGCTGTTCTAGTAGATCCGGCTGAATTTGCTTGCCTCAAGGCGATTGTACTCTTTCGACCGGAAACCCGTGGCCTTAAAGATCCTGCGCAAATCGAGAACCTGCAGGATCAGGCACATGTAAGTATACTTTCTTATTTATTCTATCTCAATCTAAATGATCTCTTTTCCTTCAGGTGATGCTGTCGCAGCACACGAAGACGCAGTTCACCGCACAAATCGCCCGCTTTGGAAGGCTGCTGCTGATGTTGCCACTGCTCCGAATGATCAACTCTCACAAAATAGAGTCAATCTTCTTTCAACGGACTATAGGCAATACGCCTATGGAGAAGGTCCTTTGTGACATGTATAAGAATTAGTTAATTTGTGGATTAAGTTTTATTGTAATTTAAATGAATATATATAAATATTTGTTTTGTGTCTTGGATGTTAAATCAATTTAATCTTATTTTATATAGAAGTACTACTCTTGTTACCAAGACTTATTCTAAGCCATAACTTCGTATAGTTACTATTAAGAAATTATTATAAAGTAACAAAATAATTCTAATCAGGCGTTGATATATATAAATTTCGCATGAAAGAGTCAAATTACCTGAATTATACATATACTTGGCCTTTTCTGTAAATTTATATATGTACATATATGTATAGATATATCAGTTAAGTTATATATATACATATATATATAGATATATCAGCTGTTGTACTTAATTTAAATACTGCATAGTAATGTGTAAATTTAAATTATTGTGTACTATGTAAGGACCATGTCTATGCTTAATAAGGAAAGAGTCCTTGCTAAGTAAAGGAAATAAGCGAACTCAACGACCATTGAACACTTAACGAACTCACCTTATCCACGGCTGGACGAATCTATCGACTTCCACACATGTATCGGACTATCGGACTCTGAAATGCTGCTCACAAAAAGCTGGCTGCTTCATGATGCCGGCTGTTGTCGAGCTTTGCCGCTAGGTGACGCCTTGCAGGCTTTTTTCATATCAGTTGGATGCTGTTAACTTCAGGAGCAGGTTCGTACTGGAGTCGCGGCTGCTGAGTTATGGCATTGGAATGCAATTGGAAATAACTGTAAAAAGGAAATAACGAAAAAAAACACAAAATTAAAAATATTTAAACAATTGACTGCAGTGAAAAAAAAATATTAATGCAGTTAACAAAGTGTTTAAGCCAAAAGTGCCGAAAATTAGCAGACAGACAAAAAACTTCTATTTGAAGGTGTGTTTGTTAGTTTGCTGCGTGCGTACGTATGCCTGTGTGTGTGTGTGTGTGAATGACTGTTTGTGCTGTGGGTGCGCGCACAACAAAAATATAAATAAAAAACACACACAAGCAGCGCCCCAACGTCAATGTCAATGAAATGAAGTTGATAAAAAGTGAAATAAAAGGCATTTAATTGCCGCTGCAGTCAATAAATCATCAAACGAAAATATGAAAATATCTTTGGAATTTCATGTGTAAAATTAGAATCACAGGAAAAAGCTACAAAATAGCAATGCCAAAGAGGCATACGTCGTAAAGTGCGTCCATCGGTTTGTCCATGATGGAGGAGAGCATCGGCAGCGTAGCTCCCCACAGCTCCCCAATTCCACTTCCTGCACATATGCCAGCTCCAGCAACAACAATAACAAAACGTGCTCCTGCTACTGGGGATGCTGGCGCTGCTGCGCTAACTTCAATACTCAGCTCAAAGAGCACTACATAAAATGAGAGAGCCAGCACGCGAGTAAGATAGAGAGAGCGAAGGCAATAACGAAAGGGAACTCAACGTCAAGCATTGTGAGTATATCTCAATGATATGTGCATGTGGTGGCTGGTGCTACAAGTGAGCAGAGTTGTGAGAGACCGTATTCATTTCGGTTCGTAACGTCAACACAATCGCACGTATCGCGCAATCGACGCGCAACAATAATAACAACAACAACAACTGCAACGAAATTTCGACGCGCCAAAGTGAATATTAACGAAAGAATAAAAGAAGATCGAAGATCGACGGCAAGTTGCCGATTGCCGATTGAAGTTTTTATGCGGGAAACTGAAACTGAACTGAACTAAGCTGAACGTAAAAACTTTGATAGATAGCTAAAGTGTCTTTGCTTGTTATTTAAGTGTATGTGTGCGTGCGTGTCTATGTGTTTAAATTGCCGACAGCATCAACAACAATAAGTACAATAACAATAACAATAACAATGCTGCACTGCTGAGACGATGATGATTATGTTATGATGTTGTTATTGTGAGAGCACCAGCAGGATATTTGAAACGGTGTGTGCTCGCCTCTGTGTGCGTTTATGAGTATGTGTGTGCGTGCACTGCGGCAACATTATATGAAGTGTTCAATTTAATGAATAAATGTATAAATATATACATAGATAAATATATATATATATATATATATATATATATACACGCACACACATAGTCAGCTGGCAGCAACTATGAAATATTGACATGAAGGATACAAACGCAGCAACGTACGCAGTGCAAACAAAAAACTGAGACTAAAAGTGTATATAGCGATAAGGTTACAGATGTCCTAAACATATACACACACATATACACATAACATATAAATATATATATACACAGAAGAGTAGTACGGCAGGCTCTAAAAGGATACAACGTTGTAACTGGATACATGTTTACCCATAAGAAGGAGCACTGTCTTCGCCCTACGCTGCTGCTGCTGACGCTGCCGCACTGCAGCAGACAACAAACAACAGCAACACCAACAGCAACAACAATATCAACACCAACGCGTAAGTAGCTATCATGCTTAACTATAATAAGACTCCTGCTTGGACTTGGACATTTTGTGGCCAAGACAAAAATACAAAGTAGAAAAGATAGAAGACAAAAGACAAAAGACATTTTGGGGGGAGGGGGGTAAAGCTGTAACAGCAACAGTAGCAGCAAAAGAATGTAGTTGGGGTAAGCATATGTATGTTGACAAGAGCCGCTTCCTGCGCCGCTAAGTATGCAATTCTATTTTAAGCTTACTGCAAAGTGCGACCGAAGTAGGTGAAGTGCAGTGCACTGCAGTGTAATGTGATGTGTGTTATGTGTTCTGTGTGTGCTGTGTGTGTGCTGGCGAGTTGAATGAGTGGCGAGTGGCGAGCAACTAGCGAAACCCACAGGCACACGCACACCTACACACTATACACACATGCATAGAATCGGACACAGAAAAAACGTATTCAAGTGTAACTAAAGACGACCAATTCACAAACAAACAAACAAACAAACTGCAGAACGGACGCCAGCGAACCATGAGACCAGTGACAAGGGCAGGGAAGTACAGAAGTAGCGAAGTGCCTACAGGCGCACTCCGAGGGGTAAGACGAGTAGGGGGAGTAGTAGGAGGCAAGCGGGTCGCACGGATCGCTTGTGTCACTGCTGCAGCAGACAGAAACACAGCAAGACAGAATGACAGACGAACCAAACTGACGGTTTGTCGCCACGCTAATGTTTATTATGAAAAGCGTGCCCTTTTGAACGCCATCGTGTATTTTGGTTTTTATTTATTTTTTGTTTTATTTTATGATTTCGTATTTGTATATATATATATTTTTTCTTGTTTTCTATGCTACACGTCGGTATAGAGGGTATATGGGTGGGAGCTAGGGAGGGAGTGCAGTGCAGTGCAGCAGAGTAGAGTAAAGTAGAGTAGACTGGAGTGGAGTTCAGTTCAGTATAGGGAAAAAGCCCTTATAATGAGTGCGGCTGTGCTATTACCATTGTGGCAGTGGCAGTGGCAGTGGCAGTGGCAATGGCACTTAATGCATTGATAAAAGATGCAACAACAAGCTACTACATGCCGCAATGAGACCAGGCGACACTCGCGCAATTACAGTTATAATTTCGACATGTAACCGTTATTCAAATTTCAAAAAACACAAAAACACAAATTCATATTCAAATTCAAATTCAAATGTGTTTTACAATTAACAACCCCCAAAAGGCGAGGGAAGTTTCTCAAATGTACTTCATCTACTTGCAACAATGCAACAACATTTAAAACAATCTATTTTCATACTCTATATACAGCTGGCTTAACATTTCCAAATCCAAAAACTGAATCACCTTCAGTTGCTCCAAATTTGGTGATCATAAAAATGATTTCACATAAAACTGAGAAATGAGAGACGTCAAAGTCAAGACAAGTCAATGGGATAGAAATTTTCATTTTAATTTTCTTATGACATTTTTCAAAATGAATATTTTGTAGCGTTAATGGAATTTTAAGGTATGAGAAAATGAAGTCATTAGGAAAATTAGAAAATTAGAAAATTACTAAATGATATACACTATATATATATATATATATAGATGTCTTACTCTGCTCTCCTTCTATATATATATATATGTTTCGGTATGCACATTGATGTTAAATTTATGGTTTCAATTCCACTTTGAATGACAGCACTAAAATCTATGGACATAGTTAAAAAACTATAAAAGAAAACTCGCAAAATATTTCGAAAAACTGGAGCAAACCTACAATTTTAATGCTATTTAAAGGAAATGTGTTTAAGGTTTCAATTTCGATGAAAATCTGTTAGATTTGTATCTTTGTTGGTTTGCTACAATTACTTAATTGTAAATCCCTAATCAATACTTATTATCTTTGTTGTAATTTTGAGTAATTTTATTGCATAATATGTTGATAAGGGTTTTAGGCCAAGAAGCGGGTACTAATTAAGCTGCCCTCGTTTGTAACGAGTCGTCAACGAGTGGGCAACAAACAATCGCCAATTGGCATATAATGATCCCCTTTTCAAATACTATGCAGAAGCACTGACTGACTGACTGTTGGACTGATGAACTGACAGAGTGTCAGTTATATGGTCTAACATTCTGGCTGACAAAAGCAGCAGCGACATACAAAATAATTCTCAGGCCTTGACAAATGCATAATAATCATAATAATCATCATTTCAAAATCTCTCACACTTTTGATATTTAGCTTTCTTTTCATTTCATTTCATTTTCCTTCCTTTTTTTAACAATTTACGCGAGCTGTTACCCTTTCCCAAGTCACACGCTCTCAACCTAACATGAGCATTACCCAAGTATAGCCCAATACATATATATATATATATATATATATGGTATATATGGTACATATGATACAGAAGTAAAGTTGCAGCTAGTCATAATTTTTAGGGGTTGTATTGAGCAACCTACAGCCTAGCTTACAGCTGTTGTTCAACGGGGTCCTGTGTGTGTTTCTAAGTTAACAAACAAGGGTTTGGTTTAAGGACAGGCAGCGTCTATTGGCATGGGAACGGGAATGGGAACTATGTGTAATGGTAATGGTAATGTTGATGTCTCTGGTCATAGGGTATGGTATATGGGTATGGGTAGAGGTATGTGAACGGAGGAGCGAACATGAACCATTGAACATCTTTGACTCCTGCGGTGATTAATTGTCATTCGAGCTCAGCTCCAAAATGCTCAACAAGACCGAAATTTAAGACCTAAGACATTCACATAGAAAAAAGTAGAAAACAGAAACACACAGAAATAGATATAGAGGAAAAGATAGAGAGAGGGAGAGTAGATAGATTATTTCTACCTACAAGAACGTGTAGTTCGATTCATGGGTTCACTAGGCAGCGACTTAACATCGGATTAGATGTCGATCAACGATACGCACAACAATGGATCGTAATACTTATGGCATGGATAGATTCATTGGTAACTTCCTTTGTGTCTTATGTTGAAAGCCGCAAGTAGGTAGTAGATGTTAGCCAAACGGAAAGAAACAGACAAAAACCTATCATAAATTTTGGCCTCACCTATCGATGGGCCAACACTTAAATTGTATCTACTATGAGCTCTGACTATCGCATATAGGGAAAAGGCATTAGCATGGAAAGCGATGAAAAATATGTTAGGTACAAATATGTTATCTAAGAGGTAAGCGCATTAGGGGTAGCATACAGCTACACTGTGAAAAATTGTAGATTAAATGTTAAGTTTAGTTTTGCTTTTGTAATACAAAATGAAATTTTAATCGGGTAACAAAGAATATCCTGTCTGGCATTATATGCCTTGAGATGATGCTCAGCTGTTGTGTTAGTTTAACTTTTATCAACTTTTGCTCTACCTTGTTGTCCAGTGTAACTATATCTGAGTTATATCAGTGTAACAGCTTGACATTGAGCTGAGGCATCATCAGTTGGTTGCCATCGATTCGTTTGGTTGCTTCGCATCATAAATTAGCTTTGACTCAAGTGTTTGTGTGCGTTCGAATGTGTGTGTGTGTGTGCCAAATAACTTTTGCTACTTCTACTACTTCTCTAGCCATAGCATAGTCCCTACCCCCCTCCACCCTCACACTACTTTAACTCATAAGACTAAAAGGCCTGCTGGTCAGCAACAGCAGCAACTTTGAGCTAGATTGAAACTTTTCTAATGAGATACAAATGATAAGAGTCATCAGTTGTTCAGTTGTTGAGTTGTTCAGTTTATCAGTTGTTCAGTTGTTCAGTTTTGTGCTACTTATTTAACTGATGGCATAATAAATAATTTGCTTATTGCATGCATATGGCTTGCCTACATTTAATCTATTATATTGTATCTATGTATCTTGTAACTACATATGTCTCTGCAACCAGATACAACAATACGGGACGCATCGGGACACACACACAACAACAACAAATACAACAACAACAAACACATAACTCATGTCTAAAACTTTTGTTTCTAATTCAACAACAATTACGCTTAATTAATTTAAAGATGTTTTTCTACTGTCTGCCGTTTGCCTTTTGCCGTTTGCTCTCTCTCTCTCCCTGTGTCTCTCTGTTTAATGCCTCTATCTTTCATACATTTTGCTATCCTCCAAAACCTCCATTCATCCCTGCAGCAATTTCAATACAAATATTTACCCTCCCCTGCCTCCATCTCCTGCTGCTGCTGCTGCTGCTGCTCATCGTCATCATTTAAGCAACATTCATATAAATTTTTGAGCAGTTATGAAGGCGTTGCGATAACTGCGGGGCAAAGCAGAGATAGGGTAGGGGAGGATTTCCGACCCAATGTCGTTGCTCATAAATAGATTAATTAAAATCATCTTTAATTGTTTGATTACAAGACAGGCCACCATTGGCCCGAAAAGAATTAAAAGGCACAGAACACAGAGCCAACAAACAGAAGACGCAGAACGAGCATACAATAGTTGAGCATTAAGAAAACTTAACTTTGCAGTTTATACTACAAGTGTATGTGTGTGTGTGTGTGTGTGTGTGTGGGCAAAATGCGCAACATGTGAAATCCACATGCGGCTATGATTGCCACAGTAACCAACAGCAACAGCAACAGCAGCAGCAGCAGCAGCAGCAATAGCAGAAACACAGCACGGTCCCTTGAGTTTTGAAGATTTCATTTGTGCTACAGATGTTCAGAGATTGTACAACATAACTACACATACAACACACATACACACATACATACAGTGAGCCATAGAATACAAAAGTCACACGCAATTGAAGCAGCGGCATCTGCCACATACACTTCAGCTTGCTGCTTTTAGCTTCATCTTCAGGCAAGTTGCGTAGTAACTGCCGCTGAATTTCGAGTGGCATTTGATTTTAGTGTGTAGTGTGTGTATAAGTGTGTACACGTGTGTGTGTTTGTGTGTGTGTATAAGTGCTTTAGAGGCATAAAAATTATTGCTGCCAAGCAAGACAGCAACTGAGTCAGTCAGTCATCAATTATTTTATAGAATGTTCACTTGTTTTCTGCCTCTTGTGGCATGGAATGGGCGGGGGACCCTCTGTCTCATCTGTCCTATCAGTCCCATCAGTCCTGTATGTCTGTCTTTCAGTCTGTGTGTTTGTCGTCGAAGCCCCCGCAAGAGCGAAGTTTGAAAGTTCTTCTGTTTCCCATTTTTGTTTTTTTCTTTCTTTTTTGGATGAAGCACAGGAAGGGCTTCGCGGCAGCCGCAATAGTTGTGAAATTAAATTGAATGCGACGCCGATTATCCCACGCAATCTTTCATTCATTCATTCATTCATTCGATTGCTCAGTTTGCACTGTTTGCTGCTACGGAGGAGCTGTGGCAAGTGCCACTGCCACACATTGGTTTTACTCCTCCGCTTTAACAGTTGAGTATACATCAAAAAGTTCAGGCGGAACTGCTGCCGCTTCTATGCGCACAAATATCCCCCCTTATAATTTTAGTACTACATTCATCTTTATGCCATACAATATAAGATGATTATATGCACACGCAATCTCCTCTCTCTCTATCATTTTCATTGTCCCTCTCCCTCTCAATCTCTTCCTCTTTCTCTCTCACTGTGTGGTGCTTTTATCTGGCCATAAATCTAAAGCGCTTGTCTGTCAGACACATTGTCTGTCCTACTGTCTCCACAGTTCAGCTTGTCAGTCACTCAGTCAGTCAGTCAGTCATTCATTCTCCTTTGACTTTCCCCCATAGCATTTGGTTTGCGTGCCAAAATCAATGCAAAACTTCAATTTATACTCTCTTTTAAGACCAGACACATATATCCAAGGGGAAACAGTATGAGAGGGAGTGAGATAGAAGAGATAGAGAGAGGGAAAGGGGGGTAGAGACAAAGTATTGGAATTGTCTTTGCGTTTCAATAAATAAAATCCATTCGATTATAAAGTGCACACATAATGAAATGCCGCTGATAAGCGCTTTATACAAACCATTTGGCCTACTTCACTTCATTAAAAATCTATTAAAAAAAACAACTAAGATGTCTATAGTAGGGTCTGTTAGACTAAAATCTACCCTGAACTAAAAGGTTCTTCTAGTGAAAAGTCGGGAATATAGTGCGATATATAGAAAGCAGTAGGTAAAGTTCTAGGGGAAGTCTTGTTGGAAAAGTTATCGGGGAAATCATTTGCAGTTGCTCAACTTGTCAAGTTTATATAGAAATATAGCTGAATCTATATCTATTATGAATGCTAGTTGTGTATTGAGTGCATGTAAGATATCCTTATATCCTTTTGCATACCTTTGCTTATAGTCAATATACCCTTTTGTTACATGTTTGATTGTATTGTCAGGGTATAAAAATGTGCAAACATGCAGCAATCGACAAAAGTACATGATATGTGGGCTTGATAAGGCAGGGACTTATATAGGCATACGCATATATGTGTGTGTGTGGGTGTGTAGGTGTGTGTTGTATGTGTGTGTGTAACGGAAACTTAACGCTTTTATGTGGCACATTTTGATTAATCTCTTACAGCTCATGGCAGGTTGCCGACAATTTTAATGGCCAATGATGCCTAAAGGCCTAAATGACTGCCTGCCTGCCTGGCTGAATGACTGAGTAACTGATTGCCTGACTGACTGATAAATATGAAAATTATTGCCATAAATTTGGCATTAAATGTGTGCCTATAGAAAGTTGAAACAATAGGCAAACATTTTTGGCATTTCAACTGGGCAAAAATTAACTCTCGCATAACAATTGAAACGCATTGGCAGAAAAGCCAATCATTGATGTAATCAGCAGCAAGGATATGTGATAGTTCTGGCTATTGCTGGGCTTAAGCTATCGATTTCCGGCAGGCACCTAAGGCCAAAATGTAATTTTGTTAAGCAGCCTAGCAAATATCGTACAAAACATATAGACACATATATATAAATATATATAATATAACTATCACTCTCTCTAAGTATCTCTTTCTCTCTCACACACACTTGCACTGACTCTCTCTCTCTGTATTTGGTGTAAGCCTCGTCAAACAAGAGTCTAGACAAATCGAAAACAAAACCAACTTCAATATTCAGCTATAATTGAATGCACACAAACAAGTAAAAGGCGTATATAAGTGTGCGTGCGTGCGTGTGTGTGTGTGTGTTACCATAGGGAATACTATTATAATCTGGTCAGTTACACACACATGATGCATGGAGAGAATATTGACAGACACTCAAGTGTCCACAAGCACCCTGTAAATCCAATTGAATTACGCATAAAAGGCGCTTAAACCAAAAGAAATGACTATCGTGACGATGATGAAGACAGCAAGTGTGTGGTGGGGGGGGGGGGGGAGGGAAGATGATGAAGTGGCATCTAGTTAAGAAACATAGAGTTGAAAAAACAAGAAGTAGAAGAAAAAGAAAACGTAAACGAAAACGAAAAAAACAAAACTTAATAGTGACTATCAAATGTTTTGGGTATTATTTTTATTTCCTTTTAATTTCGTATTACTCGATATTTTATGGCTACTGTAAGCGTGGCTCATGCATTATAATGATGATCATTATGATGATGATAATGAAGCTGATGTTGTGACTCTAATCATATTGGTAATCACATTTCAAATATCAGCATTTCCGCACAATTTACATACATTCGCCTCAAGTTATATGTGCCCCATGCGAGTTTTAATAGCTAGCTGCCTCTTTGTAGTCATATCATCGTCATGTCATTAAAAGAAACGACTCTGGAGCGGATTGAAGTAGGAGTTATAGTTGAAGTAGGAGTAGGAATTGGAGTTGGAGTTGAAGTTGAAGTTTAAACTTATGCATGATTAATACATAATTACTAAGGCAAGCACATAAACTGAAAGTTGAAGGCACAACTGAGCAACATGCTGAGGCATGCGGCATAAGGCATAAGGCAAACGGCATACGGCATGTCCCATAGACTGATAGACGACACAGCAGTTGGGCATTTTAATGCTTTTGGCCAACGCAACAACTAACATAATAACATTTAAGAGTCGACAAAGAAACAAAAGACAAAAGAGGCACAAGAGCCACAACACACAGTCAAGAGACAAAAGACAAAATGTATGGTTCCCACACACACAGCACGTCCTGACTGACTGACTGAGTGTTTACCTAGATGAGAACTGAGGAGTTGTATGTAGAAAAAGAACTGATGGAGTGGTCATACTATATATACTATATATATATACCTAGTATATATGTATATACATAGCTGTTATTAATATTTCGATTAGGTAGCAGCGATTCGTAGAACTTGACACATGACTTGCATAAGTAATATGAAAATTTTGTAACTTGTAGTCAAATGTATTGCCCTACACTCGAGCATATTGGTATGGGGCATATCGGTTGATTGATGATGATAAACTTGACTTCATCAAAAGGAAATCATCATCTAGCTATGAACAGGATGTAAATATACAGCTTGTATACGATACATCTAACATTTAACTCAAAGGAAACTCTGAAAAATAGCATAGATAATTTCAAGTAGCTAAGAGTTGGGGCATCCCTTTTACCCTATTGATATATCATTTGTATTGAGCGATTTATATATATTGTCGACTAATGCTGCTTTATAAGAAACTAGCGTATCATTCTTAACCTTAATATTATACTTAAATTTCTCAGAGAACAATTTTCTTAATGCTCTCAAATTTTGTATTAAAGTTCTTAAAGCAATTTTGTTATTATAATTTTCCCAGCAGTTACTTCAATTGTTTAGCTATGTACACTTATATATCTATATGGAACAGGAAATTATATCATATCTCTGTTAAGTGTTTAATGCAAATTGAAGTGGCATTTCCAATCACTTTTGTAGATGATTAGCCAGTCGCATTGGCTGCTCGAAATTAAAGCTTTGGCATAATGATTATTAATGCACTAGCATATGCGTGTGTTTGCTTGTATGTGTGTGTGTGTTTGTGTGTATGAGTTAGTAAGTGTGTCCAGTGAAGATATGAACACTTTAGTCCATTCATAGACACTTTTAGTGGCTTGACAAACCGCCGCGGCATTCGTTGATTGCCAAGTGGGCAAATTGCATGCCAGCGGCCTAAAGTCAGGAATCAGGAGTTAAGACTTAGTAACTAGGAGCTCGGAGCTATGAGCTATGAGTAGCTAGGAGGCAAGAGGCAAGTGGTTGTATATATTTGCATTCACAACTGACATATGAGGATGGAATGCAAGTGAGGCACGAGCAAAAGCCATTTAAATGTATTTCTTATCTGACTTTTCAGATCTTCTTTGCGACAACAACAACAACAGCAACAGCAACAGTGAAAAGGAAAACCAAATCCATGTGCAACTAATGCCAGCATACCACAGCAGCAACAATAACATCAGCAGCAGGTGCAGTTGTTGGTGCACAGGAAATGCACAACGCAGGACAAGACATTGACAACAACAACAACAACCACAACAACAACAACAAGGAGAAAAACACAACGTGAATTTCAGTGATAAAAACTGACAACGAAATATTAACGACGAGCTAAGACAAGAGCAACAGCAACAGCAACAGTAGCACCATCAACAGCAACAGCAACAACAACAAACAACGAAAACACAAACAACAACAACAACAACAACGAAGCATGACGTCGTCGTCATTGTCAACGGTGATTAATAAAGCCGGAAATGTGATTGTAGTTTTAGTAAGCCTACAGCTAATATGGCTAACATTAGGCAATTGCCGGGAGCTGCCACTTGGCAGCGATTATGGCAGCATGTCTGCCTCTGTGGAGGATGTGGATATTATAATGGATACGCAGGTCACCGAGGAGACAGCAGCGCATAAGACGAATATTGAGCTAGCACTTGGCAATAGTGCGGAGGATGCCAAAGCAATGGGAACAGGAGCAGGATCAGCAGCTAATTCTGCGGTGTCTGCTGGAGGAGGAGCTGGCACATTGCTGGAGGAGTTTAATGGCGGCAAATTGACACCGGGTGAAGTTAGCAATACATTGCCCATATTCCTCACTGAACCAGAGAGCGTTTTTGTGGTCAAGAATCGACCAGCAGTGCTTAAGTGCAAGGCATCACATGCATTGCAGCTGCACTTTAAATGCAGCGGCAGCTCTCAGCCGCCACCATCGACGCACGACAAGCACGTGGATCCGCATACTGGTGTACACATGGAGGAGGTAACTGCCACCATACATCGCGATCTTGTCGATGAATACTTTGGCAAGGGACCCTTCAAGTGTGAGTGCCAGGCGTGGTCATCGCGCGGTGTGGTCAAGAGTCAAGCGGCGACAGTGCATATTGCATGTAAGTATAGACGAATATGGTAGGGGCGCAGTTGTATAGCAGTTAACCTGGTGGTGGTTGCTACATGCGCTAAAGCTTCCGTTACACACTTTAACCTCTCGTTTCTCTTACTACTTTTTTGCACAGACATTCGCAAGTCCTTCGGACAGTCACCCACCTCGCTGCGCCTGGAGCTGGGCAGCCGTGCGGAACTGCATTGCGAACCGCCCGGTGGTTTTCCGGAACCAAAACTCAGCTGGCATAAAAACAATGCGGTCATAACCGCCGATACCGAGCCAGGGATCACTGTGGCCGGCAGCACACTCACCTTTCGGCAGGTAGCCCTTCAGCACATGGCCAACTATAGCTGCAGTGCAGAGAATATTGCTGGCAAACGTGTCTCCGATTCGGCTGTGCTCATTGTCTATGGTCAGTAAAACTCAAATATTTCCTCTACATACACCTGCTCACTCACACACTAACACATACATTCTCTCTCTGTTTCTCTTCTTCTTGTTATGCCACAGTTAATGGTGGCTGGAGCACCTGGAGCCCTTGGCGTGAGTGTAAATGCAGCGGAAAACCGAGTCAGGGACGCAAACGTACGCGCACCTGCACCAATCCGATGCCCTTGAATGGTGGCGCCCAATGTGCTGGTCCCCAGATACAGAAGTCCGCTGACTGTGCCGCCTGTCCAGGTATGCAAGAATTTCTCTTTTTTTGTTTTTTGTATTTTTTGGGGTTAGCCACAAATTTGTGGGTGTTCGGTGGAGCCCCCTGTTGTACGTTTTTTGGAAACTTTAAACAGTTACCGTAATTGAAGTGCCAACAACAAAATTGTCAATTTAAATGGCTGCCTGGGAGCTTGGTAACTTGGTAGCTTCGTAACCTGGCAGCCCTGGGGCGGCGCCACTGCCACCTGAGTCCCTTTGACCCCAACCCCATAAACAGACTCACAGTCAACCTCAATACATTTATATATACAGATATATATATATAAATTTGCCCCAACTGTTGAAGCATTGAGTGCGACGCACATTTTTCACACCAGCAACGAGCAGCAACAGCAGCAGCAACAGAAGCAGCAGCAGCATCACAGAGTCCAATACAAAATTCACTGCGGCGCAAAAGTTCAAGGGGCGTTCCAAAAAAAGATACAACAAAAGCATTTCTGGGAAAAATCCACCAGAACGAATAATGTAATACACTTTTTGAAGAGTAATGAGGAAATGGAATGATGAAAAGGTTGCTTTGGACTTAGTTTTGGAGGCAAACTCTTAGGGGTAATCATTATATAGGAAAAACTTTCTAGGGAAATAAATTTTGAGGCTAGGACATAGATCAGGTTTTATGTAGGTTAATGGAAGTCTATTATAATTGCATTTGGGAAACTTTTCCATATTATGCATTGCTCTGGTAACAGATTGTTGATAGATCAAGTTGTCACTTCACTTGGCAACTTGCTCATCCAAGGAGCTGTACCCATTGGCAGGAATACTATAATAAATTTTTGAGTGAGCGCTGAGTATTTCATTTTAAACACGCATTCGACGACTGTGGCTGCCGGTTGTGGCAATGGATGTGGTACGTGGAGTAGCTGCTGGTGGTGCTGCCTTTGTACCGACGACAGATATCTCCACATATATAGAGAGATCTGGATAGATTGGACTTGGATGGGCTGCGTGTGTACTCGTATGCTATGGGCAATGGAACCGGGGGCGTCTGCTGGCGGCATACCAGTCACAAGCAGAGGATGAGGCAGAGACAAGGGGCACATCCACATACACATCCACATTCAGAGGCATTGACTAAATGGTGACAAAGGCATTGACGCAGGAAGGGCAGAGCCTCATTGTAGGAACATTGGTGGTGAGGATAGGAATAGGGCAGAGGGAAATACAAGCGGTCATAGGTATGAGAGATTGCTGGAAGGCTGAAGAAGAAGTGGAATGTACAACGGGATTGAGCATTGAGATTGGGATGCACAAACAACCGAGAACCGTTTTTGGGGGCGCTCTTTTTGACAGACGCACGGGCGGCATGTGTTTGAGACTCTTCACTTTTATTCATGTAAATTTATTGTATTGCACATTGTATTGTAGTGCTCACACAACACACAAACACGCATATAAATACACACACACACACACGGACACACACATACAGAGATAGATAGAGCAATATTCTGGCAGGCGCACAGCGGGCACAGCAATGAGCAATTGTTGACAGACAAGCGAGGCAAATGGAGCGGCTTGGCTGATGACTAGGTTGAGTTTTTCGATATACCAGGGTGTGGAGGGGAATGTGGAGTATGTAATGGTGGGAGAGTCCATTGCTGCTGAAGCAGCAATAGCAATACATTTCAAGTGGGTGGCTGTGGGTGGAGGTAATGCTGTGGTTGTTGCTGTTGTTGGTTGGGGTATTGCTTTAGTTCTTCTATGAAAAGTGTGTCATAAAATTAATTTTAAATTTCGCTTCGGTTTCGCTTTTTTTCTTTTTCTTCTCCCTCTTCTCTTTGCTTCTGTATATAATTCTTTTTTTTTTATTTTTCTCTTCTATTTTTTGTATTTTGTTCAATCTCCATCTTATGACTTTTCATCCCCATGGAATCGTGTCAAACTTATGCTGCTTCATCTGCTGCCACGCCTATTTGCCTACATACCACCTACCGCTGACGCTTGTCGCCTGCCGCCTGCCAACGCCTGTGATTACGTTGACGCTGCTGACAACAACAGAGGACACTCAAATTGTGAGCGCTGATGGATTTGACATATCGTCGAGTAAGCGCAGTAAGTTGAAACGAAAGCCTGACAATGTGCATCTCATTCAAAAGGTTATCCCAAACACCCCACATCCCATACCATACCCATACCCAATACCCCACCCAATAGGTCCCTAACAAGAGCAACACAGTTGGGGATTGGTTAAGAGCAGAAATATCCTTCAATATTGTACATTGTGTTCGAGCCGTTAAAGTTGAATGCTTAACGAGCCAAGCTTGTGGAATTGTTAGTAGTTAAACAGAGGAAGGCAGAGAGATATGCACCAGGTTGGGGGTTCAGCTTTACAATTCAATAAACAATTGTGTTAAACTGAGCCGAAGGCCGTTATAACATAGCATCCGTTGACGCATCCGTATCCAACTCTCTTTCTCTCTGTCTCCAATGAATCAACGAACCATGGACTCATTCATTTCATTCCATTCAACAGTAGCTAAAAGTTGAATCTGTTGCTGTTCCTATTTCTGTGGATGCTCTCTGGGTTAACTGAGTGACTTAGATAGAAACACTTTTAACTTAAGCTACCAAAACCCAAAAACCTCTAGCAAGTGACGTCATTGTTGACGCTCAACAACAGCGGACAGCAACTTAAAAATCACTTACCACGATTTACGCTGTCTGATTCATGCAACAGTCTGGCGACGACCCTTAAAGCAGGGAGCAAGGAGCAGGAAGCAGGATGCCATAGCCTGTAGTGGGTGGGCTGACACGTACACACACACACACACACACACACACACACACGCACGTACAACTAAATGTTAGTCTAAGTATGGGTAAAGTGATGATGGGGAAGACGACGAGTGTCGACTTTCTTGTCGCCTTTGTAAGGGTGGTTTTTGGGTTTCTTTTTTTTTCCTGCTCCTAAAAACAGGAAGTGGCAAATGCCGATATATATATGAGTTTGGCATAGGCATACATCTTACCATAACAACAACAACAACAACAACAACAGCAACAACAACATGGCCAACAACGACATGCACATTTTGCGCTTTTTGTTTAGTTTTCGGACTTTCCCCCGTCAACAAACAAAAGCAAAGCCAAAGAAGAACAAGAGGGAAAAAAATAAAATAAAATTGAAATAAACGAAGCAAATGCGAAAATAGAAAAGCATTAAAATGACAATCACTTTTACTCAAACACACACACACACACATACTGACACACACCATCCAAAATCCGAGACAGTCAAAAAGGAAGTAGTGAAGGGGCTGTAAGCTGAGGAGTGAGAGCTGAGGTATGGGGAGAAACACAGCAGGGTAAAATATGCTGGGAAGATTTTTAGGCACTCCGACTACTCTCCCTCTGGGATGGGGGCCTTCACTTAAACAGGCCTTTGGGGCTATAAATTTTGAAGCTGCATTTAGTTCAAAAGGTGGCATAATTGCGACGCATCTATTAGCCAGAGCATTGCTATAAAATGTAATGTGAGGCCATCAAAGTAGAAATTCTCCCATGATCTGAAATATATCTCTATATCATCTAGCTAGCTCCCTATATAAGTAGGGTCCTCTGCGGATAGAGTCTGTATCCATTACCTCTCTCACGTTTGTTGTTGGCTGTGATAAATGGCACTTGGGCATGTTGCTGTCGGGAATGTGTGCTAAATCATGTTAATATGACTTTTGATTTCTAAACTGCCTTCCCTTTGCCTTCCTCCTCTTTTTGCTTATTTCTTCTCTTTTCTGAACTGTTTCTATTTTTTCTTTTAGTTGCTCGTTGGTCCGCTTGGAGCGAATGGAGCATCTGTTCCGCGGAATGCATACAAGTGCGTCGCAGAAAATGCCTGACACACGCCGTGGCATCAGTTGCTGATGTAGCAGATGAAGCCGGTGAATTGCTGTTGCCTGGCGGAGTCAGAGCGGCAGCACTCAGCAGCATTAGCAGCAGCACTAGCAGCAACAGCGGTGTTAGCAACGATGGCGCCAGCAATGGTAACAACGATGATGCTGATGGCCCAGGATATGGCAAATCATTGTGCGCCGGAAAAGACATACAAACAGCTGAATGCCGTGGAGAGCAGTGTCAGATTGGCAAGGATGGTAAGTGTGTTTATGACAACAACAGGCATACTGCCACTTCCACTCTCTCCCCTCCTTCCATCGTCTTTCTCTCTCTTGTAACCAGCTTGACTGGCTGTCAGGCAGTCGGGGAGTCAGGCAGTCAGACAGTCAGCAACAAAGTAGACAGTTAGACAACAATAACAATCACAGTGGGCATAACAGACACAATCCATACCAGACCATAGCAGAGTATACCATACCATACCAGACCATACCAGAACAGAACAGAACAGAAAGGGTCCAACCAAAGCATAACAGGCCACACAAAAGCCGAGCACTCAACGCTGATTGTCACAATGGGAAATTAACCAAGTGCATTTTGTTTGTGCATGTCCTGCCCATGCCAACCTTCCGCCCCCTTTTTAAAGGATAAAAATGGTAAAATAAATCACCCAACCAAAGCACTAATAGCAGCTAGAAGAAAGGCCACTCAATCTGCACTTGTTTGCAATACAAATCCCAACTGCACATTGACCCAAACCCTTCATAAACAATTCCTATAGAGAGTAAAAGGGTCGCAAATCAATCGCAGACCAAAAATTGGACTTTCCCTTAAGGTTGGGCGCCATTGAGATTGATATTTAAGCATGGGTTCCAATGTTTATGTGCTTTGCCAGATAATTAGGCATGTGGCAAAGACGACGACAGGATAATATCATGCATACAGCTGTAACGTATCCCAATTGACAATACGCCCCAACTCCACTTACCCCAAACCTAATTTCCCTCAAATGTCCATAGGAACCCACCACTTTGGAAGCTTTTTACGTGTCATTGTTACCATTTGATTCCGCTCGATTTTCAAACGGGTTCTCACCCGATTCAATTGAACCCAACTCAAATATAGTTTTCCTTTCCATTCGTTTTCCTTTACATTCCTTTCTTTTTCCTTTTTTATTTGGGGTACTGACTGTGGTCCATTGGGATCAATTATACGACTGTCACAGTGTGTAATTGAAAGGATCAAGTCAGGACTGAAGTTCCACCACTCTCGCACTCTCAGTCTCTCTGTTCTCCCTATCATTTTGGTGCAATTCTCACATAATTTTTGGTCTATTTTAGGATATATTTTTTCTGTTGTTTCCCTTATTTGATTGCTGTTGAAAAGTTTATGCGAATGAAGAGTGACACTTTGTTGGTCTTGACTTGAGCCTTTGGCTTATTTTCCATTTTATTACATTTACTGTTAGCTACAGTTCAGTTTCCGGCTCCAGCTGTCCCCCAGGTTAATATATATAAAACCCATAGGAACATGTAACGCCCCCCACACATAAGGCAACAGTTGCACAGATTTGAGGGACTTTATTATGTGGCTATTGTAACTGGTCGGTATTTTTTTGGGGTTGGGGGTATGTAGTGAGTAGTCCTTCAGTCCCTGCTGTCCCTGCAGTCTAATCTCTTAGCATGACAAATACGCTTTTGATGTCCTAGGCAGAAGTCTACAAAAAATCAGCATGCAAAATGCACACAGGAAAGAAGTTGGTAAAATATGAAAATAGATGAATGCGAAAACGAAAGCGCAAGAAAAGAAAGAATATCTAAAGTTTTGTATTGAAAGGGATTTGAGGGAAGCAAGAAAAAAATGAGAAGGAAAAAAAACGTGGAGGACTCTTCCGATGCTGTTGCAGCACTGTCGTTGATTTACAGCAAATATAATTGCTCATTTCATACATTGTATAATGCGTTCCCTGTACATGTATATATGTATATGTGTGTGGCGGGTGTGTGTGTGTGTGTGTGTGTGTAATAATCATAATATATATACAGAGTAATTCCTTGCGCTGCAGCGATTCAGTGAGGATTCCTTTTTAGCAGGCACAGCGCCAACCAGTCACCGCCAGCGCCACCAACAATGACGACAACAATCACAGCAACGGAAACATGCAGCGCAACAATGGCGCTTGGGATTCAGTTTGAGCAGGGGCAGGAGTAGCAGCATTATAGAGGGTAAAGGAGTGGCAACGGGGGGGCCAACTCGACAGCACACAATAATGCGAAATAGACGCCGGACTGGGTGAATGGTTATGGAAATGGAGTATGAGCCATGTGGGGTATGGGGATGAGCATACAAACATAAAACATTAAATACAGACATACACTGAGATCCAGAGACCGAGAGACCAGCTAGCAGCAGGCAGCAGGCAGTAGATACGGATACGCATGGCTGCTTTGGATTGATGGCAACTTTTGGCGAGGATGCGACCGCGTTTGGTTCAGTTCGGTTTGGTTTGGTTTTTGGTTTCATTTCGTTTTGTTTCGTTTCGTACTGTATCTGGTTAGGTTGACTCAACATTTGCGAATGTGTGGGATGCGCATTTTTGCATGGGACATGGGACATTGGGAAGTAAGGAAATGGGAAGTGGGATGTGGGGAAATGGGAAATGGGAAATGGGGGTTGCGGATTTACGCAGAAACATGAACAACTTTTCCTTATAATACAAAAGACAAAGATTGAGATTGGCATGCAGGCAGACAGAAGGGCAGCATTGCTATTTGTGGTATGAATGAATGATTGGAATGGGGAAGGCGGGGTAATGGAGGGGTATGGAGTAATACGAGTATTAAAAAGAAGAAAAACCAAAAATCAGCAATTTTACTTATCCTTCAATCTTTTGTCGCACTTTCACAGATTTCGATTGGACACTGTACTTGGGCCTAGCGTTTATCACCGCCGTTTGCTTTGCCTTTGGGGCTGCCCTCATCTGTTGTGCCCGTCGTGGTATACGCACTAATCCGCACTATAACATGGCGCGTTCAGGTAAGTCAATTGACAATTGGACTCCAATTGAAACTGTGTATACTGAATTTCTGTGCTGTGCTTCCGTTTTGCAGTTATGGATGCGGATTATATGCCCGGAGTTGTCGACAAGAAGGAGATGCGCATGCACATCGAGGCAGCCAATTTGGGATACGATTATGTCAATCCAGGACATCGTTATTTGCCTGGCGAGCACATTGTTGGCATGGGAGTTGGTGTCGGTGTCGGTGTTGGCTGCGGGGGTGTCACAGAGCATCACTATGATGTACCTAACTTGGCGGCAAAGTAAGTTGCAAGTTGCAAGTTGCAGACAGCGAAAGCCGCTTAAAACTGATGGTTTCAGCTTTCATATTTTCATATACATATATATAGATATATATATATATATATATATATATATAGAAAATCAATCCTTAAGTTACATAAAAGGATACTTGAGAGCTTCCTTTGTACATATTGAAAGGATATTTGTTCAGATTTTTAAATTTCAAAAATTCTCAAGGATATTCTAAGACTTTTATTAAACTTTCATTCAACGCAGTTTCTCATAAGATTTTGCTTACTTTTTATTTTATATATATTAAAAAGGATATTCCTTCATTATCCTTACACCAGAAATTGTTGATTAATCCGTGCTTTCCTCTCTTGTAGCTACACGAATCCCATTGATGATTTGAGCGCTGATTATCTATCGGAAACAGGTGACTCCTCCACAGCAGATACCTGTAAGTGTGTCCTATTCATCCAGCTAATCCTCTTATAACCATTCATATTTACAGCCAACTCCACATTCGATATGAATGCTAAGCTCTCAATACTCAACGCCTCTAAGAGCACCAGCTATGAGCTGCTCGGTGGCAATGGCGGACGACTGCGCCTCTACAATGGTGAACTGCTGCTCTTTGTGCCCGAGCTGGCTATCAGCAAGCACCTTAAGAAACATGTCTCATTGATGCTGCTTAGCGATGAATGCAGTCGCATTGCCTGTGCCACTGATAGCTCTATACTCTGCAGCAGTGTGGTGCATTGTGCACCACGGAACTATAGCTTTGTGAAGCCAGTGATACTTAAGATACCGCACTGTCTGCTTGCCCCGGAGCAGTGGCATGTGCACATTTACCATGCGGACAGCGAGCATGATGATCTCAATGTTAGCTGGCGGCGTGCAGTATCTGTGGGCGAGGAGACCATCAATACGCCCATGTTTGTGCAGCTGGAGCCAACGCATGTGTACATTATGACGGAGCAGCTGGGTCACTTTGCCGTGGTGGCAGAACCACGCATACAGCAGCCGGCCATCAAGATGAAACTGCTGGCCTTCAGCCAACACACGCCACCCAGCAGCGCCAACTGTAGCCTGCGCATCTATGTGGTCAAGGACTTCCCCAACAGCAGGGATATTTGCGCGAATGTGGAGTGCAAGCTGGGTGGCAGTTACCTGGGTGAGAGTCAAGTCTTTGGCTTTGTGCTGAACAGCCTCAATCTGAACATACGTGTGCGTTGCACGGATGCGGATGCAGCGCCCTATGAGCATGCGATTCCATACCAGCATATACTCAGCAACAACTCCATACTGCACTGCGAGTTCAGTGTGCGCCGCCAGGAGCAGCATGCGCTGTGCGTGGACTTTGGACAGGGCGATGAGTATGATATGTATACGTTCAGCATTCCAGGACAGCCGCTGGGCGGCTCAGCTGAGGAGCTGGCCTCAACGACCAATACAACAATCTCTGTCGATCGTCAGGGTAACTATGTGAATGAGAGCTGTGTGCTGGACTTTGTGCAACTGCCACATGCCACGAAGCGTATGATATGCGCTGCACTGGATCCACCACGTCCTGATGAACGCGACTGGCGTCTGCTGGCCAAGAAACTAAGCACAGATCGGTATATTGCATACTTTGCCACAAAACCCTCGCCCACCGAACAGATACTCAACCTGTGGGAGTGTCGCGCCAATAGCTGCAACGGTAACAGTTCCAATACTTCTATCTCCCATGCAAACACAATTATGGCATTGCTCTTAACGCTCAAGGAGATGGGGCGACAGGATGTCATGGACATTATAGTGGAGACCATTGGACCGTTGTGGATCTAAACGTAGAAAACGAAACGAAACAAAACGAAATCTTCATGAGTTGCCTTTTATTTGAAAAATGTTTCCCGGAGCGGAGAATGCACGGAGAAATGAATCGAATTACACAGAATTATTTAAAATATTTGAATCAAACTCTAGATATATAGTTATATATATAAATATATATATATAAAGATATAGGCATAGACATATAGATGTTAGTCATAGTCTGTAGTAGTTATATAGATCATAAGTTATATGTAGTGTGTTGTGTTCAATGTGTTTAACTTGAACTCTGCTCAACGAACTCTGTTCCCCATGGGTGCCATGATACATTTTTGATACTAGCTATTAGATACTACTTATATATACCTATATATAACTATACATATATATAAATATATGTATGTACATTATGTTATAAGTACGATTACGATTGAACGTAGCGTAAAGTTATCTGTGGCTTAGCAAACTTATAGTTTTAAACACTAAATTATATTATATATACATATATATATATAAATATTACCCATATGTTAATTAAGTTCTCAAGTTTCTAGGCAAAGTATCAATGCAATGATGCAATATGTCAAAGCCCCCAATCCCGATCCCAAGCTAAACTCCAGCATATATAGCCAGCGACTATATATGTTTTGGTAGTTGAAAACTGTTTGCCAAATCGTTGAATTTCTCAACTGACTCTAGTTATAGCCGATATATAAATCTATATATATATATATAAATCTGTAGTATACCTATATACACTCACCCATACATACATACATAGCGCTTATATAACGCATACATACATAGTCTATGAATTTAGTTGGTAGTATGAAAAAAGAGAAAGAAAAGAAAAGAAAACTTTAAAACAAAACATCCGAGTAGCTTGTTAGATATACTCAAGTGATAACCTTTGTATTTGTCTTTAGTTAATAAGTCCCAGAATAGAAAAGAAACGAAAAGAAAAGAAAAGGGAAACAAATGGAACTGTCGTTTAAATCGTTAATCTAAACAATATATAACAATAACAATAATAACGCATATTTAATGGAAACTAAACTACAAATTCAACTTGAACTTCAACTGATATTATATTAGTATGAGTATGCATAAAATATAGTCACAAAATGTAGTTAATGATTGTACAAGTACTATATCTATATCTATATACATATATACAGATACAACAGATACAAATTGAAACAGTTCCCGTTGCGTTGTATATCTTTGTGTAAGAAACAGACAGAGAACATATTTTAAACGCTGTAGTTCTTATGTATTTATATAAATATATAATTATATATATATATATTGTATATGATTTGATTAAATGACACAAAAACACAAAATGAAATTGAATAAAGACGTTACTTACTGTAAGCAATGCATTTTTATTTGCCTCAAAGTCCAAGGGCGGCCACACCCTTTTTTCCAATTCAAAAGATTTGCTTTACCTATAAACGAAGTTTCATGCTGCTGCGTGATAAAACAGCCGAGTTATGTAAAATTAAGATTTTTACTTGTATGGGCGGTGGCACGCCCACTCGCTATATCCGACTAAAATATTGCATATAATACGTGCTATACTAATACGAACACACTGTCCAAAGTTCGAACCAATCGGTCCAGTAATTACCAAGTTATGGCAATTTAAAAATTATCAAAAAAACTTCGACAACAACAAGGGAACTCAAAATGTTGTTGTAAAAAACTCGAAAAACCCGAATAAATCGAAACTTACACCAGGCGAACAGAACCAGCAGATGGTAGCTGCTCGAAATGTAAATAGCAGGTGCAATGTGCAGAGGGTTGGTGCATTGGCTGTTAGTAAAAAAATGGAGCATACTTTAAGTTGCTAACAGTGCACCTGCTGCTGATTCTGTTGGCCTGGTGTAAGTCTCGATTTATTCGGCTTTTTCGAGTTTTTTACAACAACATTTTCAGTTCTCTTGTTGTTGGCGACAATCTATGATAATTTTTAAATTGCTATAACTTGGTTAATTCTGGTCCGATCGCTTTCAAATTTGGATGGTTTGTTAGTATTGGTGTGACACGTATTATATGCTATATTTTACTTGCATATAGCAAGGGGGCGTGACACCGCCCATACAAATTAAAATGTAAAATTTACCTTGTACATTTGAAACTTTGCATGGCTATAGCTTTTGCGAATATGGACCGATTTCAAAATAATATACCTTTTTGGACTCCTGAGGCTTATTCCTGTCGAATGCAATCAGTTTTATTCAAATCTGAGAGATTGACCATTTTCGTCAATTTTGCAGTGTTACCCCTTGACAAAATTGCAAAAACTGAAAAAAAATTATTTGTTGCTTTTTTGTTGTTTTTTGATGGCAAACGTTAGTACTGATCCTTACGAGTCCTGCAAGGTATAGGAAGCTATAATCGGTGAAGGATTGTCAAAGATATAGCCAAATTAAGAATGCTTATTTAAGCGCTCTTTAACGAAGTTTTAATGTTGAATAGCTTTCGTGTTTTTGATTTAATCTTAACGAAATTCACAATGTAGATAAAAAATGGTCTGCTTATTATGTGTGCGAAAAATAAATTTGATTGGTTGAAAATTGCACTTTATAATAGCCATTTTTACTTATTTGTTTAAGGACAAAAGTCCTTACAGGAATCAAGTTTTAAGAAGTTTCTTTATATAGAAAAGAAACGCTATAACACAGCCGTATCCATGTGTATCCTTACAAGTTCTGTGTCATTAATAAAGTATTAATGAGTTCTATCCCCTAGCCTTTTTTGAACTACCCTCCCTAAATAAAGAAGCAGTAATATTTTTTATTTTTATATTTTTTTATTGAAAACGAATTTTTCTTAAAGCTAAGAAAACCTTATTTAGTTTAAAATAAAGGATATATAGTATAAATTAAAATACAAATATAAAACAAGGATTCAAGTGGTTGCTCCTCTAGTTGTAAATTCCTTTATAAATACTTTATCCTTTGGCTGGTGTATAGAAAAGATACAGTTCTTTTATTTTCATTATTTGTACATAAAAGGCGAAGGCGAAGTCATTCGGCGGCGGTACAGGTAGTGGTGGAGCTGAAGGTTTTGGCAAAGGCGCAGCCGGGGAACCGCACCCGGAGGAGGCGAAGCAGAGGTGGCTTCGGCGGCGGAGCAGGTGGATCTGGTGGATTCGATGGAGCTGGCGGCGCCGAAGGAGCTGGAGGATACGGTGGTTTCGGTGATGGTTATGACTTATGTTATAAAAGATATAAGCATTATCATTAATCCAAAAATGTAAAAATTATTTAATATTAAAAAATGGAATAAATAAATGCTTGAAATGAAAACCTATTGTGTTTTTAATCGCTTTGCCTTTGAAAGAACTAAAACATGCATATCCTTGATTAGGACGACTAGCTGAGTCGAAATTGGAACAAAATTGGCAGATTTAGAGCTAATTTAAGAACAATAATAATCATTTTTAACTCTTATGTCCATTGCAAATAGATAAAGCTTAATTAAGGATGCTTATTTACGAAATTTTAAATATTGAATAACTTTCGTGTTTTGTATTCCATCTTAACGAAATTCACAATATAGATAAAAAATGGTCCGCTTATTATGGGTTCGAAAAAGAAATTTGATTGGTTGAAAATTCCGCTGAGTAATAGTCATTTTTACTTTAAAAATCCTTTTATATCCTTTATATCCTTGCATATCCTTGCAAATTTAAAACCAGAATAAGGACTTTTTTATTAGCTGTCGATTGACACCAATCACAGTTCGCTACGTCTTGTAGTTTACGAGTTATTAACAATTTTCCCTTTGTGTGTGTGGATATGTGCGCCACGAATTTTTCTAATTTTTGCTTACGCAAATTTCAGCACTTTTCATTTCAAATTAACAGGCGAAAAGAATGCAGGAGTAGGTGGAATCTATAGAAAATAGCTAATATCTCGTAAACTACGACACGTAGAGAAGTGTGCGTGGTGTCAATCGAAAGACAATTAGGAAATCCTTCTTTTGTATTTCCATTCGCAAGGATATGCAAAGAGACACAGGATATAAAAGGACTATTGTGTCAAAAATGATTATTTTTTACGTAAATTAGCTCTAACTCTGCCAATTTTGGTTCGATTTCAAAACAATATACCTTTTTGGAGTCCTGGGACTTAGTCCTGTCGAATGCAATTTGTTTTTTTCACATCTAAAACATCGACCATTTTCGCAAATTTTTGCATTGTTACCTCTTGACAAAATTGCAAAAATAATAATGGAGTGTGTCACAGCTGAATTAAACCAAGTAACAAACCACATAAGAAAATGAACTAAAAGAACTACCATGAACAATAGAGCGCGCTTTAGTGCTGTGCGATAATAAGGTTGCAAGGGGTGGTTGTTTTTTACAGTGATGTCAATTTATCTAATTTAAAGCTGGATTATGAATTTTTCTAAGGGAAAGTGCAAGATATAATATAAAATTAAGCAGATCAATATTAGATAAGCGTCTTACGATTAATCTTTTTATTATTTCATTACCAAATGCAAGTGGCTGCTTTACTAGCAAACGAAAGCATATCAAAAAAGTTAATTAAATTATTTATTTCTAAATTATATGGCACAAAATATTAATTTAATTATTATTTTCACTTTATATAAAGGGTTTAATAATAGAAAATGTTGGGAGAATTTAATGATTACCACTTTTTGGGTGGTCCAAAGAGGAGCTCAAGAATATAGAAATGCAGAGTCTTTAATAAAAACTAAGTACCTAATTGAGTAACAGATATAAAGATACCTTAATTGTGTAACAAAATTAATGTTTTAATTGGTATCTGCGAAGAAATGAACTGTAAATTGAGTCATCTAAATGACTAAATCAAAACACTTGCAGCAACATTTTTTCGTATCACCGCGATGCAATTGGCAATTGGCAATTGGCAATTGGCATTAATAAAACAAAATTAAGATACAATTATTAGTTTAAGCAATCAGCAGCAATAGCAACAGTAGCAGTAACAACAACAGCAACAACAACAACAATAATACACAAACATTTTAACAAGCTGCGCGGCAAACGATGCAACAAATAACAAATCAATAATTTCATGCAATACAAAATGATTGCCGCTGTTGCTGTTGCTTGTTGTTGTTGCTGCTGCTGCTTGTTGGCGGCGCCTTTTATATTCGACAGCATCGAACGTATAAATAAATTTAAACGATTTCGGTTTCTTATATGTACTCCGGCAAATAGAAATCTACGAAGGCCACTTACAATACTCGTACGTGGAGAGGACAAAAAGCGTGCAGCGAGCGGCGCTGCTGTATCGAATCGAAACATGTCCACAAATCCAAAAGGAATATATATATATATATATATATGAAATATATATATATAAAAAAAAAAGTTTTGTTGCAAGTAACCAGATGCTGGCAATGGCTTTGTCGATTATTGGCCACAAAAAGACGTCAACTGCGACTGCGACTGCCACAACAACAGCTACAGGAACTTCAGCAACAACTGTAGTTTGCGACTGCGACTGCGACTAAGACAGCGACTGAAACTGAGACTGCGACTGCGACTGCGACTGCGAGTGCTGTCATCGTCAATTAGTTTTCTCACCGCAGACATAACAATATATTTTATGTATTGGTCGATTGTTGCTTCGATTTTTGGTGTCCGTGTTTGTCGCATCCTTGACCAATGCGAAGGTTTTTGCATTTTTCCGCAGAAAAGGGAAGCAATAGCAATAGCCACAGCAACATCAACAACAGCAGCAACATCCACAACAGCAACAACATTCACAGCAGCAGCAGCCGGTCAATGTTTGAAAAATTTCCTAATTGGGTCGAAATTCCAATCTAACAACGATTTCAAATTGCTTGACAATTTCTTGGCTGCTGTTTTTGGTTGCTGCTGTTGTTGCTGTTGCTGCTGCTGCTACTTCTACTGCTGCTGCTCCTATTGATGCTTTACTGCTGCCAACTTATTTTGACAGCCATAAAATTGATAAGGTCGTTATCGTTGTCATTGTGTTTATATTTGTTTTTGCTGCTGCTGTTGCTGTTGCTGCTGTTGATGCAACACATGTTGCAGCTGCAAGGTGCAATTTTGCATATTGCATGCTTTTCAGCGCATTTCAATTGCAATTTTATTTGCTGTTGTTGTTTCTTTGCAGCAACATCTCAAGCATTTGGCAAATAAAACAAAAACGGAAATGTCCTCTTACATATACCCAAAATACACACACTCATACACACACAACCGCACACTCACACACACACACACACAGCCACACTCAATGTAATGAGCAAATACTACAGTAAAAAAAGAAAAGCGGAAGTCGCCACGCCAACAGGCAAATAACAACAACAAACACTAATAAACCAACACACAGACTACTCAGAAATACACACAACACACACACAACACACACACACACACTCGGCACACACACAGAGGGAGAGAGGGCACACATCTCACACTTAATCGCATTCAATCTGCATTTTGAGGTTCGTGTTGCAACACTTAGCCAAGGTATCAATCTGGCCAGAAAGCCAATGAACCAACGTTGTCAGCAGCAACGGTTGCAACAAATCTTTTTGTTGCATGCCACAAATCGCTGGCTGCGTTGCATGTAATTTCTTATTGAAAAAACAAAATCGAAAAACAAATCCACAAAAATCGAACCTTTGATTAAAAACTTCATTCCCAATAATTTCTGCAACAGCAGCAGCAACATTAACAACAACAGCAGCAGCTGCTGCTGCTGCTTTGAGTATAGCAAGCCCTCAGCTGGTGCTGCTGCCATTTTGAATTTGTCTGAACTTGCAACGGCGTGAAACATGAATTATGCTGGCCAAGACTGAAGGATTGAGGGGACTAAGCGGAGTGAGGGGAGTGAGGGACTGAGGAACTTCATCCCACTGCGACTGCTGCTAACTTGGCCAATTGGACAGACAGAGCCGTTGATCGCGAGGCGTTGAAAGCGCTGGATAAGCCGCAAAACACAAAACAATACAAAATGCTCTAAAGAAGCAGCCACTAAAAAAAAGCAGCAACAACAAAAAACAAACAACAAAAAACAAAGCAGAAAAAAACAAACAAAACAAATAAACAGAAAAAAGAAAAAAGAAAGAAAAAACAAAAACAAAACAAGCAGCAGAAAAAGAAGAAACGAAAATGCGCCACTGCAGCAACATGCCCCATGTCCAGACTTCAGACTTAAGCTGGACAATGGACAAGCTGCTGCTGCTGCCTGGGATGTTGCTGCTGCCTGGGATGCTGCTGTTGCTGCTGTTGCAGTGGCTAAGAGGCAGCCCCAACTTTTCAGACAGCCGCAGTTGTATTACGAATTTATCTACCTGAGCAGCAACCATCGTCAATCGTCCATCGAGATGTTGTTGCTGCCGTTGCTGTTGTTGTTTGTGGTTCCACAGGTCCCAAAGGAGCAGCTACACATAATGGCCACCGCACGTCAACTGCTGCTGCTGTTGCTGTTGCTGTTGCTGCTGTTGCTATTGCTATTGCTGCTGCTGTGGCTATAGCTGTTGCCACTGTGCAACGTTGCGACCTCCAGCAACAGGCAAAGTTGCAACAATGTTTTGCAGTTTTCAATGGAAAAAAAAGGCCTGACTTGGCCCGGTCTGGACCTCGCACTGAACCTGGACCTGGGCCTGTGCTTGAGACTGAGACTGAGACTTGGACTGGGCATAGGCAACAAGCTGGTCTCCATCTCAGTCGCTGTCTGTGTCTGTATCTGTGTGTGTCTGTGTGTCTGTGTCTGTGGCAGTCTCGGCAGAGCCAAGGTTTCTGCTTATCAATACATTTGATATCTGCGCTGGCTGCTCGCAGACGTTCGAGAAGGCATCCAATTGGTACGCTGCACATCCTCACATACAACTAAACACAGCATATACCCATGCCCCCGCCCCCCGCCCACTCTCTTGTTATTCACTGGCCCCTTTTGCAGCTGGCAGACATTGCTGCTGCCTTTAAAGATTGGCTGCGTTTGCGTAGGATTCACGTATGTACTTTGATGTGGATTGGACTGGCCATTGTTGTTGTTGTTGCTGCTGCTGGAGGAGCTGCTGGCAGTTAACATTTCGAATGCCATACAAATCGACTAGCGGACATTGGAAATGGCAACATACATATCTGCAACGATTGTTGTTGTTGTTGTTGTTGCTGCTGTCAGTGTTTGTTGCTGCTGCTGTTGCTATTGATGCTGCTCAGTGGCATTGTTGTATTGAATTGTAGCTGCCGCTGCTGCTGCTGTTGTTGCTGTTGCTTGTGTTTGTCTGTGCAATGTTTCAATTCAATTCCTGTGAAATGCTACAAAAAGAGAAGGCTGCAACAAACTTTTGCTACAGTTGCAGAAATAAAGGCTAAAAAAGGAAGCAGGAAACAAACTTTAAAATCCTTTCATTACTTTTTAAGTTTTGTACGATATCAAAGGGCAAACGCTGCGTATACGCAATGTGTATGCTCTTAAGTGGCTTATGGCTATAAGCCGATTGCCAAAATGCCATGCCACACATCTTTTCTGTCAGTGTATTGGGCATATTCTTAGGGATACCAAAATATATGTTGCCTTTGTGTATCTGTTTTTGACTCCAAAGGCTTCGTCTATGTCTTTAGTTGTTGCTGTTGCTGTTGTAGTTGTAGTCACGCCGCAACATTGATGCTATTGTCGGCAACGTTGCATTAGCATGGAGTATGTAGCATGCAGCAGACATCAGCAAGCTCGTAACTGCAATGTGGCAAGCCAGCTACCAGCCAGCAACTTGGGGCATAATCAAATTTTCAATTTCGCTTCCTTTTTTTTTGTTGCCATTTGCATAATTCCTGCAAATCGCCTAAGAAATAGTCGTTACATGCAGCTACCAAATAGTCATGAAATCATAGCCTCAGCACAAAATTATACAAACTCGCTTCGAGTTTGGTAAGATTATGGCCAAAATGCAATCAAATGCAGCCACACACACAGCTTGGGGCACAATCCTCAGTCTGTATTAACTGACATAAAGATTAGATTAAATATGAATTGTCTTAAGTGAATCGCATTAGATTACTTTGATATGCTGTAACAAACTTTAATGATGGCCAAGTGTAGATTTAGGCCCAGTTTGTGCTCAACTACATGTCAGCTACTACGAGCTATTGGCAGGCCAAAGTGGACCTGTCGCAGTGCTGTCTGTCCGCTCTGCCTCAGTGCGGATACAGCTAGCAACAGCAGCGAGTGGACATGGCCAACTTTGGGTCTACTCATGTTGTCGTTAGATGGCAGAGGAGCAACAGCAGGAAGCTTCAACTTTGGATTGCGATTGCCATAGGCATTGGCCAAGTTGCTGCTGTCATGTTGCGTATTCTATTCATTTATTTATGTATTTATTTCTAGTTGTTGGCAGCATTTCAGCATTATATGTTGCTGTTGCTGTTGCTGTTGTTGATGTTGCTGTTAGTTTTCTTTTTGTATAGTTGCTGCGTTTGGCAGCTGCGTTTGCCTCGTCTGCCAAATGTCATGAGTTATGTTTTTGCCGCAAAATAGAGGAAAAACTTTTATGCCCCGGCTGCCTGCTGCCTGCTGCATGATGCCTGATGTTTGATGCCTGCTGAACAGATCCCAAAACCCGATGAGGATGCTGATGCTAAGGCTGAGGCTGAGGATGAGGATGATGTCTTTTATTTGCTGTTTGGCGGCCATTTCTTCTGCACTGCGCCTGTGCGCAAAATTGTTTTTGTATAAGTAACTGTCACAGTATACATACATATAAACATACTTATAAGTATGTATGTATTGGTGTGTGTGGGGTGTGTATGTGTGTGTGTGTGTGTGAGTTGGTGTGTCGCCATGGGAGCACAAGAGTTGGCAATGTATTGTTGTTGCTACTGCTGCTGCTGGCACAACCACTGTCAGCAACAGCAGCCATTGTTTGCCCCACCACGCACCCCGCCACAACAACAGTAAAACAAAAAAAAAACAAACACACAACCCAGTTGCAGCATTTTAATGTTTTCTGTACTATTTGCTGTTACCAGTTTTAATTCAAGTGAATTTAATATAAAAATTTCTTTTTTTGGCAACAAATGAGAAAAGAAATTTGCTTTTTAAATAAGTCAAAAGCTGCTTAAGAAATTGCTTTAAGCTGTGGCTATAATATGATAAATCAAGTTGAGACTATATAGTATCGGTTGCAGCATATATAGCTATAACATATATATAGTTTAAGGAGCTCCTTCCAAGTTGTAGCCGTAACTACCTTTGTTGCCACTGGGTGCTGCAACATTTTATGCTTCTGTTCTGTTTCTTTATTTTATTTGTAGCCCATATTCGATATGCGTATGAGATTGCGTTGAAATACTCTCTTGTTGTTGTTGTTGTTATTGTTGTTGTTGTGATTTCCATTTCCATTTGCAATTCCTTTTGTAGTTTCCTTTTGCTCTTCTCGGCATGTTCGTGGCTCGTTTGTTTGCTCGGCTGCTGGAATTTATTTTGCCATTTTGCGCATGTTTTATTCATAACTTTGCAATATTTGGCATACAATGACTGTCCCGAGTTAAGTTTATGTAAATATACCATATATACGTATATATATATATATATATATATATATATTTACTATGTACAAACTGCAACAACAATCAGTAGCAACAACCCAATCAACAACATTGCAAACACAGTCAACATTTTGCTTTTATTTTTTCTTTTCATTGTTAAATTGCATAATTTTAGCATTATTATTCAATGCATATTTTCCATATTTGCCATAAATATTATGGCGGCCATTTTAAAGAGTTGCCATTTTTTTTTTTGCGTTGATTTTGTTTTTGTTTTTGTATTCTTTGTTATGCGTTTATGCGATCGATAAATTCGCCGCGCCCCCCTTTTAAGGAAATAAAAGTTCGTTGAACTGAAAAGCTTTGGACGTGATTCTGGTCTGGTCTCTGGCCTTTTCAATTGACTATTTTGCATTTGTAAATGTGTATGTGTATGTGTATGTGTGTGTGTGTGGGTGTGGATGTGTGTGCGTCTGCAATTCAAGTGCAGCACTCAGACATTTATAGTAGAGCAAAAGAGTAGGAGATAGACAGTATGAGTGGCATTTTAAATAGTGAGAAAGCGAGAGAGAGAGAGAGTGAGAGGGAGAGAAAACGTGCATACACTGGACTAGATGGCTAAAGCGAGCGAATGAGAACGGCGTCTAATGCTCTTGAAAATTTCAAGTGTTAATTACTCGCAATTGCCACACAAACACACACACACACACACGCATACACATACAAAATATATACATAGACACACGCACACCCAACCACACACAGACATACTGAGCATATAGGTATATGGAACATTCATGGATATGGATACACCAGACCTGGACCCAGACACCGACACTGAACGCCCGAGCCTAATTGTTCAAGGTCACAGACATGCGCATTTCTTCCGCAATGTATTCAAAATTAATTAAAAACAACTACAACAAACAAGCATACAAACAATGTACCAAAATGGAGCAACAAACTGCAGCAACAGCAGCAGCAGCAGCCGCAGCAGCACCAACAGCAACAGCATTTGCACAGTCACAACGCTGAGAGCCCGACAACCACAATTACAAAAACAGAAACAACAACAACAGCAGCAACAACAACACTCAGTTGCTAAACTTGGACAACGATGACGTCGAGGAGGCTGCAACGTGCAAATTAGCTCAATGGCCGCAAATGCTGCGTGAATGTAGCTGTTGCTGCTGTTGCTGCAGTTACTGTAAAGATTTCACTTTTAACATAATTGCAAACGCCTGGTCGCCTGTTAAACTTGGCTTGTTTTGCGGCGAAAGTGTCAGTTGATGTAATTGCAGCGCCTTTAAAGATCCAGCGACAGAGAAAGAAATAGCAACATACTCAATGCCAAAGCGAACTATATAATTACAAGCAGTCAGCAGAACAAAAAAAAAAAAAAATAGAATAAAAACAAAGCGCTTAATTCGCCATCTTGCTCTTGTCGCCGCTGTTGTGCTTATGCCGACGCTGCCGCTGGTCAGTTGTCGTTGTAATCGCCGTCGCAGCGAAATTTAACCAAAAAAGTTCTTTTCAACGACGGCGAAAAAGAAACGTTTTGTAGCTAAGTGGAATGAGACACTTTGAAGTAGTGTAAGTAGAAGAGAGAGAGGTAGAGAGCTTGTGATTGCCTGTACTACTATTTAGTATTTACTTTAATTTACTTATATATATAGTATATATAGTGTATATATGTAGTTGTTCTATTATGTTGGGTATTTAAGTTATTTGTGTTGGTAATTCAATGCTTAATTCGCCGGCACTAAGGGTAATTTACTTAAACATGTGTTTGTAATTAAATGTCAAAGCTTTTACAACGCTAATTTCCTTCATTGATTGTTGGACAAATAGTTTCTGTGCATGTGTGTATGTATGTGTGTGTGTGTGTGTGAGTTTGTGTTTGTGTTTGTTTATGTTGCTGCGGATTAATTCAATTAGTCGCAATTTACGTTTCGTTTAGTTATCATATGGCGCACGCTGCCGTTGACACTTGTAAAACGCAATGAATTTGTTCGCCTTTGCAATTTGCCTTTTGCCCTCTTTTTTATTTATTTATTTTTTTTTTTGTATTTTGTGGCTCGCGCTTATTGCTCATTCATTGGCGTGATTTACGCACACCGTAGCCGCCCGCTCTTGCCCAGTCTCAAGCACAATTTCAGTTGCAGTCGCAGTCGCCGTTTCAGTCTCAGTTTAAGTTTTAGTATCAGTTGCAAGCTAACCAAAGCCCAACCTAACCACCGCACACCCGAACCAACCACCCCAAACTCTCTGTGTCTGGCGGTTAGCGTGCCGCCAGTGTCGCAGCGCCAAAATCTCAATGCTCACATGCTTTGCCTCTCTCTAGCCCTTTCCTGCACATGCGCCGCAAATGTTTATTCATTTTCATTTACATTTACATTGCAAATTGCTTTTCATTCGCCATTCGCCATTCCCCCATTCTACTTTTTTTTTTGTTTTTATTTTAATCGCGTGCGTTGAACGATTGTGCGAATAAAACGCAGTCAACGCTTATAATACTTTTGCATGTTTCCTCTTTTGTTTTTACTTGTTTAGTTTTTTGTTTTTTTCCCTTATTCTTCTTCTTCTTGTTATTCTTCTTCTTCATTGTATTGTCAACACTTTTAACTTTTACACACACAAAAACTCACACACACATTTACATATTCATAGCCCATGCAGGTGTATAAATTACAATATAAATTTTGCATACTATTAGAATTCAATTTAATTAACAACAATGCTGCTAAATGTTGCTACTGTAATGCACATTAAAAGCAAATAAAATAATTTACATTTAAATTAAATATATATATGTATATTATATATATATTTATATATTCTATAACTCATACATATCATAGTTTATATTGAGTTGCATTTCAAATAAATTTAAATGCTGCCAACAAATTCATTGGAAAAGTCGTTATAAAAGCAATTTTCATGGCGTAATAAAGTTTATATTTAGCCAAGATATAAGCATAATTACTTAATGCAAACAAAAATAATAAATTAAGTTAATAATTATGCTCAGAATTCAGACTAAACTTAAGTTAACTTCAACCAATTTCCGAGAATCCTTTGAAACATATTTTCTGCTTTAGCTGTAGTTAATTACAGCAGCTTAACTCTTGGTCAGAATTAGAACAGTTAAAAGCTATGGTTGATTGAACATAACTGCAATTAAAGTCACAAAGCTTAGTATACTACTATAGTTACTTACTATAGTTAAAGTTAACTGCATACTATTGGACTTTAGTTTTAGGATTAGCGCTGAATAAATATGAAATCGAAATAACATTTGTACAAGGACTACATGAAATGGTTTAAGCCAGGCTATAATTCATGTTCACAATCAATGCACTTCAATCAGTGTTACCCTCGATTCTACTTCGATTCAGTTACCTATAGTGCTAACGTAGGTATTGGTAGGTTCTTGTAGGTATCGTGTAGGTCCGCCCAACCACTGAAAGCTCTTCAATAAATGTAAATACTTGAGATTTCAGGGAATTGAAGTGCAGAGGCAACCAGCAACCAGCAACCAGCAACGAACAACCTACAAGCAACCAACAAGCAACAACAACAACACCAACAATAAACAAAATTCCAAGTAAGGCCCACCTTAGCCTGGACATAAGAACAATGGGCGCACATAAACAACATTTTGCCAAGTTGGTAGGAACTGAAGATGGTTCTGACTATGCTATGAAGATGGTGGAGAGATGTTCAGGAGTGGAAGCGTATAGTTAAGAGCAGTGAATTGGAATGAGAGCTGCACAATTGTGTCGCCGTGTTGCTGTCAAACGTAGTAAGGTCCTTGCTGCAAGGGGCAAGCATTTTAATCGATGCCATCGCTTGCCACCTTCGCTCTTTTGCTATTAGTTACTTTCTGTTGCCGAAGCGCCGCCAGCGCCCGTTGGTTTCAGTTGTCACTGCGCAGCACACAGAGCACATGACACCCTGTACGAGCTGCACAGCTACAAAGTTGTAGTCATAGTTGCTGTTGTTGTTATTGCCGTTGTTGTTGTCATTGCTTCCTGCCCCACGGGCTGCCATTCGCACGCGTACTTCACACGTCGCCATCGTCCCCCTGTCAAATGTGTCCGTGTCGCATGCTCGCTCTCATATTCCGATCATTTTTTCACACGCAAATTCTTATGCTTTTTCTTTTCTACACGCCGCAAGGACCAATCGCATAATGGGGCGTGGTGACGACGACGACGACAACAAAAACAAGAACAACAACAACGAAAAGTAACAACAGCAACAGCAACAGCAACGACAAGGCACAGCTCCCAGCCCGACTGTGCAACAACATCGTCGTCGTCTCTCCACTTGATGTTGCTGCTGCTTTTGCTGTTGCTGTTGCTGTTTATGTTTCGTTTTGCGCACCAACAACAACAACAACAACAACGACAACAACAGCAATAGTAACAGTAACAACACCAAAAGCAGGGAGTAGCAGCTGGAGCTGCTTTTTCTCAAGCAGAAACATAGTTTTTCCTTCTGCTCACGCGTGCATCCAGACGCAGACTTTTGGGCTTCCATTCGTCCCATCGTCCCTCGTCTCTCGTCCCTCTTCACGCGGCATTTGGTCTTTCGTTTTGTCTTCGTTTTATTTATTTTTCCTTTTTTTATTTTTCTTTTTTCTTCTTTTTTTTGGCAGCCATTTTCCGTTTGCGTGGCTTTAGCTTTGGCTTTGCCGTTTGGCAGCGCTTCCTATCAGCAACAACATCATTATCATCATCATTATCAACTGCCACATCCACAACATTATTATCATTATACACTTCACTTGGTTTGCTACCTCAATGGGGAAGCACAGCGCGTGGAAAATCAATGCGTTCTTCATAAGAAACAGCAGCCAGCAATAGTAACTGTAGAAGCAGCAACACAAGGCACAAGGCACAAGGCACAAGGCAGATGGTAGAAGGCATATTGCGCATACGCCGCGTGGGGCATATATAAAATGGCAACATTGAGTATAGTTGTTGGCCACGTCTTGGCATCAACTCTCAACCATCGATGGCATCCACAACCCAACACAGACAATGGGCTTAACATTTGTTAAGCTGCTGCTGTTGCTGCTGCTGCTGCTGCTGTTTGCTGTTGCTGCCTGCCTGCCTTTTAAATCTACCATTTTGCACGCCCAACAACTGTAAATGCTGCGATGTTGCCAGTTTGTTCAAAGTGAAACCAATGGCAACAATTCAACTATAAAGCTGATGGTGATGACTGAGACTACAGCGACAACGCCAACGACGACGACAACGACTATGACTATGACTACGACTTCACAATGATTGCACATATTTATATACACACACACTCATAATATATATAGACACATGTAGAGAGACACTGAATATCGTGCACACTTTAACCAATTGCCACGTTTTGTCTGTGAGTTTCACGTGACAGAAAAACAAAAGCGAAATTTAAAACGCACACAAACAATCGACGCATCGACAGAATTTTGCACTCAACACCAAAAAAAAAAACCAAAAAAAAACAGCAGCAGCTAAAAATAAAAGAGAAAAAAAAGAAGAAGCAGAAGGTAGGACAAAAAATTCACTTGAATTCAACGATAATTGGGATAATCCGTGATGTCTTCTTTGCCCGGAACAATGGCAACAAAAGCTTCACAAAATGCACAAAAATTAAACAGCTTCAGATATATACAGAGAAAAGATATAGAAAATTGTACAAATAAACAATAATTATAGCACTAGCTTTAACTGTTAATTGTGTAGTATTAATTGCTATAATTGCCCATAATTGTATGCCTAGTTTTTGCTATTTTCCCCACTGTATATGCGGCTCATAGCTGTTGCACAATCCCAGTCACAATTCCAATTTCAATCCTTCGACTTTGCGTGTCCATATTGTTCGTGTGCGTGGGTTGTGTGCTTTGTTGCCACAGCCTATGATTCTGCCACTGTTTGCTGCCCCTGTAGCAGTAGCAGTTGCTGCTGCTGGGTGTAAAATACCAAGCTTTGTTTGCAGCCTGGTTACAAACTGATTTTTCAAGTGATTTCACGCCACTTGCGCTGGCACCCTACATTCCATACAACAGAGTCCATCGATGCGGCTACTAAAGAACATGGAAAAAAATTATGAATAGCCAAGGGTGCAGCAGTTATACAATTGTTATTCTTCTTCTAGTAAGCAAGGCAAGGGACAACGGGGGGAGAAGGTAAGTAGCAATTGGATACAGGGTGAAAATCGTGTTGCGTTTCATTTTCGGATCGTATTATTTGCCATGGTTTTCATTACATTTGCATTTGCAATTGGTTACAGCGTTGCAGTTAAATTCTCTAAATCATACGCACAAACAAAAGACACGACACTGAGGGGAGGGGGACGATGGGGGGCAGGATACACTGGCAATTATAGTTACAGTTACTGTTACAGCATAGAACAAAAAAGGATAAAGCACAAGCGACAGGTTGCCATATTAACTTTTGAGCTCATTCAATGGCGGCCATTTTTGATTTGCATTTAGCGTTTTAAATATGGTTTAAAAGCAAGCAGTATGCGGGTGTGATGGGAGTAGAAGAAGGAGGAATGGTGGGGTAGGGTAGATAGAGCAACAAGGACAAATTCAGCACATGGATTGTTTGTTCATTGGATTATCCCTTTGCTGTCAGCTGAGGTCACTTTTCAGTTACCAGTTGCCAGTTGGCAGTTGCCTGTTGGAAGTTACCAGTTGCCAGTTGGCAGTTGGCAGTTGGCAGTGCGATTATCATTAACATAAATTCCGAATGGGTTGCGGATGATGGGAATATGCGGCATGCGGCATTGCCTTTTGAAGGGTTATCTTTGTAGCTGCACCTGTCACAAGTATCTTCTTTACTCTCTAAGTATATGTGTGTGTGTGTGTGTGTGTGTGTGTGTCTATAAGTACTGACCCCATTCATTGCAGACGCCTTTTTAAATGATTTATTTTAATTTAATCATCTGCCAAACAGAGCAATGATAAGCACCAAACGACAAGTAGAGGCAGCTAAAGCTACATCCATATACATATCTATATCCATAGCCATAGCCACAGCTATAGCCATATCCATAGCTATATCCATAGCTATATCCATGCCCATAGCCATTGCCATGAGTCCATGAGTCCATGAGTCAAAGCAGCTCCAATTATAGCGTGCAAATCGGCAGCAAAAGCCATGAAGCAAACACAGACATATGTTGCACTCATTTCACAAAGCTGCTGCCACACGCGGTATAGGAAGGAAGGGAGGCAGGGAGAGTTGGGCGCGCTGGGTCGGTCGAGTCGGCAATGGCCACATAATTGAGGGTTCAAGTAGCGTAGCTCAATTTGTGGGAGCGTTTCGCTTTATTACACACTTTCGACACGGCAACGACGACACGGGAGCAACCATAAAGAGCTATACCCGATACATGGTACATAGCATTCCATACAGAGTAGTACTAGGTACTCTGTACCAAGTGCCCGGTATAACATACTACATATATGAGAGCCAAGTGTATACTACTAGTATATATATATATATAGCTATAACTATATGGCTACGTACCCAATGTTCATCAAGCATTCGCTCTTGGGTTATGAGTAAGCCAAGCGTATATCAGGCCAGAGCGCTAAGTGAGAACTCTGAGATGGTTGCTCCTGCCTGGTGCTACTACTACTGCTACTACTCTTCTGCTCTAATGACTGCCTAATAGCAAAATTTGCTCGCTACCAGAAGGAGGTGCAACAACGGCAGCAGCAGCACCAACAGCAGCATCAGCATCAGCTTTGCTTTGCTTTCGTTTGGTTTCATTCCTTTGACTTGACGTGTGCACGTTTCTTCAGAGGATTGTCGTAATAGACTTGTGTAATAGAATAAACGACACACGGCACAAACAAACTCCCGTTGCTTTTAGCTTTGCTTGAGTGGGTGTTACATGGGCTGGGTTTATAGCCTCTAAGTGGTATGGGAGGGACGGGGTCAAAATGTATGTTCTTTGGTTTTGGGTAGCAGTCATACACGTGCAGCTTGTTCTTCATTGGAAAAATCTTTGCTTTGAGCACGTGCACGGGATTTTACATAATCAAGCACCGACAACTGCACAACCCACACACGCACACACACATACACATGTCAGTCATATATATATATTTAGCTATAGCCATAGGGTAAAATATCATGCTTTGTACAATATATATACAACCAGCAGACAACCCGCTGGGAGCGGCTCAACCTCAACCCACCTGAGCTGTATGTCAGTCAGCTTCTGTTTGCTCAAAAGATAGATTTTGACTTTTACAAATTTTCGCACAAGTTGCCAGCAACAGCCACCACCAACACCAACAGCAACAATATTAATACCAACAGCAGCACCACCCCAACACCAGGCACCACCCAGTTCAGACACAGCATGTGACCAGTATAATAGCCTTGGTGGGGTTGCCAGCACCGCCGCAGGTATTTCCACGGATTAAAGCACGCAAACCGTGTCATTTGACACCACTTGGGTAATCTGAAATGCCGCAGCAGCCACCACGACAACGACAGTGATGACTATGTTGACGGCTGCCAGTTGCTTGTCCCTTTACAGGCCCTTCACTTCACCTTCTCTTCACCAATATGTAACGCCGCCCTACGCCCGCTGCCTGCTGCCTGCTGCTCAAGCTCCCAATTACAATATCGGCCTCGCTCCCCATGCTCCCTCCTCTTCTCCCCCCACGGGTAAAATGGAAAGCAGATTTGCTTTTAATGATGCAAATTCTCAGTAACAATAAGTTATAGAATTTGCTTAAACAACAATACACTTTGCCTAATACCCACTGAGTGGGCGTGGCAATGTACTTGAAGTGTGTTAGCTTAAGCCTCAAGTAATTGCTCTACCATTGTCCATAATCAATTAAACGTATAATAATAATAGATATAATAATAATATGCCATAAACCCCAAGCCAAGTTCAGAATTGATTCATTGCAATTCGATACTTTAATGATACAGATACATTTTTTGAGTAATTTTAAGTATCGATTACGATACAGAAACTCTAAAATTCACATACAGACAAGACATATACAATTTTTATATAAATATGTTTCATTTAGTTAAAATTTATGATATTTAAAAGTAACTTTAATTCGAGTAGCAACAGGCAAGAGAAAGAAGAGTTTCTAGAGAAGGAAAGAAGGCTGGACAAACTTAATTATAATAAGGCCTCACTGTGCTTCATTAGCATAAAGAATATCAGTTAAATATATACAATATATCTTGTATATACTTTAATGTATACAGTCGGTAAGCAACAGGCGAGAGAAGCGCTGAGAACGCCTTTTCCCAATGAGGAGAAGGCGGCTTTCGTTTAGCCTAGATAAAGTCAACTGTATGGCATATAGAAATAGTATATATTTTCCTAGTTCTTGAATTACAAATATATGTTTTCTATAGCTAACATTGGAGTACACAAAAAGTGGGTTATAGTTTTCTTTTAATGTCTTGCGGCAATAATAAAATGATCAATACTGAACGTAAATAAGAAGCCAATCATTTAACATCGACCTACTCCTAAGACTATAGTTAAATGCTGATGATCAAAGTGTTTCACACCTAGCACCGAAATAAATTGTTAATATGCTATGTAAACCCCCCAAAACCAAAGGCACAGTCAGTGCCGAAAGTACGCCTCCAATCAACTACCGAACTACACGCTGCGTTGGCGTTGGCATTGTCCATTGCTATGGGTAAAGTTTAAGGTTTGGAGATTAGGTTTGACTATTGCAACTACCCACAGCTGGTATCTGTGTGTATGTGTTGGTAGAGACGCCATTGGCAAACAATGTAACACTTAAAGTTAGCCACAATGGCTAAAACAACGTGAGCTGAATTTGTTTGGCCAGTTGCATTGACCAAAAGTCGCACCTACGCCTCGCCACTGGGCAGGCATATAATCAATATAAACAAAACAGGCAGCCAGATCTCTGGAGAACTATGTATCCAATCTATTAGAGCTGTAATCTTAAATACATTTTATGAACTCGCGCAGTCAAATAAAGGTCAACCAAGCGTAGGTCAAACAAATGGTTAAATACACAAGCCAAAAAAAAAAAATACAAAGAAATTTTAACTTCTAGTATATAATGTTCCTTTGATGTGTGTATATATGTGTGTTTATATATGTGTGTTATATATGTGTGTTTGTATATATGTATGTGTATGTGTGTGTGCGTAAGCTGTTTTGTGTTCTCAGTCCCACAGCTAGGGTACATATCGAGTTCAGAACGAGATTTAGGTATTTTTAAGCAGAACAATGTGAACGTATCGCTTCCGTTTGTCAGCAAATATGCGAAAAGGATTTCGCTTGAGAAGATTGAGAATTGAGAATTGTAGATTGAAACTTGAAGAACATCGAACATCGAACATCGTAAGAATTGGGCCAGTCAGCGGCAAAAGACGCCAAAATGATAAAAATTACCACTTAATTGGTTTTGCCATTGGCCCTCAAGCCACCCAAAGACATTGCTAAAAGTTGTTTTGTTATTCTTCCCCCCCCCTCCTTCGTTTCCCCACACTCTCTCTCTCTCTCACACACACACACTAACATTAACATACAGCAAAACACTCAACACACCCTTCGCTCGAGATAAGCATCTAATTTATGGCAGCGCCTATTCCGTGTGATCATCTGAGAGTGTCCTATAGCACGCAGGTAGCATCAGTCGCCTTGGGGCAATCAACTAAAACCTTTTTTTGAGAAACCCTAAAGATACTCCAATGAAATATTTTTGCTTGAATAATACCATATATTTTTTAATAAACGGCTACCGAATTTCGCATTTCCTGTGCTCTGTTTGTCCCCTCTCTCTCTCTCTCTGTTTACCCTTTTCGTATTGGTACTTTGATTTGCCAAAATTATGCTATAATTTGAGTAGCAATTTTTGATGTCATTACGACGCCCTCTGAATCAGAATCATATATAATATACTATATATATATATATGTAATTTGATATCAAATTGTTGGCGTTTGATACAATTTTATAATTTTAGACGTACGTGCCGGCATTTCTTAAGCAAAAGAGTTAAATACATACGTATAGTGTGTGTGTGTGTGTGTTGTTATTGTTGTTTTTGTGTGTGTAGCAAATCCCACGACAAGTTGATAGGAAATGCCCATGAAATCAAAAGCCGGCAATGATCATGCAAAAATTGTTACCGAACAATCAATAAAAATAAAATGTTGACGATTTAATTTTACGCTGACGCATTGACTAGCTAGAAGTCATCGTCAGAGGAGGAGGAGTGGATGGAGGTGTTGTAGGAGAAGAAGGAGCAGCAAGTGGGCGGGGGAGCATATACAATTCCCGTCATGGCTATGTACTACACTTTACGTACACCAACAACTGACCGTTGACCGCTGCTAAACATACACACCAACAACAACACACACACACACAGATACAAATACTCACATACACATAAGCAACAACTGGTTTCGTTATAGTCTATCCTCTGTGTTCGTCTCTCTTTTCTTTTCTTGTCTTTTCAGTCTGCTTCTTTTTTGGGTGCCCCCTTAAGACCAGTAGCAAACGGAAGGAGGCCTGTCAGCTGGCTACAAAGTAACTTAATTTACACTACAGATGCCCCAGAAAGTGCTCAGCAATTGTTATAAACACCCTGTATATAATGAATAACATAAAGGGTGTCTTAAATGGCCAGTGAATAAAAGGGAAAGGAAAAGGAATATCAAGGAACTGCGCTAAGCTAAGGACGTTTCTGCATGTTTTGAGCTCTAAATGGGGTTGCGGTTCATCCTGGGGGATAATTGCCGGACAAACCTGTTGAACTTCAGTTAAAATTGTAATGAATGAAGTAATATATAGCTATATCGATTATAAGGCAAGCAGAGTTGAGCGGACTGATGCAGATTTTGGTAAAAGAAAATAGTTTTCCGATAGAAAGAACAACAGTTTGAGCAGCGGATAACTTGCAGAACTCCTCAGAGCTAAGGTTTCGGTTCAACTTAGCCTACTCTATATATACTCTAACTGAACATAAGGTATTGTAACCCTATCATATACTATGGCATCTTATACTTCTTTACAGAGTATTCTTTGGGTAAGTTCCCTTTTCGGCTTTGTTCTTTGCTTTAGTTATTGATAGTTTCTTTCTGGGTTATGGCCTGACGTGCTCATGACGTGGTCACAATTATTATTATGATTTCTTTATTTTCATGTATATATATATGTACATATATATATATATATATATATATATATATATTTATATAAAGTTGGTTTATAGCTGCCAGTATATCATTGTTGTTAGTATCCATTGTTAATAGTCATTGTGCGCGACTTTATTCACACTTTCTTTCGCCCTTTTGGTGGCTGGTTTGCTGTTTTCCGTTTCTGTTGCTCTTGCTGCTTCTGTTTATTGTGATTTACTTTTCCTTGGCTGCTTTATCAGCCTGTAATCACAACAAAGCTGTACAAATACTCGCAGATACACAGAGATACTCAGTTGACCAGGCCCAAAGCACAATGCATTGGGCCAAAATAATAATAAATTTTTTTTTTAGTGTGGTTTATTTTATTATTTGTTTTTTAACATTGGACAGCGAGAGTTGTGGACAGCTGTTGAGCTCTCAGGCGTGGCTAGAAAGTGTATTATATATGCACATATATATGTATAAATATATATATATGTGTGTTTGTGTGTGACGTCATTGTGGGAGTTAAAGCCAAAGCCCACAAGTGGCGGTTGCCAGTGCAGTTATTTAAGCCAAACTAATTACAATTACCTCTTGTTTACCGTAAACAAACCAAAATATGCTCAAGAGTTTCAAAAATTTTTCATACACAAAAAGCAAACATCTCTCCACACTTCAAACACCCCTTTGTACCCCTTTTCGCTGCGTTTCATTGGGACATCAAAATCAATGAGAAGTTTGACGAAAAGCGAGTCTGACGTTTATTTAATTCGAAGTAATGATTTCATCGCGCGCTCTGTGTAATCGATAAGCATCTACAAACACAAACATATAAACAATACACACTCACACACACACACGTATATACATGTGTATGTATGTGTAGTACAGAGTGTGTCCTCATTGCATACTTTACGGACAGGGCGAACACTTGAGATAATCGCCTTAGGGTTGTTTTTAGGTCGAATACGGGTACCAGTTGCCACGTACCATAAACGATCCTATAATTTTCGTTACCTCGCGAATGTCCTGCGGCAAAACTTGTGTAGTGTATGTTAGTGTATAAGGTGGGGTAGCACCCTGGGTGTATACAATATACAAAAGCATAGGACAAAGGCCATTGTTGTTCTTCATGTCGATTATTATCGCGGCAATGAGCAAAACTATTGCCGACACATGTATCCGTTTATTTGTCATGACTTTTTACCCCCCTCTGCATAGAGTGTCCCACAGGACCTGCACATAGTCCTTTAACTCACCCTAGATATACGTATATATGTGTTCAGCCAAGCTTTTTGACATATTGTCTGCTAATCAGTTCCGCCGCAAAAGGTTCACTGCCAACTTGGCTGTGGAAATGGAAATGGAAATCCTTTAGCGCTCCCTTGACGATACTCGCGCCTAAACGAGCAATCGCAGCATTGACATGCCGCATAATTTCAATTAGGGTAGTTTGCAACTTGTTCAAATCAAGCAACCCACCAGCCCACCAACCAACTAACCATTCACCCACTATCCATAGTGAAGAATCACAGTGCCACATTGCAGGGGCGTTGTCGACACGCTTAACAGCGCCTTATCGCAGTCATAACTCAATTTGGAACCCTCTTCCCACTTCGAACATTGCTCCCACTGCTGATATAACCACTTCATTAAGATTACGGTAAAACCAACCCGTTGATGTTGCTAATCAAATCATAAACCCGTACCCATAACTATACCCCGTACTCCATACCCCATACACAAGCATATGTCCGGCCATATAAAATCAGTTAAATGACCCTAACCAAAAGGCAAAATCTAAACTACGAACCGTCTACCTCCATGCCAGTAATATAGTAGGTATACCTTTCGGATTCAGGCACAACGTGTGTAGCAATAGAATCATTTTGTATATCATTTTCTTTTTTGTTTTAGATTTTTTATCATTTTATTTTAGATGACAACGCCGCAAGAATTATGGCATCTCGCAATCGGCATGTGCCTTGGGGACACATAAAAGTTGTCGTCTCTACTCTTATTGTTGTTGTTGTTGTTGTTGTTATGATGTGTACACGGATCTCGTGCCATAAGGACAAAGAGTCAATCTGTTACAACTACTACTACTACTACTACTACTACGAATGCTGCAGCCAAATGCCAATCGACATGAACATCATCGTGTTTCACAATACCAACGCTGGTCACAAATTAGGACCCAGGGGATCAAATTATTTAAAAAGCAGCTCACAGTAACAGTTACAGTAACCATAGAGCATACACCATAGAGCATACACCATAGAGGAGTCTAACTGGTAGCTGGTAGCTGGTAACTGGACATAGCTAACAGCGCCAGGCCATCAGGCCAAGAACATTATTGTAATGGTTCGCATGCGTCTCCCATTTTTATGGCCATTTCAAGAAGAAAAATTGGCAACCTTATTTGGCATACTCCTCAAGTAATATATATACATATATATATATGTTTTATCTAACGGATAGCAGTGATACAGTGATACGATTTGGCATTGACAACAGACATTTAAACATTGCCATAAAAAACTGTTGACAAATGTTTGATTCTAATTTGGCAGCTCGACAGGAAGACAACGCAGACACTGGAGAATTTATACAGATAAAAGATGATTTGATTTAGAACAGCAAAACATGAAGATGAGTAAGAAATAGATATATATATATATATATATATATATATATATATATATATATGATGTAATATAATATCAGGCAACAATTGTAGTCTGTTGCCAGTCAACCATTTGAGAGCTGAATCTATGTAACATTTTGCATCAAAGATTGACATAGAAACATGAATCAAATAGGTAATCAGTTAATAAGAATAGTATATTAATAAGGGTATATAATTTGAACACTTATTTCCAATATATATAAAATAATCGCTATAAAAAACGAGTAAATATTTTTCAAAATTTTATTTTTTTAACCATTTCGTAAACCGCAAACCTTCTACTAAATATCTGACACATTGACAATGACATTCGAAATGTCAAAGTCAAAATTATCGATAGTTCAAAAAGCAAACGCTAGATGGGCCACCCTATATATAGCATATTTTTCAGTACTCCATTTCCAGCTCATTTGGTCAGTTTTCTTTTATCACTCAAATCACTTCTGTTACTATGGATTATATAGTGCTTTACTAACTGAACGATACATTTATTTACTTCTATATAGTGTGCTCTTTTTATATTTCTCTACCTCTCTTCCATCTTCTTCAAACTGTTATCTACATCTACTGCCATTCTCGATAATCACTTCCCTTGCAGCTTTGTCAGATTTCAATAGGTAAATTGGTCCAATCTAAGTATTTTTAATTAGAGCTACTATAAATAATATTAATTATATAGATCTATGTATCTATATATATATCTTTCATATATATATACATATCTATTTTCAGTTCCATCAACTGCTGTTCTCAACTTGTCTCTAATCATTTCCTATACAGCTTAGTTTTTAAGTTCTTATAGATTCCCACAGTTTTTTTTCCTCAATTATAAACAACCTCAAGTCGAGCATTAAGCAAATATTTTTATAAACCTCTTACTGTACATAAATCTATAGTAATAACTCATTAGATCGAAAGCATATGCCAAGAGTTAATGCACTCAAATACTCGACTTTGTTTGAGCTCGCACGCACTCATTGATATCATCAAAGAGTTTGGCCAATGGGAAATGGGCAATGAGCTATGGACAATGGAAAATGGCAAAAGTTAAAGCCACAATGCGACAATGGTGGAAGCATCTTTGAGTTGTGCTGCCGTTGCCGCTGTTCAGTTGCCACTGATTACATTCAACTGATAATTACGATACGCTTATGAGCGTTAAATGCAAATGATGAGCCGAGTTCCCAATTGCCAGTTGCCGGTTGTTGGTTGCCGGTTAGCTGGTTAGCTGGTAACCCAGAGTGTTGGCTGCTGCGTGCCGGTTGCAATATGTAAAGAACAAAACCCAAACAAACAAGCGACCGGCAAAGCCAACCGACAGCCGCCCAGCACCACCCACCGCTCAGTGCTCACCGCAAAGCAGCATTGCAGCATTGTAGTTGCTGTTGCTGTTGCTGTTGCTGATATCAGACTTGCCTCGCTTTGCACACGCATCCGCATTTATACTCGCACTCATATTCGCATTCGCATTCGCATCCGCATCCGCATGGCAGCCAGCAAACCGACGGAGTGGAAGTTTAACGAGACCGACACGTGCACGCCTTTAATTTGTTTACAAATCACTTCAGATGCGTTACACGCACGAGTACACGGAGCATGCACCACGGGCGGTTGGTGGCGGGTCATAGGCGCTCTTGTGTGTGGGGTGAGGCGTAGCATTGTAGCTTGTACTGTTAGCAAAGAAACATGTTATAGGTAGCTATTACACTTTATGTATTCGCACGCATGCCACGCCCACTAGCAACGCCCTCAATCTTTACACAATTGAATTTGTCTAATGAAGAAGTGCAACCAAAATGACCGGCACACGCGGTGTGCCACCCAACCATACCCACACACACACACACATACATTTATACCCATTGGCATTGACACTGCATTAATGAGTACATTCTATGCAGCTTTTGTGGCAACAGCAACAACAACAACAACAACAACAACATAAACAGCAATAGCTCGGACTGCAATTGGCTTTTTGTTATCGAATCGCTTATGTTGTACAATGAGCTGCTTATGTGTGGCACAATCGTTGCCAGGAGCTTATCTGTCATGTCCTTTGAAATGTGTTATGCATGCTGCATATACCAGTAATAAGGATAATCATCTTAGACATATCAGATATGTTGATATATCTATGATAAAACTGAGCCCATTTCAATGAGAGGACAAAGAATAATGTGCTGCAGCAACCAACCAAAACGAGCTTATATCGTCGTGTATATAATAGATATATAATAGATATATAATGCACATATATACAGTATCATAGAAATATCTTTAAAAAGCAACAGTTAACTGGAGAACTGCAGCAGCAGAACTAAAATTGACACCAAATCCTTGCCTCTTAATTAAACAGTCTAAAAGGCTGTAGTAGAGCCTCTAGGTGCTGCCATTAATTTTGAGCATTGTTAATAATACTTTTAAGGAAACATCAAAGGACTTTTCAAATTCAATAATATAGTAATATATATATATTTATATATATATATATATATATATAGATATATTCTTAATTGATTTATAAGTTTTGTCAGGAAAAACTACTGTTGGAAAACTTCTTTGCAGCTTGTTGCCTAGTTTTCATTTACAAAGCATAAAAAAATTGTATATATAAATAAGTAAGAAGTATTGAAAAGCTATCAATTTTCATACATTTTGGCAGTGCGAAAGTTTTCACGAAAACTTTTCTTTTGGGAAAACAATCACAAACTCACTTGGCACGCCCATCAGTCCCCCAACGCCTCACGCCAAACTATAACAAAACAAAACACAACTGAGAGAATGAAAGAATTCCCCATTTCGATTCACCATCTTACAGTTATTGCGACACACATATACACACACACACACATACATACACACATACCCTTTTTGCTTTATGCTACTGGCCCCTGCATAATTTCTGAGTCCTTGCTTTGCTCCTGCTGTGTGTGGCATAGAAGCAACCGCCTGCCCTTTGTGAATGCTTGTGGTGCGCGGCTTTCAACGCAGTCAAGGGAAGGATCAAAAAAGAAATAAAATAAATAGGATATAACAAGCAAGCAAAAGAGTAAGAGACACACACACAGAGCGAGAGAGAAGGAGAGAGAGAAGGAGAGAGAGAGAGAGAGAGAGAGGCAAATAAAACAACATACGCTTTGCTCCTTGCATTCAGAGCCTTTCAGTAGTCAATGATGCTAGGCAACGAATTGAAAAATCCGAAGCTCACAAAATTGTACACAATTTTCTGTCTATTTAACTTTGATGGTTGTGGGTTGTGGGTTTAGACGGTTAGACAGTGGGTGCATCGGGGTATATACGTGCTGGTATACATTGGTGTAGGAGTCAACATGGCGGCTGTTGAATATCCTTCTTTTTTTTGCCCAGCGCCCACATAAAGAAACATAAAAACCATTTTACTTTTTGAAACTTGGGCAAAAACACAACACGAAAGTTGCCGTTGCCGTTGCTGTTGCTGCTCTAAAGGAATTGAAGGTGGTACCAGGTAGCAGATACCAAGTAACCAGGTGCTGGTCCTATGGCTTCAGGCGGAAGAGTCATATAAGAGTAGGGTCCATACTTGAATGCTGAATCTACAGCAAAAGCAACAACATCCTCATCGGGATGGTTGTCAAAGTTTACGTTTCACTTCGGGTGCGGTTCGCTGCTGTTTTGTTTGTTGTTGCTGCTGTTGCTTTGTGTGTGTGTGTGTGTGTATAAGAGAAGGATGCAGTGGGAAGCCAGGATCACAGTACAGGCCAAGCGAGTATCTGTAAGTGTATATATGTATATATATGTGTGTGCTTGTGTGTGTTGTATGTATGTCTGTGAGTGGGCATGCCCTACAAAAGCAACCTTTTGGTGTTTCAAAAGTACATAGAAGGCAGCAGCAGCAGCTACAAAAACTACTGCGACGACGACGACGACGACGACGACGATGATGACGGCAACGGCGACTCTTTGGCTCTGTGTACTTTTAAGTATGTGTGTGTAGTGTGTTTGTATATATGTCTGTATGTGTGTATATGGTTTCCACCACAGTTACGTAAATACGAAAATCCGATATAACGTTTCCACTTCTGTCGGACGACCTCTGTTGGTGAAGTGAGTGTGTGTGTGTGTGTGTGCTTGTTACACAAGTGCTGCGCTTTGGCGTTGCACTCAAAAAATACAGAAAAAAAAACTACAGAAACAGCAACAGCAACAAAAACTTTGCACGCAAAAACCAAAGCCCTCGTTTTCGAATCCTTTTACAAAATATTATTGTATATGTACGTTTGTTCTATTGCAAACCAGAAAAGCCCCAAACGTTGAAGCTGCTTTCAAACAAAAAGTTCAAATGGGCAAAATTCAACAGCAAAAGACAAGTAAAACTCAAGTCTCTCATTTTTGGCGTCTACATATGTGTAGGTGTATATATGTATAACTATATATATGTGTGATTGTGAGTGTTTGAGCCACACCCTAAACAATAAGTGCCAGGAAACTGCCTATGAATACCAGAAGCCTAGCAAGAAACGACAACAAAATAAAGAATCCTTGCAACAATGCTGCTCGATGGTAATATACCCTACAAATTAATGACAAAAGGTAGTTAGGACAATGAGAAATTAATAGCATATAGTATAATAACAAATTGATATACGAACTGATCAGATTTAAAGTCAAGCTATTGCTATAGAAATCAATTCTTGTTTAAAATTGGTTTATAATGGAGCAGAAGTCACACAGGGTTAAAGTTTTATAAGGAACAGAAAACCATTAAAAATTACTAGTAACTGTAACATATATATGTCACTTATAAAATATGCTACTAAGATATAGCATAATCAGTTTTAAAAGATTGAAAAGAAAGCAAAAACTTACCCAGCTTTCAGCAGAAGTTGTAGACAGATGGCAGCTCAAATTCAATATTGATTCAAGTTGTTTGCGTGTTATCCTTTGCTTGCAAGGACTTAAATCCTAGTTCAATAATTTCATTAACTGAAAATTAAAATAAAAGATAATTTTAAATATAACTTTAGCATTAAAAGTTAGTATAAAAATGTTACAATTATATTTAAAAAACCAACTTCTTATTTAGTCTATAGTTTGCTTACAGGGTAACTTCTTCTTTTGACCAGTAAACAAGCTTAAATATTAACTGTATACACCCTGTTAATAGCATGCCTGTAGGGTATAACAAAAATGCAAACTTCATGTACTGCAAAACGGCACAGAAAATGTTGAAGAGCGCGCCCCGGGCCCGTGCCGGGGCCAAGTACTACAACAGCAATGGTTGCAGCTGAATCTGAATCTGTGTCTGTGCCCGACGCTGGGAATGGGTATAAGTATGGGGTATATGGGGCATAGGGATGTAGCGATATATATGAGTAAGAGCATGGGTATAGGGATATGCATAGTGATGAGGGGTACCGACGCCGCCAACGACGATGACGGCGACGACGACAGCACCTTTGTAACTTTCCGCAGACATTCAACACTTTCGAGCAGCAGCAGCAGCAGCAGCAGCGGCTGCAGCAATACAAGAAAATGTACTACAGAGCTTGAAAATAAAATACAAAATGAAAAAATTAAAAAAAAAGAAAATATAATAAAAATATAAATAAAATATAAAAAAATGTAAAGAAATAAAAAGCAAATACGTGCGAGAGGCAACTGCGTTGAGTTAAATAAAGGGAAAAAGAAAAGAAAAACAGAAGAGCGACAGCAACAGCAACAGCAACAGCAACAGCAACAGCAACTTGCAAAAGATTTCAGCATATTGTTGTTTTACGTTGCTTATTGTTGTTGTTATTGTTGTGCTTGGTATTGTTGTTGTTGTTGTTGCTGTTGTTGCTGCTGCTGTTGTTATTCACAATTGCAAGCGCACACAACAAGCTCAAAAGTCTCCTCTTTCTCTATAGGTTGGTTTGTTTGTTTATTTGTTATATGCGCGTTGATGTACAAACATGCCACACACATACACACACAGACACTCAAACAGCGCACAGGTGTATGTCAGCATGTGTGTGTGTGTGTATGTCGGTGTGTCTGTGTTACCCCCTTTTTAAAACGGCTGCACATGCCCAGCACTTTTGAATTTTTATTCTGAAATGCGAAACTCAATGACAGCCATCGACAACGACAGCGACAACAGCAGCAACAACAACACCAACAACAACAACAACAAACAACAACGACAACTTCAACAGTGCAGGAACTGAATCTAAAGCTGGAGATGGGTATAAAGCTGGAACTGGAAGCAGCAACATCCTACCAGTTGAAGCTGATGCAACAGCAACAACAACAACAACAACAACAACACAAGCAGCAACAGCAGCAGCCATTGAAGCATAAAAATCACATTGTCAACTTGAGAGCATCTATCAATTCTTTTAATTGATCCTTTTTCTTCTTTAAATTCGCCTTTATATTCATTCGCAAATGTATTCATATCTATATAGATATATGTATATATGAATAGCTGCATCTTATTTTGAATAATTGCTGCTAAGTTATAGCATTTCCATTTAAGCAAACAACAAGTTAACTTAATGGAATTGCCACACAGAAGAAAAGCAATAAGCAAATTGTCAAAGGAGTTACCACAATTTGATTGAATGTTGATTATAGTCTATAACGAAAACCAGTTAAATCTATTGTATAACAATCGAATTGACAATACAAACAATTTTCCCTCAATCTATAATAATTATTTAACAAATTTAGTTAACAATCAAAGCTGTTAACACTTACATTTATCAAAGTTTAATTTTGTTTTAATTAAGATACAATTAGCAACAGTTAATTTAATACTAATATAATGTATACACATATATATATATAATATTTGCATGTAAGTTTCATGTTGCATGTTGCATATAGCCTCAAGTTACAATTTTAACTTCGATATTAGTTAGTTTAAGTTACATTCAAACAGTTAAAAATGAAATTTCAATTTCAATTCATAACTAAATGCAGTACACGCGGCGTATACGATATGTGGCCCTTTGAGTTTATCATTATGTTAACTGACTTTTAGCAGTTAAACAGTACGCAAAGTTAACTAAACTTGTTACATAGTTTAAGTTGCCAAAAAGGTTGTTTCGTAAGCTACCAAATAGCATTTAATGGAGCACTTGGAGCACTTCAAGCACATTTAACTTTAAGTCAAATAAAAACTTCTATATAACTCTGGACTTATGTACACTTCAAGACATACGCACACATATATATATATATATATATATTTCTATATATATATATATAAGAAAAGCTGACAATGCGAATCCGATACTTATGGCCAAAAAACGCTTCAGCTTCAACTGCTGCTTCCCCAGCCCTTGACTGATTTTTTTCTTCTTTTCTTACCATTTTGGCATAAGCCCTCAAAGCAACAACAATGCAGAAGAGGTAACAGAAAAGAAATCGACAGCATAAAAAAAGAATAAATAATAAAAAAAAAATAAATAAAAAAAATACTTTAAGGCCAAGCAAAAAAAAAATCGAGAGAAAAAAATACATATATAAAATGATAAAGAAAAAAAATACAAATAAATAAATAAAAAAGAAAAGAAATATATAAAATCATAAAATGCCCAAAGAAAAGCAAAAAATAAAAATCTAAATAAATAAGACCTGCTCGATTTTCTTCAAACTTTTTTGCCTTTTACAGCAAGGCAGCTAGGCAGCAGCGGGTGCAGAGGGGCAGCCATAGAGATCCCAAGGCGAACGTACACACAACCCCCCAACAACAACAACAGCAGCAACGACAAGCAACGTCTTCTTAGTTGTATGTAGCAAGGCTGCCATCAGCGAACATCTTTTGCCAGCGAGCGCAAAATTCCTGTCATGGGGTCCAAGTGATGCCACAATCGGCGGCTGCTGCCGCCACCGCCAGCATTGTTGCTATTGTTGCTGCTGCTTCTGCTGTCGTTGCTGTTGCCGTTGCCGTTGCTGCTGTTGCATTATTCATGTTTGGCAGCCAGCCATCGTCCCCACAAACTCTCCAACAGCGCGGAGGGGAGCCAACACACATAGAGTCAATATGCTGACTCTGACAACAAAAACAACAACAGCAAACGACGACAACACCACGCCCTCAAACGGCACACGTTACATATGTGCGAGCGAGAAAGTTATACAAACACAAATCAGCTGAGAGCGCCGCCATTTGCTGCGTACAATTGCTGCTGAGAGAGCAGCAAGCAAAAACTAAACGAGTGAGAGAAACCAAACCCAAAGCAAGCAGATAAGTAAGAATGAGAGCGCGTGTATAGCATTTCAATACAGCCCTATGCACAAGCGAGAGGCAAAGAATATGCGGCTGGTGGTTGCTGCTCTGCTCTGCTCTGTACGTAAAGAGCGTACATTTTGAGTTGAGCTTGGTGAATCCGAAGGAAACGCCGCCAAATGGGCACAAACACACAGTAATACGCCGCTACGCTGACTGGTTGTCTGTGCGGAAGTTTCGTTGAATCGCTTTGGCATCGCATCGCATCGTAACGTATCGTATTCTATCGTATCGAATTGAATTGAGTCGAGTTTTCATTTCGCTGTCGCCGTTGCTCAGTGTCAAAACGCGTGGCAACAACAACAGTCGAAGCCGTCGTTGTCGCTGTCGCAATCGCTGATACGTTCTGGTTCGGTTCGTCAAAACTTTGTTTCGTTTGTTTTTCTACAATACTCGCACCACAACAACAAAAACAACAACATTCTTATAAATAAAATAAAAATATTAATTAAAAAAAAACCAAAAAGAAGAAGAAAATTAAATTGTATTGAACTGCTGCTGTGCGGCCATCGTTTGAGTTTGCCGCGGGCGTAACCTCTAACCTCGCTGATTACAAAGACAGTTCGCCGTCGGATTTCTATTGTGGCTGCTCTTTAACTGTTAAAACAGTTTTTTTTTAGTTTCCTTTACTTTAATGAATTTGTTGCCAAAAAACTAGACAGCAGCTGCAGCAGCACCGTCCACCAACAACAACAACAACAACAACAACAACAAGAGCAATAACCGACAAGTTATATATATCTATATATAGTTATCAGACAGCGAACTCTATATAGAAACGGTAATAAACAGGAGGATCGCTAAAACAGAAGAAGAAGAAGAAGCACAAGACGTAGAAGAAGAGGTGCGCATCCGCCGCTGCCTGAACGCGCTCTCTAATGCCTTATCAGCAGCACGCATCTCTAGTGCTGCCGTAGGAACACACAGAGACTGACCACTGACCACTGTCCACTGTCCACTGTCCACTGTCCACTATCCATTGGCAAAGTGTACATTTTGGTACCCTCCTTGTATACCACTCAATTTCGGAGTGCCATTCTCATTCTCGCGCTGTCTCGTAAATTAATGTCATAAATTAATTTCGGGAACCTGGGACTCTCGTTGACATTGCAACCGGGTGCCGGGTACGAGTATCGGGAGTTTAGATATAAAACTGAGACACAGTCAACGAGTCTGTAGTCTATACTATGTTGTAGTTGTAGTCCGTGTCGGTTAATATACAACTACATTATACAGGAGCGTGTCTCAAGCGGCCTATTAAAGTCAAAAGGGCAACTTTACCTGCCGCCTAATAAGTCAAGTGTCTCTCTGTGTGTGTGTCTTTGTGTGTGTATATTTGTGTACTGTGTACTGTGCGTGTATGTGTGTGTCACCTAAAACCCAAATGTTCCTTAAATTACCTACAAGCTGAAGTATATAACAAATGCCAACATAATATACACATATATATATATATATATACATAGTGAATTCTATACATAAAATATAAAAATACAAATTTATTTGTATAAGAAGAAGCTTCCTTGCTGACGTCATCAGAACTGCTGCTCCTCTGATAATAATAATAATAAAAATAATAAAAAAAAAATGAAAAATGCTCATAAAAAGTTAAACCTATAAATCGATGTTCAAAGTGATTTCTTGTTTAGCAAACTCGCTCGTAAATTGAGTTGTCTTTTGGCCTTCCAAAAAGAATTGAGAAACAACATCAACAGCAGCAGCAAACACAGTGTCAAGTGTAGCAACAATAAACATATACATATACATATATATATATATATATACAATATACATATATATGCATAAACCCAATAGCAATATATATAAGTTAAACGCACAAAAAGGATTACTGGACCAAGGCGCTTAGTCGCTGCATAAAACGCTTAGGATACAAATAACAACAAGCTTAATATTAACAATAAAAGCAACAAAAAGATAACAGAAACAGCAACAAGCAGAAGAGCAACAATAATAGCAACAACAATATACCAGACAGACATCATCATCGTTGGAAATAGACCTCGTGTCATTCCAAAAGACGCACATGGGCGTCTGCACCGAGGAGCGCCCTGTGATGCATTGGGTAAGCAGCAAAACTAACGATAGATTACAATATAAAACAGTTCCTAAGCCATCTATAACCTGGTAGATCTACAGTTCAGTTAGGTTAACTAGACCCCTCAATAGTAGGTTACAGCGCAGGAGCTGCTCTTTAGGATTGCCAGTAGCTATAGATCAAAACTGACCCCAACAATCTTGACAAATTTATAAAAAGTAACATTTCACTTTTCTGTATGTTGCAACTTATATACAAATCGTTGATATATATGTATATATATATATAGAATTTGAGTCAGCATCAACATCAGCATAAGCATCAGGTCTTTGGGTGCTGATTAATTTGTGATTTATCTGGTCGAGTCGGGTTACAAATGTTATCAATGCCAGACCAAAAGCTGGCCCCCCAACTACATCCCTCAGCCATAATACATACTACACGAGTACTACTATAACAACATTAAGAAGATAAGGGAGAAGACAACGAGACCTAAGCTAAGCTTCTCCTAGCGGGCATAGAGGAGATAAGGAAAACCCCGTTGTGCATTTTATTTGCTTTTATCGCTTCTCAGAATTCACAGATCTTGACTTTTGGCTGTGTTTTGTGTTGTTTTCATGCAACCAAAGCTGGAATGCTGCTGATGCTGATGGTGATGGTGATGATCAGCAATGGGATCTATTCAGTTTATATAGATTATATATTTACTATATACTACATACCACATATATATATATATATATGCCACATGGAAACTGAGTTGTCACAGTGTACAAAGTCTAATTGTTTTCTGAATTTTTTTTTTTGCCTAGAATCGAATAATGTCAAGTCGGAATTCCAATTCAAAGTCAAATTTTTTTAATATACTGATTAAGTATACGCAGCATGCGCAGTAGTAAAATATAATTCAATTCATATACAATATTAATACACATTTGGCATACATTTAATCAGTTTAATATGTAAATTATGCTTATAAACATGTTGACATCAATGTTTAAGCCACAGGCAACACCAATTAAGCCTTAATTTAATGTTTTCTGCTCACTTTTGCATTCATTTTAGACAAGTTTATTTGCATTTTGCATAGTTTATATGATACACAAACGATTAGAATAAGCGAAAGTGTTGCTTATTAATTTAAGTAGTTAAAACTTAGAATAATTAGCTGATGAAAAAGAGGAAAGAGGGAGAACTGTGTAGTTATCTTACAGTTCTTTAAGTAAACCTTTACTGAAATTCACTCAAAAGTTTGCGCTTTGACTAAAGGCACATTAGTTATATATAAGATATATATAAGATCTAGTATACCTCATGTGTTAGACCTTAAACTCAATCTATAGTTAAGCGTATGATATAAAATTTTTACTTGAAATGATTTCCCTGTAACCCTTTATATAAAGTCAGATAAAATTTATATAGTTATATCAAAAACTGATTGATTTAAATGCATTATAATTTCCAATAAGTATTGGTAACAGCTACTAAATATGTCTAGTGCAATATGCTAATTGGATAATACCTGGCCTTAGCCTGTTATAGACTTAACTACCAGTTATTAATGATATATAATTAACTAAGAACAGCTGCTACATACGATTTGCCAGAGATCAATATAGATTTGATATTGTTTGACTTTTTGAGCGAATTATACAGTTTTCAATATAATGAAATCTTTTTTAAACTGATCTCTAACAGGCTTAATATTTAGTAAACATTATTAAAGTTTTCTTTGAGGAAAATCACTTTATAATTTTTTATAAAAAACGAGAAATTCTTCAAATAATTTTCATAATTTTGATCACAATTTACGCCATTTTCCAATTGCTTAAAAAAGTCACCCAAAAAAAGTGTTTCAATGTGTTTAGTATATGTGTTTTGATGTAATGTTGCAAGGTTTTTATGAATTCGGACTTGTTGCAAGTGTTTTCAGCCATCATGTTGCACAAAAAGGTGTACATAAAATGTGGTTATGGCTTAACTCAAATGCAATTTGGTCTAAAGCTAAAAGCAAATACCAAAAATATGTTGACATATTGCACAAAAATGGCTGACAGAAATGTGATTTTTGTTGCTTCGACTATGTATTCCTATGTCCCCTAAAGGTAACAGCCTGTTACCAAAAACAGAGAGAAAAAAATGTTTGTAAATGTAAAATGAAGTTTCGCATCTTTTCTCTCTGCTGTTTCTATTTCTAATTCGAAGGAAAACCTGTCATCCTTGCAACAGTTGAAATCTATTTTCAACTAATTAATCAAAAATAAGTAAACTGGAGCATCGATGATACGTAGAGAGACGCAACATGAGATAAACATAGATATATATCCATATATATATGTCTGCATCTTTGTGCTTCAATCTTGTACTCGAAATAATATATATATATATATATATATATATATAATATATACAGTATGGTCTGTGTTGTCTTGTTCTTCAATGAATGTCTGGGGCTGTTGCCTTTAGGGTATCTGACATATTGTATATGGGAGTAGGGGTTACAGGGTAATGGGGCGGGTAGGGACGCAACCCTCACATGTTCATGGTCTTTCAAATGTCGCGCAACGTTTTCGTGGAAAAAGTTTCCTTAATTGAAATTAACTTTTGCTCTTGCCGCCATTGAAAATTTAATGCATCATTTGTTGCATCAGGCACATCCTTTATGCAAGGCAAAAATTTGTGAAAGATTTCAGAGCTGAGTGAGACAGCAATGAGCCGCTACCGTCTCGCACTTTAACTCTAACTTTAAGTCTGTATTTGACTTAAGCTATTATAAATAAATAAATTTTAAAATCTAATTTATTTTTTTTTTTTGGTTTTCGTATTGAAATTACAGCAGCAGAGCGCAAGATTTCTTGGGCCCGGCGCAAGGGAGAAAAGTCCAACACCACCTGTAGCACATCAAGGGAGCAATCAATGTGGCAGTGCTGCAGGTGCAAATAACAATCATCCATTGTTTCGTACATGTTCCACATCCTCGTGTCCAGATATTTGTGATCACAGTACAAAGCCATTTGGCAATGCATACGGCAGCGAGTCATATAGAAGGTAAAATACGATCACACTATGGATTCCTAAACTTATAATCTTATTTGGAAATTTATGATTATTCATTTTGCAGCTATGAAACCGCCGATCGCGCTACATTCGAGGACTCAACGGCCAAATTCTCAATTAGCCGCAGTCGTACGGATTGCACGGAGGTTAGCGATGAGACCACATCGGGCATATCATTTAAAACAGAACCCTTTGGACCACCCAGCAGCCCAGATTCCACCAACGATAGCAAAGGAACACGCAATCCCGAGGATTGTGCAGGCTGTGGCCGACAAATACAGGTAAGTCTTACATCCCTATCAGAAAGGATATGCCGACGGCAAAGCAAAGTGACAGAATGTCAAGTTTTGGGCTGAGATGCAAATAGTAGGAAGAAGTTTAGGCTGAAAAATTACGTGGGGGAAAATGCAATGTCGTTACGACATTTGTACTTCTAGGAAAAACGCAGCTAAGGATAACTTTCTACTATAATACAATTCACATAAATTCTTGATGCATTTTTTAATGCTTTTGTTTAATAACCAGCAATATTATGCCATGTTTGGATAAAGCTTTATCTTTAATCTACAAAGTTAAGGAAATGAAATGCCAAGAGAGTTTTGTTAGCAATTCCTAGAAGTTGCAGTTATGATTCCAAGTAAACCCTGTTGTAATTATAATTCAAGTTCTTAGCTGGATTAAAGATTTTTACAGTCTATAACTGAATTATATATATTTTACGATTTAGATTTAATTCAGAGGGTTTTAACCTGCTACCAAGGTGTTCAAGCATAGCAATGGAACTATTTGCTCTGACTTGAAGTATTGTTATTATTATTATTAATATTATTATTATTACTAGATGTAATTATAATGAGATACACTTGTTATTAAGACAAGTTTTTAGTTGAGCAAGAAATATGTTGTAGAAGGGTTTATATAAGCATTTGCACCTATATCATTAACATCATTATTATAATATATTCTGCATAAATTAAACTAGTTGATTTTTTGCGCTTTTCACATTTTCCCAAACGATTAAACATTCAAAGAAAAGCAGTAGAAAATAGTAGAATAAAGGAAAAAGAATGGAATAGAATAGTTAAGTGAAATTGTCGTTTATGAGTTTTATATTGAATTTGGTTTTATGTTTAATTGTAGGATCGCTTCTACCTCTCCGCTGTGGAAAAACGCTGGCATGCCAGCTGCCTGCAGTGCTATGCATGTCGTCAGCCGCTGGAACGGGAATCCTCATGTTACTCACGTGATGGCAACATTTATTGCAAAAACGATTATTATAGGTAAGTTGATGTGATGTTAAGACCAAGACTAAGTCTCTCTGCTGGGGGGGAGAGCAGTGCTAATATTGGAGTTATGTGTAGAGACTTAAATGAAGGGCCATTTGATGGGTATTGTAGTATGTGGGAAGCGGTCAGGGCTTTGGGGATGAAGCTGACGAAGTTGATGAATCAGATAAAGCCTCGAACTAACTGCATGCCAAGACATTGACTAGAAAATGATTGCCAAACACGCAAATCAAAATATTTCTTATGCATGCATTGTTTTGCACCACTGTGCGAAGGCTGCAACAACTTTTAGTTGCTGCCGTTGACTGCTGTTGTACGCTGAGCAATAGCAGCAAGAAGAAGCAGACCGAGACCGCAAAACGAAGACACAACACCACAGTGCCAAAGCCAAAGCCAGTGTACAAACACCTTTTAATTCCTTGCCCCCCCTTCTCTCTCTGCACCACTACCACTCTCTTAAGTATATCTATTCACAACGTAATCCCCTCGTCTCATGTCTATCGATGTTATACTGCGGAGCTCCGCCTGGCTGAATGGGTCTGCGTGTGGTTCTGCTGCTTGCATTCCCAGTCCGTGGTGGTGTTTCTCAAGAACGCGACTTCAACGCTCGCTTCAACCTTGCCGCACGCTAGACATTTGCCAATTGCTAGTTGCTAGTTGCTAGTTGCAACTTGCTATTGCTATTGCTATTGCTGTTGCTGTTACTGCACTCACAGAATCAAAGCCACGACGTATACGTTACGTGTTGTCGTCGTCGTCGTCGTCGTCGTCGTTGTCGTCGTCGCCACCAGCAGTTGCTTTGAGGTTGACACTCTGCGCTTGGGTGGGTGCACTGCTGGTGTTGGTGGTGCCTTTTGCTTGCTAGGAAGCTGCTGCATTGCAATCCGATTTCACGCGCCGCAACAACATGCATCAAACACGCGAATTTACAACAACAACAACAACAGGAGCAGCAGCAGCAACAACAACAACTACATGAAAACTGGTTATAATTATGCCAAATTTTAAATACATATACATACATATATAGATATATATATATATATATATATATATATATATATATACATATATAATGATATATCTGTATGTGATTTGACTGTGGAGAAGCATTTCTTTCAATTGCGCGCAGCAACGCCTACAATTTGTTGAGGCGAACAGTTCGAGCGGCAATTAAAAGCTGCTATTGCCACTGCTGTTGCTGCTGCTGCTGCTGCTGCTGCTGTTGTTGCTGCTGCTGCTCGTTTTTGTCTTAACAGCAACAACACCTGCCAGATTCGCTGCGTAAATCAAAAAACTTTATCATTCATGCGCTTCCCCCCTCTTACTACATCACAATTCTCCTTCCCCTCTCTATCTCTCTCTCCACATTCCCCTCCCCCCCCCCTCCCATTCCTCATACTGAATACAACCAAATATTTTCAACTTTCTGCTCATCGCATCATAAATTCAATGCAAGTCACGCTCGTCACTCGTATTTCCTCTCAAATGATTCTTGTGACATTTATTACCGCTCCATATTTCAAAATATATATGCTCAGAGTCCAGAGAGTGGTAGAGATCAGAGAGAGATCGCTGAGTTGGTATCGGAGTCAGCGTCTGTTGCGTATGTTGCTTAGGCAATGATGCTGCTGTTGGATGCGGCATGCTGCCTGTTTTCGACTGCCTTCGATGTCTGTTGATCCCCTCCATCATAGCATGCAGCGCAACCGCTTCGCTTCGCTTCCAAAACACACACTCACACACACACACACACACAGAAATTTACACGCATACGCATACATTGAAGACATGGGTCGAACTGTCAGCTTTGGGGGCATGGGGATGCGCTTGGTGGCCGCCATGTCATGTCCCATACACACACACGCATACTTATAAAAAAAAAACATACAGTCCAATTCACAATCCACAATCCACTCCGCCGTAATGTTTCATTTCGTTTCATTCCGTCGGCTTTTTCCTTCGCCGCCGCCGACGCCGACGCCGCCACTGCTTGGCATTATCAATCAAATTGTTCGGCCCCTCCTGGACCCCAAAACACGCAGCTACCTCACACCCAGCGCCTTGCCCCGCCACTGCACAGTGCCCCCGAGTGGCACTATGACAACGACATTCTTTGTTGATTTATATAGCTGATGTCAAATATGACAACGCCGAGTCGACAAAAGTCGTCGTCGTCGTCGCATATGCAGAATGCAGGGAGAGCGGAGTGGAGGTATTGGTAGGGAGTTCATATAAAAGAGGGTATGAGGGCATAGAGTGAACCAGGCAAAATTTATGCCCTATGCCAAACGTTAACTCTATAGAAATCTTGTGGGTGTTTGCGCTAATTCCCCCCCAAAAAAATATATATATGAGGAACTCCCCAAAAGAGGGACAAAAAGTGAGTAAGAGAGATGCAGAATTGGTAGGGAAATACGTCAGAAGAAGATCCAATGAAAAAGCATCAACGCATCAATGCAATAAATTTATGTTTTGTTAAATTAAAAACAAGACATTTTTCACTTAAGGACAACAAGCAACAAAGCAACAACAACAACAACACAACAAAAACACAACAACAAAAACAATAAACAGTATATAGAAACCACTCATAAAACACAACAAACAAAACAAGCATTCTACATATGTTTTCAAGCGATTTCATAAATATTTTGATATATACATTTCATTTGAATTATAATTGGCATTAGATATGCAATAACCAAGTGCAAAAGGAAAGTGGCAAGTGGCAAGCGGCAAGTGGCAACAATGGAAATCAACTCAAGTCAAATTAATTTGAAGTTAAATAAGCCAAATTTCCTGAGGCTTCCTCTATTGATATTCTAAGTAAGGCATTGACTTTGAACATATGCAAATTTTCCCATTTCCCCAATTGAAATATCCATTTTGAATTTTGAAATTTCATTTACAATTTGATTTTCAATTGAAGGCAGCTTATTCTGTGCTGTGCGCCATCAAAATTATTTTTCTATACAATGCTCAAATTTCCACTCTAATTATTTGTATATTATATTAGAAGCTGTAAATAATATATATACTTATATGTATATATATATATAAATATATATATTTTTGTATATATATATATAAATATATATATTTTTGTATATATGTTTGTATATCTTTTTGTAGATAGCCACGTGTCATGGATTATTTTTAGTGCAAAACATTTCAATTAAATCTGAACAAATTATCAATAAATGTTTACAACTTCAACTTAAAACAGTTCATAAAAAAACTGAAATGTGATTAAGGAATCATTTTTATGGCATTTTGTATAAACTTCTTAAATAAAATTTAATTAAAGTTGCTTTTTAATTCAATAATTGTTTTAATTAACAAATCAACTTTATGCTCATATAATTACTAGAGTCAATAACGAGTTGAATTGAGTTGCGATTGGATTTGATATGAATATCATATGTTTATATATGAAAGAAGATGAGCTGAGATGGAAATTGTGTTGATATTACATCAATGTGATATATTATATCTTGATATGATATGTTTTCATATAAAATAATGATATATAGAAGGTAACAACTGGTCTAGGAATGAGCTTCAATTTCCTCTTTGCTGTTTAATGGCAATATTAATTATTAATTAAAGCAAAAGGAAAGCTCAGGAAACTTTTGTGCTTTTAATACATATAACAAAGTTGCATTAAAACTATATATTCTATATATAATTGGTATAAATTCTAAACTTTAAGAGGAAGTTATTCCTTGAATTTGCATACTAAAAAGCGTTGATAGGAGCAGGCTATAAAATGCTTATATTTCGTCTCCCTTATTAATCTGCAACCCCATATAAAGTAGTATATACTCTTCACACTATATATATAGAGAAAATAATCTATATAATTTAAAAAAAATTATATATTCAATCTCTTCTCAATTCTTCAGTATCAACTTCTATCAAAAACTTTGCAAATTTGCATAACATTTCTACCTTCAGTTGCAAGTTTTTCTCTTTTCTTGCCAGAAAACTTTGCTCTTCATTTGTTACATAACTTGTTATGAAAAATTTATATTTGCAATTTTCTTTCCTATGGAAAAGTGTTCTTAAATAATCAAATTATCTTTAAAAATTATTTGGAAATTAGTAACTAAATGAAATATAAGCAAAATCTGAGATTTCATTCAAGCAAAATACATTTTTTAATCTGCTCAAACAGTCGCCATATACAGTGATCTTTCTTTAAACTTACTATTAAAAAACTATTATATAAAATTTATTTTATATATTATTTACAATTTGTTCCTATTTGAAATCTATTTTAGCTGTATATATACCTTTTGCTCTTTAAATTTTCATTCAATCCCAAACGCATTTCCCCTTACACATTTCATGACACATTACACTTTTCATTCATGTTTCCACAGATTTTTGTCAGAGATAGAGTTAAACATATATATAGCAAATCGTAGTTTAAATCAAGATTTTGTCAGCTACATTCACTTTTCTTGTGGTCAGCTTAAAAATGACCAAAAAATGTTCTTAACTTTATTACTAATATTTCTTACTCTCACTCTAAACGAATCCAAACGAAATGACCTTCAGTTGTCGATTAAGTACAAGAATCGGCTACAGAATCAGAGCTTATAAACCAAAGCTCAACAAATTCTGTGGTATGCAACATATATACACACATATACACAGATATATGTATATATATATATATAAATTTCGAGGCAAATAAGCCGAAAACTGATAGCTCAAAACATGTCATCAGATAGGCAGCAAAAACACATGTCACAGCGGCTACTGTGAATGGAGTGGGGCTGCTGTGGTGTGGTGTGGACTGGAGTGGGGAGACTGTATGACCATAACCAGCTTAGATCTAAGATCTCATACATATATATATTTTATATATATATTCAGTTTTTGTCGCACTAATCTGGTCATCAAAACATATGTTCGCCACCGTTGCCAGTTGCCGTCGATTGCGCTGTTAACAGCCGCCTCTTTTTAGCCCGGTCAAAATATCGCCTTCCCTCTCTCTCTCTCTCTTTGTACATATTGCTGTTTCTCTCTCTGTGGGTCTGCTCATAATTCTGTTGTTTAGGTTTTAAGCTCGCAAAGCAAATAATTGGATTGTTGTGGATTACACGAGAGACCGCGACCCGTTGCCGTTGCCAGTTGCCAGTTGCCAGTTACCAGCAGCAGTTGCAGTTGCAGTTGCCGCTGTTGTTGTTGTTGTTGTTTTTGGCTCGTTGACATTTTACAATCAGGCAATGTACCTGTTTCTCTCCCTATCTTTATCTCCCTCTCTCCCTTTCATTCTCTATCTCTTTGCACAAGATTCTTGTTTCTTGAAGCAAACGCAAAAAAAAAATAATAAAAATTGTTGGCTGTCACCTCGTTTCTGCATATTTCGTGGACGATTCCTGCAGCGACAACGTCATAAAAGACCAATGCATCCACTGCCAGTGCCAGTGGCCATAGCTTGGGAGCAGTTCAACACAGCTCAACTCAACTCAACTCAATCCAAGAGCAGCTCAAAACACAGCGGAGCTCAGCGCTTATCTATCATGATGATGTTGTGCTGATGGCATAACGGATAAGCCAGGGCAATGATGGGAGGGGGGAAGCGGGGGTTAACCAAGTTGCAGATGCCACTTTATCGGCAAAACATCTTCAAACACACACACATACATCGAGCCACACACATATATACATGTAGAGCTTGGGGCATCTTCTTGTGCGACAGAGTGTCATAATTTTTATGTGGCTGCAACTCAGAGTTGGAAACAAAGCTGAGGCTGGAGCTAAGGCTGGAGGTAAGGCTGGAGGTAAGGCTGGAGATAACGCTGGACCTGAGTATGAGGTGGGAGCTGCTGGTGTCTTAGACAGCTCATTCATGAGCAGCTGCAGCAAACTGGGGGCAGAAATTATTGCTGATTGGCTTCGTTATCAGAGCGAAGTGCAAAGCTTCAGCAAAAATAAAATAAAATAAGAAAAAATCACAAAAAAATAACAAAATCATAAAATGAAATAAAAAAAGGAATAGAAAAGAAGAGAAAGAGCAGAAGGGAGTAAAAGAATAAAACGAAAAATAAAATAGAAATGCGTTTTGCCGCTTGCCGCGAAATGTCTTAATCAGCACGATTCAACTAGAAGAAACGAGGCTAAAAGGGGTGACCAGACTGCGGCCCATTGGGGTGACCAGAGCCACTGCAGATAGAAAAAACAAAAAAATAAGATATAAAAAAAAAGTTTACAGTTTCGAAAGTCAGCGAAGCGCGTCCATTTAATTGTGGCCAAGATACTCGAGCACCGAATTTATGGCCGGCCTGAAATCGCGCGTTATGCAATAAAATAATTTCTTGTTGCTTGTTGCTTGTTGTTTGTTTCATGTTTCATGTTTCTTGCCTAAAAGAAGAAGCAGTGCGCACCCCAATGCGAAGAAGACAACATAAAGAAAAAAAGGTATAGAAAATCTACAGAATTCATTAAGCAAACTGCTGGGCAGAAAATCTACCTTAAAAAAAGAGATGAAAAAATTAAATTAAATTAAATTAAATAAAAAGAAAAGAAAAGCGAAAAGAGCGAAAAGAAAAACAGCGAATAAGATTGAAAATTCACAAAAAAAAATATATTCGAAGAGGAAGAAGAAGAACCCAACAAGCAACAAACTGTAGAAGAACAGTTTAACGATTCTATCTCACGACGTTTTTTATGTTCTAGCCAAGAGCGAAACGCTCCCTGCCAAGTTCCCTTCAGGTCCTACCATTAAAAGCCCAAAACAAAAAGCAGGGAAAGATAAAGCTGACGGCACAGAAGGAGCTCTCTTTCTCTCCCTCTTATTCCCTCTTATTCTCTTCCAAGCACAACAAAACAAAGAAAAATACTGCGAGAAAAAAACGCTGTATTTATTTTTTATGAGCACTTGTCAGCGATCCCATGTAGCGCCATCATCAGCACCCAATCCCAGCACCGGCAGCCACTACTCGGTGTCCATTGCCCCTTACCCAGTGCCCAGCCCATAGCCCGTATCGAGGGGTAAGCGAAAAAGACTTAAAATCCGAGACAAAACTCACAGCATTAAATCCATCATACAATGGCTGAGAATAGCTTATAATGTGACCAGAAATTATGAGCTTACATTGAATAACTATTAGCCAAGGCTAAAAATAAGTACAGCTGCTGGCAGATGTAGCTCCATGACATAGAAAAAAGAGAAAGGAAAACCAATAAAAAGTATCAAAGGGAAAGGCAAAGCAGCTTGAAGTGTGTTCAAGGAAAATGAATGAAATCTGTAGAGGATTTTCTAAGGCAAGAAATTACTAGTAGGAAAAGGAAATGTTGTGCATCTTCTACAAGTTCCAGGCTTATCTATAACATATTGTATATTAAAGTTAACTGTTTAACATAAATGTTATAGATAGCTTTATGTACTACATATAAAGTAAATCTACAAATACCTCCCGATAGAAGCCTGTTGATAACAACCTCCCGATGGATAGCTTCCTAAGGGAAACCTTTAGCTGAAGACCTAGCGATAGATATTTCTACATTGATAAACTTTGACAAGGCACCCCCAAGAGCAACCTTTCCTATAGACAAAACACAGTTTTAATACTTATTAATGCATATTAAATATGCATATTATCTTCTGGTAGGTCTTTCTTATCTGCCAGTTAAGTTATATGCCACACTTTCTACTATTATGAACTGATTCCCAACTGCCTCGAACTTTGCCCTATTAAGACTTAATCAGAGTTAAATGCTTACACAAAATTCTTTCATAGTTTTCACTCTTTAGGAATAACAATAACATTTAGCCAATTACCACTTAATTTACCACCTAAATAAGATATTTAGACCACTGTAAGCCACGTGAAGTTGGTGGTGGATGTTGTGGATGATGCCTGCAGCCGTTCCCTCGGTTCGCTGGACAATGGTTTAACCTTTATTGGCGCTGTCTCTAGTATTTTCCCTTACCTTTTCCATCAACTTGGTCAGAACCAAAAGAAAATAATAAAAAACAACTCACAGCGCGATAATTAAAATGTTTAATGGCCATCTTAAAGAATCATTTTACGCCGAATTTATGCGAGATAGAAGAAAAGACACAGACTGACAGACAGAGAGAGATAGAGACAGTGAGAGAGGGAGGGAGGGAGAGTTAAGTGGCATGAGGGAAAGAGATCAAAGCCACAGGAACTAAAAGAAACAAAAACTCCAAAGGGAAACTCATCGTTTCAGCAGCTGATTAACAATGGGGCGCTAATCTAATCAGTTAAACTATAAAAAATAAATATAAAATAAACTAAAAAAAGTAAAAAAAAAAAAACTACATGCAACTTCAGTGAGCATGGGGATTCTTGGAAACCGGAAGATTCCTATTAAAGAACGTTTAAGACAGTTTTATATTCAAATGAAAAGGCAAAATTCAAATGGAATATTTAAATGTAAATGAAACTAAACTGAAACAATTAAGCAGCAAACACACACAAAATAAACCCTTGAGTAACCCCTCAATAAACAGCGAAACATAATCAACAACAACATTGTTGGGTGTTTAGTGTGTTGCTTTGGTCCAATGTGTGGTTTAAGGCTAATCCTCTACAAAGCACAGCAATAGAAACTAATTTTCCACTGCATTTAACACCTAAAAAACAACAACAATCTCAATAACAATAACAACAAATCTCTTACGTTTTTCGGAAAAAAAAACTTGTCGCACTTGAAGCCTCTAAGATCGAAGTCATAACACAAACAAACAGCACAACGAAACGAACAACAACAACAGGAATAAAGAAAGGAGAGAGAACAGAGCACAAAATGCAAATAATTATTGTATATGTTTAGGCAGAGAATAGAGATCCACGGGTAGAACCTAGTAAGGTATTATCACCATGGGACGTCCTCTCGGAACTCCCTAGGTTTATTCGACTTGCGTTGCGCTCTCACGAAATCCCGATGTAAATTTGTTTTTGTTTTTTGCAACTGCGAACGGGGTGGCGTCTGGGAAATCCGTTGCAAACACAACTCAAAGTGCGTTGTTGTTGCTGTTGCATGTTGTTGCTTGTAATCGGAAGAGCCGGCCACAGCGGGTGGCACTTGAAACTTCAGCGCCAGGGCGAAAAAAATAAAAAAATAAATAGAAATACCCAAAACGCAATCCCTCAATGCGTTACAAATGCTCTCACGTTACAAAACGTGGCCGCCGTCATATACTCCGATACATATATACATATGTCGAGTAACCGGTGTATTAACCAATGCCCCTTTCAGTGGAAGTGCCAGCAACAACAGCAACAAACGGCAGCAACAACAAACAGCAGCAGCCACGCCACACGTCGGTTTACACTTCAACGTGCATAGCGCATAGCGCTGATGTCTCGCCGTATGCGTTTCCGCCTTCCAAACAGAGGCCCTATTCAGGTTCAGGTTTTTATTTTTCACTTAGCAGAAGCAGAAGCAGCAGCAGCAGCAGTAGCAGCAGCAGCAGCAGTTGCAGCAGTGACAGCAGCAGCGTCAGCTCATCGAATAGCAGCTATCCATGGAGTGGCCGCGAGTGGCCCAAGTGGAAACGCCGTGCGCCACTTAACCACGATTTCGATGTCTCTTATCAGCCACGTCTAAGTTGCAATCCATGCCCCCTCCTCCCCCGTCATCTCTCATGCCACCACTGCCCAGCAACAATCCTAACCAACCAGCTGCAGTCCATTTTTAACCCACCACCCCAAGCTCTCGCACTTATCTATTTGCGTAATCAGAGGCCGAAAAACTTGACTTTTTACTGTTCTTTTTTTTTCAACAATACAATACCCACAAAAGGTGTGTATGTGTGTGTGTGTGTGTGTGTGTGTGTGTGTGTGTATAAGCCCTGGTCATAGTCATGGCTATCATACGAGATGCATCTACTGATGATGTGGATGCTGTGGCTGTTGCTCACATGTGTCGTAGCTTCGCACGCTTCAAGTGGGCAACGCCTCCGAAACAAGTGCACAGGACACAGACAACAACAGCAGCAGCAGCAACAACATCAGCAACAACAGCAACAACAACAACAGCTGCAGGTTGAACGATGTGGTTAACCAAGTCAGTCAACCGGCTCGAGGTTTTTGGAATCACTACGATATGGTATAAGTCGGCTACGGGTACTGGTATGGTTATGGGCACGGGTCGGGTTCGGGCTCAGATTCGGTTTCGGGTCGGGATTGATGTGAGCTATGCGGTGGGAAATAGTCGTACTGTGGTAAGCTGGGCAACAGCCAGAAGCCAAAACACCGACAACGACAACGACAACAACACATCACAAAACTGACATACAGGCTCTGGTTATGGATGTAGATGTAGATGTGGATGTAGATGTGCATGTGGATGTAGATGTGGATGTGGATGTGGCTATAGTTGTGGCTCTGACTTTGCCGGCTGCGGTTGTAGCTGGGAGCAGCGACCATAGCACAGAATGTCCACAGTATATATATTTCTACATACATGTATGTATGTATGCATGTGTGTGTGTGTGTGTAAGTATCAGATTTCGAGCGCTCGAAAACATAATCATATATTAGGCGTTGTCACTTTGACATTTCGCCTGCTCTTTTACATGGCAATAATCATAATTCATTTTTCTCTCGCTCTCGCCTCTGCCTCTGCCTCTGCTGCGCTGTGTTCTTGCCTCTGGTTTTTGATACTTTGCATCTTTTTTTCTTTAACCTCCCCCCCGCCTTATGCCAAAAGGAGGCGTGGCAGGTGGCAAAGTGTAGAAGCGAAGGCACTCTGCCTGCTGTATGGAAATAAAATGCCACGAAATGAAGGCATCGCTTGCCTTAGTAGTAGTACTTATACCCTTACCCATACCCATACCTATACCCTTAACCGCACCCATACCCTTAGCCATTGACTATAAGCGTAGTGTCTCTTATATGTAGTCTGAAACAGTTTTATGAGTTGGTAGCAGGCACAACGACGCCGTCGTCGCCGTCGCATGATGTTGACGCTGCTTGCTGCATCCATGTTTAATATTATTTATGGGTCTTACTTGAGGCAGTAGAGATACCTTACAACATACCATATACAACACACATATATATATATATATATATATATATATCTGAAGAGAAAGACACAACAAGATCGGGTGAGAATCTGGTGGGGATCTCATATTTTGAGTGTTTGCCGCCAAGACAAGATGTGCGACAAGCACAGCCATGTGAATGTGACAAAAATCTCAGCGTCACATCCCAAATAATTTTCAACAAAATGCAAATGAAAATTGAAATGAAAATGCAAGCTGGAAGCTGTTGTTGTATACGTTGTTGTATGTTGTATATGTTGGATGCTTGGAAGCTGGCACGGGTACGGGTATGGGCATGGTTATGGGATCAGTTTTCTGGTTCAGGAATGGGAATGGGAATGGGAATGGGAACGCGTCTTGAAAGTGCGCTATATAAATATGATAAATTTATATGGAATTGTTTACGTGTTGTTTGTGTGTGTGTGTGTGTTGCTGGCATTGCCATTGCCTGTTTTATTTTTGCAACAACTTCAACGACAAAATGTGCGAATGAGTCTGTTGAGCGAAGTTGAAGTGAAATGCGCCAATTATTTTGATTAATGTCAAAGAAATCGCGTGTCTTGTGCATTTGATGTTTCCTTGCACCCTTAAAGCACCCCCTTACCCCCCTTCGCACAGGTCTGCCCCACTGCCAGACCGTACAGGGTCATCATTATTTGGCACGAAAAAAAAAGGAGAAGAAATAAACTCCCCAATGATTATAGGACGCTTTGCTTGTAATCTTTGATCTGTCATTTGCGAAAGTGAAAACAGTAGCCAACAATAATGATAATGATAATGATGATGATGATGATAATGATAATGATGCTGATAATGATCATAACGATGAGTGGGCGTTTTGTTAACCAATTCATTGTTTGGCTCTAGACACTATAGTAAAAAGATCTCGTTTGCTCTTGGCAATGATTGCCGTAGCTCCCTCTTCCTCCTACCCGCTGGCCTAACTCTTACCCCAAAGCTACCACAGACAGTAGACAGTAGCTGCCTCAACAGCTTCCTGCCCCAAACAAAACATATTATTAGTTGAAAGAGCATAATTGTGTCTGGTTTAGGCGAAAAGCCTGCCAACAATATTATTGCCTTTAATGCCGACCTATACAAATATTTTACTATATCGTAACGATATATTAAACCCAACGATTTTTTTTCTTATTATCATGCCATATAATTGTGCAAAGGTTGTTAGCCAAGTTGAGCTTAAGAAAGGGTTATGGAATGTGTTTTGTCTACGTCTAGTTGAAGCGAAACTATTCAAGTTTTTTACCAAAGGATTTGACTCTGCCTTAAGATATTCATTTATAATCCTATATATATCTATATATATATGTGTATAATTTAATATTTTTACTTACAGTTTTTTTGGTACTCGCCGCTGTTCCCGCTGTCTGGCCTCCATTAGCTCTAACGAGCTGGTGATGCGCGCCCGGAACCTGGTCTTTCATGTGAATTGCTTCTGCTGCACAATCTGCCACACGCCGCTCACCAAGGGCGATCAATATGGCATTATCGATGCACTTATCTATTGCAGGTGAGTTGTTAATCTTAACTAGAATATAAATATATATATATATATAATACTTTGATTTTTTGTATATAGAACTCACTATAGCATAGCGAGAGAAGGTGATGCTGCCTCATCGAGCATGAGTGCCACATATCCGTATAGCACACAATTTGGTTCACCGCACAATGACTCGTCGAGTCCACACTCGGATCCCAGTCGTAGTATTGTTCCTACGGGCATATTTCTGCCCACATCGCAAGTCATCACCGGACTTCCTCAGCCGGCGCGTCAAAAGGGCAGACCGCGCAAGCGTAAGCCCAAGGATATTGAGGCGTTCACCACGAATATAGGTAGGTTTAGAGGTTTCAAAAAGGTTTTTAGGTTGTAAATACCACAGCATAGCTATAAAAAAAAGCGTAGCTTTGCCTTTGGCTGTACGACTGTGTTTGGCATCATCTTTATGGTCTGGAAATTCAAAACCAAAACCTGATCCCGGACTGGCGCCACTGCAGCGGTTTTATGTGCAACCAAGACTCTGCTTGGGCATAAAAACCGCATGTTGGCGTCATAAAACTTCTGCAGAGTTGTAAAAGTCATGAGGCAACCAGCAAACAGCCACCAACACACAACAATCATACAACATTCAACTTTTAAATCTCTATCTATATCTTTCTCTTTGGTTCAGATCTCAACACGGAATATGTGGGCTATGAGCGCAACTCCCATATGAGCGCCTCATCGAGAACCAAGCGCATGCGCACCTCGTTTAAGCATCATCAGCTGCGCACCATGAAGTCCTATTTTGCAATCAATCACAATCCCGATGCCAAGGATTTAAAGCAATTGTCACAAAAAACGGGTTTACCAAAGAGAGTCCTACAGGTGAGACACATACGCTTTAGGCCACAATCAGATTATAGCCAATAAATTTTTAGCTCTTAAACTTACCAATTTGATTGTAATCCTTATTTTCTGCTCTCTCTTATGTGTTGTGACAGGTTTGGTTTCAAAATGCACGCGCCAAATGGCGTCGCATGATGATGAAACAAGATGGCAGCGGTGGCATGGAGAAGGGTGATGGTACATTGGATTTGGATAGCATTTCGGTGCATAGTCCATCATTTATGTTGGGCGGTTCGAACAGTCCGCCGCCACATAATCTAGACTAACAGCTGCTCCGGGAGAGGGAGTCTCAACATCATCATAATAATAACATCATCATGAACTCCAATAGTGCAATTACTGGTAATGCTGCTGCTGCTGCCGCTGCTGCAGCTGCAGCTGCAGCCTATGCAATTGAGTTGCAACTATTGCATGCAAGTGGGAACGGACGTGCCTCTCCGACGCTACTCTCGTTGGCGGACCTGTTGAATGGCAGTGACGATTAGCTTGTACTTGAATCAAAATACTCAAAACTAAACACACACACACACACACATATATACACAGCGCCTAGAGAGAATGTTGTTAGACAAGCTGCCCCCATGTGGCGGACGTTGCATTAAGTATTTTTGTAGTTGCTTCTAAACCATAAAACGTCAATCTGCCAATCTGCAAATCTGTCAAAAAAGCCAAACAGCACTTAAGACCAGGTTTATCTTGACCTTGTTTGAGCCATAAGCGTTATATATATAGAAAGCTGCAGATAACTGCCAAGGCTACTCCACATTATCTTTATGGATGCAGCAGTTGCAGTAACAAAGATACTTTATGCAAAACTCCTAAGCCTTCCCCCTCCTTCCGTTCCCTCTCCCTCTCCCACTACTCGCAAACAAAAAGAAGAAAAAATAATAAAAAATGTTGTTTCTATTTCTAAAGTTCATTTGTAAATATGTACTAGATCCTTAGTAATTGCTTACGAAAATATTGTTAATACTTATTATACATATTTATATATATATATATAATATGTATATATATATATACATATGTATAAGTATATATGAGTATATATATCTAGCATACGCATTAAATAAACAAATCTAATATATAAATTTAATATTTATTGCCCCAAATTATATAGTTAGAGATGAATTTAGTTTAACGAAACGCTCTATATATATATATAAATATATATAGCATATATATATTGTATCTGTCGTAGTATTACGGTATTATTTAATTGCTTTGCAAACAAAAAAAAAAACGAAAAATAAGAAAATATAAATTAAAGTAAAAGATTATGAAGAGCTAACAAATTGATCAACCTTAAATGAGCAATGGAAATGCAATTGAAGCAAAGTGAATAACAGAAATTTGTACTTACAAATAGTTTAACCATAAGTCGTACCATAGAAGCCAAATAAAAATTATTAAAAAAAATATAAAAAATAAAAAACAAATACAAAAATATATACTAAAGTCATGCGAGAATTTATTGCACAGGAAATTGCAACAAAAGTTGCTAATGAAATCAGCAGCAAAATTTCGACTAAAGAAATGGAACTAAGAGAAATTCCTATTGGAAGCAGCTTGTGGTGGGGGCAAAGTTGGGCATATATATCATACACAATAAGGTATATAATAACTGATTTGCTTCACTTACCAAGCTCAACGTTTAGCTGTCCTTAATATACATATGCAGCCTCAGGTTGCCACAAGGCTACGTCATGTGTCAAGCTGCTAGCACCCAAGCAGATCAATGGCTGTGACAGTTGAGTGTAGACAAATGGTTCAAGTATATGAATATATAGTATATATGGACATATGTTATAGATAAATGTTCAAGTATATGTATATATAGTACATGGACATACGACACATAGAACGATAAGATGACAAACAAACGAATAAACAGAGACAAGCAACTAATGAACATATAGCTACACACATCAAAGCTAAACAGACAGCAAATTTGCTCTATAGATAGACAGACAGATTGGGTATAAACAAACATATAGACAAATCTATATAGATATATAGTTTGTACAAAACTAGCTTTACAGGTATATATATTTTCATTTGCAATTTACTTTCTGTTGAATGAGCAGGAAAACTCATTTAAAATATAGTTAAATTCCAGCAATTGCTTTGACTTTCTTTCTTTAAGGACTTTAGCTTTGGTTTTTTGCTTGTTACTTATGGTAAAGGTATAGGAGATTGGAAATGCATTATATAAAACTTGCCACAATACCCAAGGGTGGCAACAAAAGCATCGACAAAATGGCTTTCATTTTCTTACAACAATAAAAAAATTATTAATTTTCTTATCGCCGCATTAAAAATTACAATCAATCGAAGTAAGTGAAAAATAATTTATTACAAAATATTATAAATTAATTGAGTGTGAGATTTTTGTGTTTTGTTTTCAGTTTTCAGTTTTCAGTTTGTTTCTCATTTAAAAATGTTGATAATTTTTTTAGTGCTTAATTTGCAACTTTTAATTTACAATTTAATAAATCTCACAATACATGCGAAAAGTACACACATATTCGATAACTGTATAAAACATATATATATATACATAATCATATATATATATATTTTATACATTATGAATCATTAAAGTGTTGCATTTTTTTTTACAAAATATAATCTTTTATGTAGTACAAAATGTTTACAGATTTTTTTTTATAATTTTTTTTATTTTATTTCGTTTTTTTTTATACCTAAATTGCTAAAACACTTACACAAAAATAAATGTCTTTTATAAATAGAGTGTATATGTGTGTGTGTCCGTGTGTGTATGTGTATATATAAAAGCATGTATAAAAAAGGTTTATATTATAATTATTAAAAACAAATTCACGTTTTTTTTTTGTTTTTTTTTAAGTGCACAGCAAAATGATTTGTAACGAGCAAAAAACACGTAGATAAGGCAAACTTTATTAACAATTTACAACGAGCCGCTAAAAAACTTTGATAACTCTTCACTTGTTCGTTTGTATTTGTATATGTATATATATATATATCTATATTTATGCTTGTATATGTTAATGTTTACGGTGTAATATATATTCCTCTTTTTTTTTTTGTTTTTGTTTACTTTTTGTTTTATTTATTTGTATCGATGATTACTGTTACTGCGGCTGCGTCTACTGCATGTTGCTGTGTTATTGTTTATTTGTTGTTTATTTGTTATTGTTTTTGTTGTGACAGGTGAAACCACCTTGTGACACATTTTCCGTTTGAATTATTGAAATATTACGCATCCTAAAAATTATTAGTATTATATTAATTGTTATTGTTTATAGCATTATTATTAATATTAATATTATTAGGCAATTGTTATATATTAAAAGCTCCACACCGTGTGAATAATAATATTCATTTAGTTAAATATAATTTTTAGTTGGGGGACTAGTTAAGGATTAATTCAACTAGGAATTTCTAAGTATTTTTTTCTTTTGTTGATGTGAGTGTATATGCGTGTGTGTGTGTAGGTGTAAATTAATATTTATATGAAATATTTATGTGTAACTAGAGAGCATGTTTTCATATTTCATTTTCTGTTATTGTTTATGTATATTGCTTATTAGCAGAGAAATGCTGTTAGCACGATTCAGCTGCTGTTCTTAACGGCAATGTTATTCGCATCACCGACTATTGCAGCAGCCTCAGCACCGGCACTAACAGTAGCAGTAACAGCAGCAGTAACAGCACTGTCATCAACAGCATCAACTACACTAATGTCAGGACCATCACCATCACCATTACCATCACAATCTGTTTGATTCTTTGCAGCAGCAGCGGCTGCCAATGCCTCACGACGTTGACGTTTCATTTCCAGCAACTGTTTCCGTTGCGCCTCACGTTTCATGGCAGCAACTGTATTGGATGCAGCTGGTTTAGAGTTGGAACCGCCTCCGCCTGCACTTGCAGCGCCTGCTGTTTTTGTTTTCAACATGCCGCTCTTTGGGATTCTTGACGATTTGCTAGCCACTGCCTCTGGCTTGGGTGGTTCGTTAACACGCTGCAGATTAGAACAAACAACAATTGGCAAAAATGCACAGATGGTTTTCAATATTATATGACTCACAATCCATTCATTGGCCTTCAGTTGCTCAATGTCAGCAAATATGTTGTCAACATGCGACACCTGCAAGTAAACCATATCCCAGAAACCTTGCAAATCATCGATTGTTGTGGGAAATGCATCCTCTGGTGAACGATTCAAATTGTTGTGACAGAGACCTATAAGAGAAGGATTTCGTTTATTATAATCAGAATAGGAGCTGTTACCGTACTTACCCTCGAACTGTTTCATTTTCTGTGAGACCAATAGACGCGCCTTGCCCGAAGCTGAGCGTAATAGACCAAAAGTGTCCTCTGTGATATCAGGATTGTTCTATTGAAGATATTGAGTTAATGTTAAGAGCAGGCTAATAGCAGGCTTTAGTATTACAGTTAACTTACAGTCAAAGCATCGATATACTTCTCTGCTACGGCGGCCAGCGCGAGCAGACGAACCTGTTCGTCTTTGAGTATTTTCAAGAAATAATTTCCATCCTTTTCCACAGTAGCAATGGGGGCAGCAATAGGGGCAGCAATAGGGGCAGCAACAGGGACAGCCACTGCAACAGGTGCCACATTAACTTTCTTGGGTTCAGGCATGAGCTGAGTCTGTGTTGCCGAAATTGTTGTGGTACTATCATAATGCTCAGTGCGCAGTGGTTCATGATCCACCACATCCTTAGTATTCAATGTGGAACCATTGATTGGTGGCAAGGGCACCTCTGGCGCTGGCGAAGTACGCGTCACAGTTCGCTTAGGCGACACAGTTGGCAATTGTGCCAGAAACTCGTGACTCAAATGCCTAAATACGGGCAAATCCACATCCCCATTGTGGGCAGTCCTCGGTTGCTCCGTCTGTGACCGTATATTGGCTGTTTGCGTGCAATTATTATGCAATTTCTTACGAAATTCGCAGTAATCTTTGCTGGGTGAAAGTTGCTTAAATTTACGAGACAATTCGCTTGTCTGTGGCGATGGTACAGTGAGCTCATGCTGTTGCGATTTCCGCTGATGCCTGGATACTGGTGACAGACTTGAGCTATGCTTTTTGGGACTATAGAAACCATGCGCCAATGCACCAGGTCCATACAGACGCTCTACACGTTGTTGTATAAAGCTGCTAGTTGTACCACCTTGAGTTTTGTCTCCAGCACCGCCATTGCAGTATGTATGATCACCATTTTCTATGTGGCCATTTTTACTGCTGCCGTTGTTGTTATTGTTGTTTGTCTCGTTTATGGTCATGGTATATTTGGTGGCCATACCCGTCGCGGGCTGCTTGGTTAGCGGCATACTGTGCAGCACAGGTGCCGCAAGCGAATTGTTACGCTTACAATATTGGAGACTACTTGTCGATGGTCGTATGGGTGATACTTCCCGTGACTTATTGATATCCTGCCGTATCTTGGAGTCGTAAGTGGTTAAATTTGAGTAACCGTTGACACAGCAAGCTAAATTTAAATAGCTCGGCTTCTTCTCGACGGCATTCAAGTCGAGGCTATTGCTACTGATATTGTGGTCAGCATGCGAATCATCGACAACGTCACTTGCAGCTGGCGGCGGCGACAGCACCATATGCACTCCGCTCGTCACTGGATCCAGATTAACGTATGCAGTTGTTTTAATCGTACGCTGCGGCTGCGGTTGCAGCGGTGAACGCAGCGTGCAACGCTCTCGTATATTAGCCGTAAACTCTCGTGTTATATCCTTCACTGAGATTGGTGTTGGAAAGTTTAAGCTACCGCTGGTATCTATAAAAATTGTAAATTCAAAAATATAAATTGGATGTACATTACGATAAAATCAAAGCAAAAACTCAACTGTAGAACGAAAACAATAACAACAATAATATAAAATAAAAGAAAGAGAGAGAAAAAAAGTGAGTAAAAGTAATAAAAAATAAACATTAAAAATAATAAAGAAAGGGGAACCAGATTGAGGTTAGGTGCAACACAACAGTCTACATACATACATATCTTTACATACATATATATAAGTATTTCTATATATATACAAGAAAATGTTTTTTTATGTGCGTGTAGGAAGTGTTTTTTATACCTGATATATCGGATGAATCGGCATCAACATCGAGTGAACAGCTGCCAATGGAATCCAAGCTGCGATCCATGAGAAGAACTTTTGGCTGCTAGAGACAATTGGTTAAAAGTATTTGTTTCCTATTACCTTTTGCTTTATTAGTTTGGATTATGTATCGTGTTTTTTTTTTTTCGTTTTTTTTTGTTTTAATATGTCTACTAATTTTTTTAAACTTAAATCAAAACAAGTTCAAACATGACATATTATGCAAAGCTTCAGCTGTAGCTTTAGCTTAAAACTGACTATCTGCGATCCAAACTAACGCCCACTTCAGCTACTGCTATTGCGTTTGGCACTGTGTGTGCACTTGGAACGACGTGCGAAAGAGTAATGCAATAATTTATGTTCGTGGAAAAAAAAGAAGTAAAATGAGAACAAAAACAAAAACAAAATCAAATGGGCGATGGCTTAACAACAAAAAAAATACAAATTTGCCATTTATGTAAAGCGGAAACTGTTGGGGGGAAACATATGGCGCCGCAGGAAGGAAGGGGGTTAGGAAAACAGTAAACGAACAGATCAGCACAACAGATCATTTCGTTTGCTCGTTTTGGACAACGTCAAGGCGACAAATGAATAACTGTGAACATGTGCGGGTGGGAGGCAAGGCAGAAAAATGTCTGCCAAAGCAGACGGCAAATAAACAAGACCAACAACGACAACAACAACAAGAACAACCACAGCGCACGCAAGCAAGAAAGCTTTTAAGCTGCGCACTATTGGAGATCATTTTTTTTTTCATCTCTTCTTTGGTATTGTTTGCTGCTTCTTCTATGCGCCATATTTGTTGTATTTCTTGCTGTGATTGTTGTTCTTGTTGTTGCTGTTCTTGGTGTTCAGTCGGCAGCTTAAAAGCTGGGAGCAGCTATAACGGCACCGACGACTGAACGTCCACATTTCCAGTTCCGCTTTGCTAACTTTCGCCGTTGGTTAACATGTATTTGTTTTTGTTCCTGTTGGTGTTGTTGTAGTCGTTGCTGTTTTTATTACTAAAGGTCCGCTGCTAGTGGAATTCGTCTTGAACCAAGTTTGTTCATTCTACGTCTAATTCCCATAACATGACAGAACTTGGAACTAATTACACAAACGAATAATTGGCATCAGCAGAGCGCCCCGGGCAGCAAAACTCCGGCAACGACCAACACTAACAGCACCAGCCGCAGAAGCAACAAAAACGCCAACTATTTATAATCCGGGCACAGTGGAACACCAAAAGGGGAGAAAAGCGAATGAAGAAGAACTAAGAGACACGTTAAACGGCAAGAAGTCTCAACCATAGAAAACATGACTATGTCGCTCAGTAGCGGCAGAAAAACAGCGGCATCGGTCGCTGGTATTTGGTGTCAACAGCCACACACAAATACAGCGACACGCAATATGTTCTATTTTAGTCGCTGAAATTTATTATAATGACTTTAGAAAACGAATACAATGAGGCCGTCCCATTGCCTGACACAGAAAGGACAATTCCATTGATATGTCTATGTTGTTAGCGCTCAGGAAGTATGCAAATTTATCACATATAATTTAGTCATAGACACAAACACAAATACAGAAACAGACACATACTCAGACACTGATTTACAAATGCAAATGCCACACATACACAAATATGACAGCGCTACACTGCAGCGCACACGTACATATACCGAAAACAGTACACGCATTCAAGTATTAATTAATTAATAAAGAAGCTACACCCACGAACCTCCAGCGCTCCTTCTACTTCCAGTTGATGTTGTATGATTATTGAAGCATATATCAGCTTTGTGACATAATTATAATTGCAATTAACTCGCGAATCTCTTTACTACTGCAGCGTTTGCGTTTTTGTCTTTACTGCGGCGATAGACTACCGATAAATTGTGGTGGTCGCTCAATATAGAGATGATACTTTCAAGTATCGATACCTAACAAAGGTATCGCGCCCTATGCTGACAAAATATTTCTGAAAAGTGCACATTATTGTAATAAATTAGTATTATTAACATATAAATAGATTTCATAAGCGAGCTTATCAAACAAACATTTTCAATTATATTTAACCACAAACCAAATTAAAACATGATTAAAAACCATTATTAGGTGATAAGAGCAACCGGCGAACAAGTGCAATTCTTTCAAACTTGTTGACAACCGCAGGCAGCAATTATCGTATCAGACTTGTATGCACAAGTGTGTGTATAAGTGCATGTATGTATGGTGTTCGTATCTTTCGCTCTTGTTATATGTCCCATTTTCATTCCCATTTCAGATTTCAAAGCAGAACGACGTGCGCGTTTTTTTGCCAACTTATTCAGTAGAATTTTTTTATTTACCAATTTGGTAGTAGTTTGCATTTAACTGTTTTCCGGCATAAAAAACTAAAATATAATTATGGCGGCGATACCTAGTGAAATGAAACAGCTATTCGAGTAAGTAAAAAAACTGCAATAAATTTGCCAAAAGTTGTGTTATGTGGGTGTGTGTATGTATGTGAGTTACAGATGCGGGATGACGATGCTAATTGGCTGCATACTTATATATATTCTGCTTATCTGTACAATTCTTATGTGGTATAGTCAGTTTATTAAATGACAAAAGCTTTCAACGATAAGCTGTATTTTAAAGCATCAAACAAAAGTGCACGCCCAATATATATTGCAATAAATATTTTCATTTGTATTTATAAATTGACACGACTAAATTGTGACCCATAACCATAAAATGTCAACGAATAAATTTCCCAGTCTATTTGAGACGATATTCATATTCAGGCGGCGAAAGCAAACACCATCAGAAAAAAATTTCAAAAAAAATATAATAGTTGTCATTGTTGCATTATAAAAAGCCGAAGAAGATAAAAAAGAAATTAAAAAAATAAATGTGGTATGACGAAGATTAAATACTCTGCCACGTATTCTTTACACAACTAAATGAAATTTATGAAAGCTGCGATGACAGCGGATAAACTTGGCACTATTTTTGTAAGGAGATTAGAGTATGAAAATTATATAAAGAGTGTATTTTGTTCTGATCAAGAAATAATTCCTGTTTTTCTTAAAGAAAGATAAAACAAAAGTACAATTATTATCAACATGGTTAACCGTAACTTATCAAGTGGCTACGAAGTTATGTTGGTTCTGGGCTTATACATTATCAGTGAACTATTCATATCTGTATATTATAAGGTTAATCTTGTTTTTCTTTGTAGGTTTGTTGAAGGAAAGAAAGCCGATTATATTGAAACCCTACGTGCTGCAGTGGCTATTAAATCGGTGTCCGCTTGGCCGGACAACCGTGGCGATATCGATGTTATGGTGAACTGGACAGCTGATAAGCTGAAGGCACTTGGTACAGAAATTGAATTGGTGGATTTGGGTAAACAAACATTGCCATCAGGTCAACAATTGCCATTGCCAAAGCTATTGTTGGGTACCTTAGGCAAGGATAAGACCAAGAAGACTGTGCTGGTTTATGGTCATTTGGATGTACAGCCTGCTCTTTTGGAGGATGGCTGGAACACAAAGCCCTTCGAGCTGACAGAAGTTGACGGTAAACTTTACGGCCGTGGTGCTAGCGATGATAAAGGGCCCGTTCTCTGTTGGATTCATGCTATTGAAGCCTATCAAAAATTAAACATTCCACTGCCATTGAATATAAAGTTTGTGTTCGAGGGCATGGAGGAGAGTGGTAGTGAGGGTTTGGATGAACTATTAATGCAACGCAAAAATGACTTCCTGGCTGATGTCGATTATGTGTGCATCTCAGACAATTACTGGCTGGGCAAGAATCGTCCTTGCTTAACCTATGGACTTCGTGGTCTCGTTTACTTCGAGCTGCAGGTCGAGTGCGCTAGCAAGGATTTGCACAGTGGTCTCTATGGTGGTACCGTACACGAGGCAATGCCTGATCTTTGTTATCTGCTTAGCAATCTTGTCGACAAGGATACCAAAATTCTAATTCCAGGAATTGAGCGAGATGTGAGTATTTATTTCTAATATCTATGGGTTAATCTGTTGCTAACGCCGTAAATCTTTCTTTTATGTAGGTTGCTCCACAGCTGAAGAACGAGGAGCAATTCTACAATAATATCGACTTTGAAGTGGCAGACTACAAGTAAGTTTTCTAATCTAATCTGAAAGCTTACCATAAATCATAAACTTAGTGACCTAATCTCACCTCATTCTTTTTGTTTCTAATAGAAAAGACGTCGGCGTTGAGCACCTGCCACATCAAGGCAACAAAACAAAATTGCTCCAAGCCAAATGGCGTTATCCAAGCTTATCCATTCATGGCATTGAAGGTGCATTCTATGAGCCAGGAGCCAAGACTGTCATACCAAAGAAAGTTATAGGCAAGTTCTCGATTCGCCTGGTGCCCAATCAGGATCCCAAGCACATTGAGGAATGCGTGGTTAGGTACATTAATGATAAGTGGGCAGAACGCGGCTCTCCCAACAGAATGAAGGTGAGCAGCATTAAAAAATTTATATAAATTTAGACCATTTAAATATATTTTCCAATTCCAACTAGGTTACTTTGTTGTCTGCTGGCAAACCCTGGACTGAGGATCCCAGTCATCCACATTACGAAGCCGCCAAGCGCGCTGTCAAACACGTTTTCAATGTAGAACCAGATATGACACGCGAGGGCGGTTCCATTCCAGTCACATTGACGCTGCAAGAGGCAACGGGCAAGAATGTGATTCTGATTCCAGTAGGCGCTTGTGATGATGGTGCACACTCGCAGAACGAGAAGATCGATATATACAATTATATTGAAGGCGTAAGTTTTATTTACTATTCCATAAATCTTTTCCAATCTTTCTACAAATTATTGATCTTTGTAGACCAAATTGTTGGGCGCCTATTTGCACGAGGTGGGCAAGTTGTAAAGCACTGCTGAGGGATCTAATCCTTATCATAATGATACATCAGTAATGTGCACTTATAGAACTGATATATTTCATATATAAATATGCCAGATATTCATATACAGTCAGTAAATTTTTTTATGCGATTTATATTCAAAAATGAAATAAAAATTAACTCTTGCGTGTGGCATATTTGGGTATTAATCACTCCAGGAATCGCCGTATTTATTCTTTTTACCAGCTGGCAATCCAATGCTTGATTCCTGAGGTATCTCAATTGGAAGATGTTGCTGTTGGTTAACTGGTGCTTCGAATGGCTTTAAATAGACGCTTTGTTGACGCTTTGAGTACTCCTCACGATTCTTTTTTCGCAAATCTTCATAAGATTGACCTGGCTTCGCCGGTTCCAACGGTAATTCAGGATCAATCAATGTGGCACTGGCTGTAAAGGAATTGTTTTTTAATGTTAACAACAAATGCAATTTCTGTTTTTATACATACTGTCCAAATTGGGCCTATAAATATCATCCAAGCCGGACATAGTTGGCCGGGATTCCGTATCCAAGTTAAGTGCTGTGTTGCGTTTTGGTTGAAAACCCTCATCTGAGTACACATCCGAGTTAGGCGTAAACGGCGCCAAAGTGAAAGCACGTCCCAGATTCTCATCTGGTGTAATAGAACTTATAACACCGCCACCTTGCCGACGCTGGCGCAGTATTTCACCCAATTGTGAGTTGGGCAATCTCATTATCTTTTCTGCACACTTCTGCTGGTAGCTGAATTTACCCACAAAATAACCCAGAATGACGCCCATGATAACCTTAGGTGTAGCTCCATACTTTCCATGACCACGCAGGTATCCATTCTTTACGCCAAAATAGGCCAACAGTCCCAAGCCAGTGCCAAACGGCAGGGAGCGCTGGAAAAATGATTCTTGGTTGCATTCACGTAACGCTTGCAACTCTACCGGGCTAAAATGGTAATCTGTCTGGAATAGTTACTTATTATAAACAATATATTTAATTAAATTTAATACTAAGGACATACCAGTGGATGCTGATTCGCCACCTGCTGTCTGTTATCCTCATTTAGCGGTAAATCCATAACTTAAAATTACCAAAATAACTCATGAAATTACACCAGCAAAACCAACAGCAAACAACCCTGTTTTCAAGTCTGCCGGCCACAGCAATTGTGGTTGGTATATCGATTTATCGGTAGAGAATTTAATTTTCGATACGATATTACTGGGAATATGTTTCATTTACCGCTACATTCAGTTATCGAAAAGTGTGCGTGAATTAAGTTTGTCGTGTGTTGCATTGCTGCTGCGTTCTGTCATTATTTGGTGTTTAAAAGTTGTGTAAATATAATGAAACTAGCAAAAAGGCTTTTAAAAATGTGTACAAATAATTATTTAAGATGTGTTTGCTGTCAATATGCTGCAGGTGAGCGAATAAATTTTTATAGTCTCGTAGTTTAAATATCCCACCGACATTCATAATTTCCCTTGTCATGCTTGTTTTGATATTGAAAATATCCCACCGTATAAAATTCTCATTGCGGTTTGTTTCGTTGCATGCTTGATACAGCTAATTTATAGCCTACTTTTAGGATGCTCATGAAAAGTTTGTTTTACTCTCGCAGCAATATACTTTGCTTGTATTGTTTAATGCACATTAGTAATGCAATTTAAGTTAACCTTTAATTGTAAAGATTCAAAACACTTTTTGTTTTGTTTAACTTGTAGTTTCAATATCTTTTGGGTATGCTGCTAACTGTACGCCAGTTATTAAACTTATTTAGTTGCAGGAATATGAACAAATGTAATAAACAAAATAAACTAAAAGACTATAGGAATAGCTGTATATTGATAACAATGAATGCATAATATACCCTTTTTGCGAACAATCAACAAGTTGCCAACAAGCAAAACAATAAATGAAAGTCTGGTTACCAAAATTGGTAACTGGTTGAAGTCAAAGCAATGTCAAGACGTTGCCGCAGCTGTCAGCCAAAACGTCAGTTGGCCAGTCCCAGTCCCAGTTGCAATCGCAATCGCAGTTACAGGCTGGACAATTGACAAAACATGAACCAGCAGCAGCGCCTGCGCCTTATTCGCCTTCACATGGATAATTTCTTGTGAAAAATCTCAGCTTCATGTACTTGCAACTGTCTGTTAACTGTTGCTTGTTGTTGTTGGCCGTTGCATGAATAAAAATCAAAGCAGTAAGGAACGCGGCTTACAATGCCAGCACCAAAAGCAGCAGTCAACGGCCAACAGGCAACAGATTGCACAGATTGAAGCTTAACTTAACTTGGGTGATACATCAGTCAGTTGGTGGCAAATCTGTATGTGTGTGTGTGTGTGTGTGTGTCTTTATGTATTTGAGCGTGCCCGAAATGCCAAGCGATGCTAGCAGCAGACTCCTTGGGTGAGACCTCATAGACAGTAATAGCTATAATGGACGAAAGCGAAACAAACACACACAGCCAGCAGGTGTCACCCAGCACTCTTGTTCTGACCTTGACCCAGCTAAACGTCAGCTTACATCTTATACTAAAACGGTAAAATCAGGTTCATTATAAGTTAACAGCAAAACCGGACAAAGCTTATGGCCAAGATGTGCAAACAGTGGCCAACAGGCACTCGGCAGTTCTTTGCATTTAACCAGAATACATGGATCATTGATCATTGGCTCAGAGTAGCTGCTACTGCCACTGCCACTGCCACAGCCGCTGCAACTGCAACTGCAACTGCGACTACCAATAGCTGTGTGTGTATCTGCTGCCAAGTTAATTTATTCTTGGCCTGATTAACATGTGCAACTCTTTGCGTTTGGCATCTACAATGCCCGTTGATTAGCGACCACCTGCAAAACTCATTTGCAACTGGCGACGGCCAGAGATTATTGCTGATTTTTCATACCTGCTGCAAGCCTAACAAATTGATTTAAATCAAATCTTATCAATAAACTAAGATTGAAGATTGATTGAATGATTGAAGACATAGTTAAGCACATAAATATTGGGTGTAAACACAGCAAATGTATAGCTGGAATGGGCCCAAAAGTGAAACTACAGTTATCAGTTTTAACTACTAATTTTACAAGCTATTATAATTACAATATGGGTAAGACGATGCGTCAAGATATTTTGCTGTGTAACTGTATATGCCGCCAAAAAGGGGCCAAACCCTAAATGGGGATCACGTCTCATATGCGACTAGATCACAATTTCATAGAGATAGAGTAAGAGAGCGATAGAAAGAGGAGAAGGGTGGTGGGAAGGGGGGGCGGGGTAGCTGAACAAGCTGTTATAGAACACCACGTAGACACAATTAATGTTTATCCACTTAAAATTTTTACTTTTTGTTTTCGAGTAACTAAAGAAGGCATCAGCTATTATTACACCTCTGCCCAAATGTCCAGCGCTCAATGAGGCGGAACACGCACGTTTCTATATATATATATATATATCTGTTTATATATATGTATATCTGTTTATATATATATATTTGTCGCTTTCCATATAAAACTATAAGAAGTATTTGTTGTTGTTTTGCTTTTGAGCTTGAAGACTGCACCCCCAATGGGCCTGAGCTTTGGGTCTAGGCATGGGCATGTGACTAGGTTTTTAGGCCCATGTCTTTGGTTTGGATAGAGTAAGCGATTTGGATGCAATTGGTTATGAAACATAGCTGGGGATTGACTGGTTAATTGTAAGTTTCCGGTTCATTGCTGCTAGCTCATTTGCCTAACTTTGTCAGCTTTAGCATACTCCATTATGCATATGTATGTGTGTGTGTGTTGTGACTCTATGTGACAGACACACTGTCTGACAGTCAACAGTCGTAACAGTAGTTCAATGAATTCCAGATGAAAATGAAAACCGGGAGAGTCAGCTGTAATTTAGGTTAACTGCCTTTTTGCTGCATATGGCAATCTTTTTTTTGCGGAAATCAGCAAACTGGACGCACATCACTGCCACAACACACACACACACACACACACACGCACGCATACATAGTTAATCATCAGCTGTAATCATTAGAGTTTAAGTTAATGATAATTAGCTGACAAAATGAGTTAATATGAGTAACAATTTCTATGATATAAACAACTTTCATAACAATGCAAAATTTTGATTTAAATTGAAATTGATAATGCACACACACACACAACAGTCACACACATATGGTATGTTTATATGTGTGAAGTATATTATATCATACACTATATCAATATTTATTAGAACTCAATTTAAACTGACTGTCAACACTTGTCAACATATTAATACTTGCAACTTGCTTAAACTTAGTCATGTGTTTAATACTTTGTCCAAAATGTTGTTGTTGTTATAGTTGCTATTGCTGTTGGTATTATTATTGCTGTTATTGTTGGTATTGTTTAAGCAGCTGATTGAGCAGACTTTAAACTTTAATTGAATAGAATATTAGTAATATCATATATCGAACACAAAGAAACTTTTCAAATTCGTTCGCGGTTCATGTGCCCGCTTTAACCATTATTAGGAATTTCCCTTATGGCGCCCGTCTACAATTAATAAATTCCCTCATATTAAATTCCTTTTGCCTTTTGATCCCTTGTATGCTTGCTGTATGGATTATAGTGCAAGGAATATTGAAATAGTTTTTATTTGTTTTTCATTTCATAGAATATCTGTTGCAACATTTGTGGCAAGAACAACTTGATATTAAGTTATATTGCATTACGCATTTCACCTGACAACTGTCTTAAGGTAAATAAATGAAATGAATTGATGTTCATAAGCAATCAATAAAATTATGAAATTGCTGTGATTAATCATCATATTGATAATTGAAAGAAGTTAATATTTATTTTGGCAAAAAGTGACAAATTTATGTGTCAACTTTAATATAAAAGCTAATAACATAGTTAAATATCATGAGTATCTAATCAGCTGAGTTTAGCCTATAACTAAGGCAATTTATTAACTATAATTGCTATATACTATGCACCTAAACAAAATCAGTTTACTTGGGATCAAGTGGCAATATAATAGTGTTTATAATATGTATCCTATAACTATATATATACCCTGTATATATTCTATAAGCAGTACAGGGTGTTACGTAAGCTAACGAATGTATATGGAATATTATTTTACAAAAAAAATAACTCTAAATAAACAATCATCTGATACAATATACATAACAAACAAAGCAACTATTATAGACTACTACAGCTCGGATCTTATCAATATTTATAAATATATATTTATATGTATATAGAACTATAAATATATTTAGTCACACTTTGGCAACAAGTTTGTGTATCTTTTAAATGCTTTAAAAAATTTGCAAAAAAAAGGGAAAAATTTCGCTATGTTTTTCGATCTGACGTCTGTTTTTATTTTGAAGGTTAAAAATGAAATTTGCAATTAAAATTTTGGTTATTTCTTGTATAAAAATTCATTCAGTTTCAGTTTCTGTTTTTGGCTTTGTATCGACTTTTATCAGACCTGTTTTCGCCATTGGACACTTCCGATACAATTGACGTATACGCCAAAAAGGCAGAGGGCAAAGCAACAGAAGGAAGCAGTGGAGGAGAAGGGAGCGCCTCACTTGCGAGTCTTCTAGTCGATTTGCCTGGATTTTGCCAAAGTATTAACAACAGCCAAAAAAAAAAAAAAAACAAAAAGATAAACAAAGCACAAAGATATAAATATATATTTAGTTAAAAGCTAAAGCGATATCTTTAAACTGGCAAATAAATGCTTCGAATTGGGGTACATTAGTTCTATGGAATAGCTGATAAAAACTGCAAATTAAACAAATATTTATTATTAGTTTGCTGTATTGAAAAGAGTATAGAGTATATACTTTCATTCTTAAGTAAGTGTATTGTATAGTCTGCTATGCCCACAGTTTGTTTGTCAACATCTTCTGGCTCTGCTCAGGCGTTTGTTTCTAATCATGCAAGGTTAAAGGCAAACACACGCGATGACTTCTATACTTATATATACACTTATATATATATATATATATATATATATATATATATATAAGTATTTCGGCTAATACTTATGATTAAAGAATATAAGAATATTTCGTTGATGAGATAAGCTATTTTTGCCAGACAACATTATATATATAAAATAGCAACAAAAACAATAAAAAAATAAAAACTAGCAAATTGAAATCTGTTTAATTAAAGACTAACTAAATCAGAATTTAAATCAAGCGCAAAAAGCTTCGTAACGAGGCGTGAACCCAGAACTATTATTACTACAACTACTACTACTACTACTACTACAACTACTACTACTACTACTACTACAACTACTATATTATATATATTTATATTTAGTAATCATTGATTCCATGTAAAATTATAAAATATAATTGAAAATTCTTCATTTTTTTTTCTTCTCTTCTTTTGGCTATAATGTGTTCACTGTACAGTGATATCACCAGCTACACCCTACATAGATCCATAAATACAATAAATATTGGCAAGAAACGGAAATATTAAATGTTATTTGTGACTCGAATTTTGTACGCGAGAAATGGCGATAAGATAAATTCTAACTCAAATATTTAACATTGATATTAACACACGATTTTTGCCTCTGCAAATCGTTTATGGTCTTATACGCATACACATGCATATTCAATATATATGTATGTATGTGTGTATCTATGTATGTTTGTGTGTATGTGTGATCATTAAATAAAAACAATGATAGAAGTGACCATTAACTTTGACCCAAAAACCCATTATAACGTAAACAAAGACCTCCTACTACTACTACTACTACACACAGACGCACACACAGCAATCTATGACAATAAGCTTGGCTTTGTTCATAATTAGCTAGACAATATGAACACGCAACTGTTTTCAATTGAAAACGGCATATAGAAAATTTTGGAAACCCTTGCCTAAACCCCAAAAAAATGCAACTGAATTCAGCTAGTACATCCGCATGTTATCAGCAATGTGAGATATGATATTGATAAGATACGATTGGGTGTTGTCTGCAGGCAACAAACCAAAAATTTATTCACCAATATATGAATATATGTATGTGTGTGTGTGTGTGTTTTATTTATATAAGGTGTGTGGTATTGGGAAACGCAAAGTTCTGCGAACGTAGTGTACATTAAAAATTGATAAGAAAATATCGCTAAAAGTTCACCTATTGACTGTAGGCTTTATTTAAGTTTCTCTCAATTGATAATACAGCGTTAGTTATTATGCTCAATGTGCACAAGTGTCACTTTTGCTTACTATAAATTCAACAAAGTTACAGCAGATCGCAAAAAAAAAAACACAATTAATTATTTACTCATATCTGTATATTATTGTAATATATATGTATATATATGGCTGCAGCTGTAGCTGTATCTGTGCTTCACGTGTTTTTTTTGTTTCATATGAATATTGAAAATAATTGAGCAAATAGTAAGCACCACCACCACCATCAGCAGCAGCAGCAGCAGCAGCAGCAGCAGCAACAGTACCGGTGTACGTTTAGTAGACCGAATTTACCTTTTTTGCTCTATGAGCATGCTAAGTTTTTTTTTCGCTCAGTTAAACTCGCTTTGGTTATGACTTTAACTTTAACTCAACATGTGATTCCAGCTCTCCACGTATTCATAAGGTGATAATACTAGCAGCAGCAACAATAACAACAACAACAACAGAAGCGAATATATTAGCAATTTACAGCAAACAGACAGGCAGAAATAATTTCGCTCAATTCTCACCGATCGACAATAATTTCGCTCACTCCAGCTTGCCGTATGGTTTTCGCTCTCATATTGCTGCTGCTGCTGCTGCCGGTGTGCTTGTACGCTCCCATGTGTATATATATAAGTATGTGTGCGAACCGGTGGTGAAGTTTCATTTCGGTTTTACTCAGTGTCGCATTGTGCGAAGGCTTTAACATTGCGTTTATTCGGCGTTAAGATTTCTAACCGAACGGTCGTGTGTCTTCGCTCTGCTACGCTGCGGTCAGCCAGGCATTAAGTTTCGCGCGAATCACAGTTGCGTTCCAACTGAATTGAAAATCTTTTGGCTACGATCGCGCTACACTTCGCTCCACTCCACACACACACACACACACACACACGCACGCACATACATATTGTGTAGTGCCATACGTGTGTCACAGCCGTGTGAGAGACTGATTTCAATCCCTAACGAATCTTCAACATTATTTGCCGCCCAGTGTTCTCTAGGTAATTAAAATAAAAACAAAAAAATACAAACGAAATAACACCAACAGCAACAGCAACAACAACAACAACGACAACGACAACAACAGCCGCAACAAACAAGTGCAAACATAATCAAAGTACCAGATATTTAGATATAATTTATGTGCTTCTGCCTTACAGACGGCAGAGGCTGCAACTGCTGGCTGCATTTAATTTGTTTGTTCTTTCATTGTCTCATCTCATCTCGCACTCACTCGCACACTTTTCATCCCTCTATCATTAGGGTATAGCTCTGTCTCTATTGCTCCGTGTATGTGAATGCTTGGTGCCTCGGTTTTAGTTAGCTTTTCGTTGACATTTATCGGCTGTTTGGGGCATTCGTTTGCGCCTCTTTCAGTCTCGTTTTCGAAATTCTTTTTGTTGTGTCTTTTGTGTGAAACATTATTATTTTTTTTTTATTCATTTTCTTTCTTTTTGTATTTTGCGCCGAAACCAAAAAAATTGATAGCGTGCACAGTCGACAGTCGCAGCGCAGGCAGCCAGGCAGCCAGGTCGAAAGATCTTCTTGAAGACTTGAAGATCGCAATAAACGCGTTGAAGGACTTTCTGTCGAAAAACAGATTTTAGCAAACAGAAAAGAACAAAAAAATAAAGAGAAAAAAAACAATTTTTAAATTGTGCCGGCGTAACTCAAAAACTAAAGTGCACACACAGAAACTAAAAACGTATTTATATAAATTTCTATAGATACATAAACATACTTTTATATATATAGAAAATATATAGCCAGCAGATTTCAAGATGTGTATATAACAAGTGCTATATAATATTAAGAAAAATATATAAAAAAAAACAAAAATAACAAAACATTTGTGCAAAAAAAGAAAAAGGTGCAAAAAAAATCCTACAAAATTCAAATTTCAAGTACAAAACATTAAACAAATTTTTAAAAAGTGTTAAGATCTAAGTTCAAGGCTTAAAAAGTGGGCCAACAGCAATATCCTGCAGTGTGTGTTATACTTGTTATAAGAGTGAGAGTTGATCGTAATCATATATATATATATATATATATAGTATATATAGTATGTATGATTATTTGTGCAACAATCTGTTATGAGATCGGGTATAAAATCAGAGCATTATTTATGCAATTTCCAGTTCAAGTTGTAGTTGAAGTTGCAGTTGTATCGCATTTTTATTACCTATAATTTCTTACCTGTGTTTCGTGTATATGTATGTGTATGTGTAAGTGTGTGTGTGTTTTTGCGGTTGGCGCTGATCTGCGGCAAACTTGACCCTCTTTTTCAACCGTATCTCGACAGCAAAGCAACAAGCAACAGTTATTGTTATATAATTGCCAAAAGCCACGAAACAGACGTCGACACGAGTAAAACCTTAATAAAAATTACTTTTAACCCCCCTTTGGCAAAACGAGCACTTAAAATAACTTTAAATTACTTAACAAAACTTCAAAAAATACACAAAAAAATAAAAGACCAGACACATATATATATATATTATACTGGAAACCTTTTTGTACCCAACAAGATCTTGTGCGATTACAGGGAAAAACATGAAATAATATTGTGAAAACGCACTGACGCATTTTACATTCATGTGAAATGTTAAGGTGTGCGTGTGTGTGTGTGTGTGCGATACCAATGATAATGAGTACCCTTTCCCTAGGTAGACTAGGCACTCACTAGGTATTCATTAGGTACTCTCTATGTACTCAGTTTGTATTCAGTTTGTTAAGTGTTTAGATATGATTATTTATCTGTCTATCTGTTTTATCTATTTGCTTGTAGATTCCAA
>JBAMBS010001202.1:165000-215000 GCA_037044455.1 Zygothrica quintamaculata
GTAGGCAGTCAGGCAGGCAATAGACAGGCTTGTGGTGTCTCTCTCGGTGGCGTATGAGTAATCTGCAGGCGAAACATCTAGTAGCCCCTCTTGGGTAGCGTCAAGTTACGTGACAATATGTTGAACACGTTCGACGCATATTAATCAATTGGTTGGTCGGTCGGTCAAATACAGACACACACACATAGAGACAATAGGCATTCAAAAACAAATTCGCTTGACACTCTTCGCTCTATACACTCACACACAAAAACAACGCTCAAAATGCTGCAGCGAACAACAACAAAGGCAGCGAAATGACTGAGTGAAAGATAGGCAAAAGGCGGCGGCAGCTCATTAGGCTGGTGATTTGTATGGGAAATGCATTGTATGTGGATTTGAATGGTTTGTGTCCACGCACATGGTGTGCGAAAGAGATAATAGATGCGCTTTGTCTGTGCTAAGAGGCGGCAACAACAATAACATTTTAAAAGATTGAAGCTTAGAGAAAAATAAGCTTGGGAATTAAAAAATATGTCTGTAATAAAATTAAGCATTTGACTAAATATAACTTGCTACTCGACCCCCCACCTCTCTCTCTCTCTCTCTCTCTCTCATTCTCACTCTGTCTGTCTATATTAGTAGATTTCCTAAGAGACACTTTCACACTTCATTGCCAAAAGTGATTGCCAGTAATTGAGATTTGCATGAAATGGAAGCGGGAATAGAAATGGAAATGGGAATGAGAAGCTGTAACAGCTACACTAGCAGTGAGTGCCACTGGTAGTGGCAACCTCGCAATGACAAAGTTCGTTAAAAATGAATTTTAGAGACTTGCAATTAAAGTGCTAATTATGAACAATTAAAATCAAAGTCAGCGCCAGTCGCAAAAATAATAGTTAAATATAAAAGAAGAAAATAAACACATTTAATATTTATGCAAGTCATTTCGATATGAAATTGCCCCTGTCTCATGTCTAATGATTGTACATACATACATATCTATATATATATATATAAATCTAGTTGCACTTTCAATTTGATTTGTTCAACCAAAAAAAAAAGAAATACTAACAAACATTTTGCTTTTATTTTTTCAGCTCTGGAACGCATTGGCATCCATTTATGTCTTTTAAAAGGTAATCAACTCGCACATTAGCATGCCAAATGATCACAGATCAACCTTATATATACGCACACATACACATACACATACACAGATTTTGGGGGCACCAAATTGAGCTGTTTGTATACTCGTAACATTGGCATTCCCAAATTCGCCAAGCCGTTGAGATCTCCCAATTTAGTGGCAACTCACAACGCATCGTTAGTCGGCAACCCAACTCAGACAGCGGCAGCAACAGCTACAGCAGCAACCACAGCCACAGCATCATCATTATTATGATCATCAACATCATTATTATGAAACCAGTTCAGAAAACCCGCTAGTAATTTTGCTAAAAAAAATACCTCGCCCGCAACTTGTTGCCCCCCGCCGCAGCTATTACCAAGTTGCAGTCAGTTTTTGGTTGTTGTTGCTGTTGTTGTTAGCAAACGGTGGGTGCCGGCCGGCCGGCAAGTGAGTCGGCCTGGTCTAAAAGCAAAACAACAAGTGGTCATAACTGTCAAATGGTCTCTTTCTTTCTCTCTCTCTGTGTGCCTTGGTCTCAGTCTGCATTTAAGCCACGTTCGACAGCTACGACTGCCAATAAGCAATGGCCATTGGTCGCTAGCGATGCCAATATTCAGCCACTTTAATGGCCAACAATCGTGCGTGCTCTTAACGTGTCAACTGCCAAGTGGACGCCGTATGCCTATAGTTATTTCTATGACTATAACACAGCAGCAACAACAGCAGTAACAGAAACAGCAGCAGCATCAACAGCAGCATCAGCAGTAGCTTCAACAGCAACAGAGATCTGATCATGCGATTCAACGATCCAACGATCCCAACATATAGACAGACATATATATTTATACATAGTTTATTAAACTGCTACCAAAACCTAACCGCAGGCTAATTTGTCCAAAGGACCATCTACACTTATGATGCTTACTTTGTTGTCTGTATATATATCTATATATATATATATATGTCTGTGTGTGTGTTGCTGTTGTTATTCTTAGCGAGTCGATTGGCATTTACCATTTGGCGGGTCTTCCACTTGTGTGCCACAGCAGTGGCCTAGCCTGGGGGCTGTCTGCACGTGTCTTGAGCAACACTTTGCTACAAAATTAAGCGGAATTTTATCTACTGATTCAATGGAACTGAAAGAACTACAGCTGAATTACAATTCACTTGAACTTTGCTTAATGCGTGAAAAAGCCTAAAACTGCTGCAAATGAAACTTGATCTTCAAATTAAGCTCAGACTCAGCTCAGCGTGTAACTAGTTCGTTTAATGTACATGTGTTTAGAACTAGTTCTTTTGATTATTTACAGCATATAGGCTTTCACAATTCGATACTCAAGTTTATTTGACGTGTTTACACGCAGTTTTTCTGTGTACAAACTCAATTCTCAAGTTGCCTAGTGTAAACACTAGGCGTCCAAGTACGATTGCCACTCGACACGTTCCCACATACTTAGCCACATATGCTGCACACACACACACACACATATATATATATATACATACATATATTGTTAGTCCAAATGTAAGTTAAGTTAGCCAACGATTCCAATGCATTTGGCAGGTGCAATTGGCCAATAATTTCACGCAGCTGTAGGAATATTTACGGCATGTTGTTAACTTTTATTGTTAGCCACAAATTGTTAAGGCTCGATATTGATTTCAATATTGAAAATCGAAAAATGTTAACTGTAATTCAATATTGGTTTTTTTTTGCTTTGCAGAACATTTTGGCAATTGCCAATTAATCAGTCAATGTCTCTGTCTATGCTTAACCTTAAGCTGTTAGCCTTATAAACAGTTTTGACCCGCTTTTGATTGTGAGTCTCAATTGGATTTAATCACATGACAACAAATCGGAAATAACTGAAGTGTTAATGAATGTAATTCATTGTTGCGACTAACTAAATTAAACACAAGGTCTTCATTTTTAGTCAGCTTCAGTCGGTTTTAGTCACTTTTGCTATTAATAGAGGCGACGCCATCGATTCGATTTCTGCCAACCAAAATATAAAATATAAAATAAAAAAATAAAATATTTAAATGACAAAAACTCTTTTTGGTCAAAATATAATTAAGTTGTTGTCATTGTTTTATATTTTATTTTTATACTTATTTGTATTCTGTTTTTGCTCTTTCCATAATGTCACCCAGCGTGTTGCTTCCAATTCCCGGAAAGACCCACAGACCACATGTGTTAGATCATACAACATACAACATGTTGCAGTCTGTTTTTTTATACCCCAATTAACGCAGCAGCAGCTGCTATAGTTAAGCGTAACTATTACTAAATATATATAGTAATATATAGTTATAGTTATATATTCCCATATAGTTCTGCATCTGTATCTGTATCGTATTACAGTGAAACCAACCTCACTAATTAAGTATACGTAATATTAGTTTAAGCGTTTGAAATTGTTTAAAAAAAAACTTGTTGAAAATGTTAACAATTATAAGGCATTGATTAACTTGCTCAGTTGTTGTTGTTGTTGACTTTAAGTCAATTTCTGTTAACGTGATTCTAATTGGCAACACACAGCAGTTCAATGAAATGTCAATTGATTTGCCTTCAAAGCAAATATCGCCAGCTATTATACTATCTTACAGTTATTGCTATAGCTATAAACACTTGATAATTATACGCTTAATTAGTTATTGTCAGTTAATACTTTGTCTATTTCTCTACTAAAACAAATCCGATCAATCATACTTATATTCTATATATATATAGTATTATCTGAACGTAATCAAATAAAGCTTTACTATAGGAAGTGTTCTGCGATATCAAAGATCATTTTGTTGGTTTATTTATAGACAACAAATGAAACCGTTGAACTGCTATCAAAAGATCATTTTGTTAAGACAAAGTGTATATATACATATATATATATATGTAGTGTATATGTATATATATACTTATGTCCGATCTAAGTTGTGTGCCTTTGAACTGTTTGATAGATTGCAACAGCAGGGGAAGTGCATCGATTGAGCAAAGTTTAGTTAAACTATATAAAATTCATCTATTATATAGCTATATACTTATCTGAACAACACTATATTTAGGGTATATATGCTCAGCTATTATATATATATATAACTGAACTATCATATAGCTATGCCACACCGATCCACCCTGTGCTCAAAGTCAGCTTAAGGCTAACTATTTTTAGACAGAGTTTCCAGTAGTTTTTATACCCGTTTTAGCTATGCTTTTTATATATAGTATATATTCAGGTTTAGATCTTGAGACTGTATATAAATATTTATTATGTTTAGCAACTGTTGTTGCATCAGCCAGTTGCATTAGTAGCTTCTAGTAGTCGCTTTAATCCACTATTTTAAATTGTGTCTGGCATTTGGTGCAACACTTTGGGTGGCATTACGACATTGCCACAGAGACAGACAATGGACAGACAATAGACAGACAATAGACATAGTGTTTCTGGTAATGTTTATAGAGATTTATACGACTGGCGCCCATTGGCGTTGACTTTCATTGAAAGGTGTCGAGAAGAAGAAGAAGAAGCAGTTGAAGAAGATGAAGAGAAAAGGCAAATGCAACTCGTGAATTTGGCACTAATCAACGTTCTGTTGTCTTGAATGTAAATGATCATCATCATTTGGCTTTTAGCAAAAGTAGAAAAGTAAAATGCAAAGAGCAAAGAGCAATAAGCAATTGTTGTTGCTGATGCTGTTGTTGTTGTTGTCTCATCTGTGTCTATAGATACAAATGTATCTTGTATCTTGTATCTGTGCCAATGACAATGATTTACGTTGGCGTTTCTGTCAGTGAGGTAAACTTTGGCGTGGGTGTTGCTGTCGCCTGCTGTCGTTGATTTCTGTGAGCCGTGTGAGATTTGCACAAACACACACACCAAGCACACACATACACACACTCGCACACATGTTGCCATAACCGGACTCACTGTCAAAACCGAATTAATAAGAAATAATCAAAGTTTTTGAATTGAATTGTTGCTGTTGTACACTGACCACTGGCTGCCTTTCTCTTTGCAACTGTTGCTGCTGCTTGCTGCCTGCTGCTGCCTGCTGTTGCTGTTGCACTGCACCCAATTGCATGTCATTGTGCTTGTAGTGCAGCCAAGATTTTCCATGCCGTGCAGCTTTATGAAATGTGTCGCATCCAGCTTCATAGTGCAACTGAGACTTGGTTCATTTATGGATCGTTAAGCGTTTTTTTGGTTTTGTTTTTTTTTTTTTTGTTTTGGTTTTTGCAACATGCAAAAGAAAACAAAGCGAAAAAAAGAGACACAAAACAAATGAACAAACTTTCAACTGTTGCCGCAAGAATGTTGCACGTTTTAAATTGGTTTCCGGCTACTTTTCGCCACGTTATAAAGTTGCAACAGTAGCAGCTTTAACTGAACCTAAAGTAATATGCATTAGCAGCAAGTTGGAAGTTGCCTGAGGATTTGTTTGATGTGGCATAAGTTGCATGTTACTTTTAAGTAACATATGACAGTATTTGTATGTATTATTCGTTTTTATTGAGTGATAAGAAGTTTAGGTATAGATTACAAAGGGCTTGCCTTAGATAATAATACTAATTATTCACCACATTCACAGTCATTTTGGGTGTGGAACGCACCACCGCTCGAAGCTGTCTATTGGCACAGTTAACCCCATTGTTTGCAGGTTCTAAGCTGACTAATGTGATTACACCTATATACGATATATATAGTATACTATAGGGTACATAAAGTTTACAATATGATACCATACATAACACTATACTTTACTGTAATATATGAATCACTATACTAAAGTTTACCTTACTTTATAGACCATATGCGAAGCGCTTTTTCCTCTACTCTGATTACACTTATTGTATGCAATTTAACTCTTTGTTTTATCCTTCACTACACTATACCTTATAGTTACCTTTACTGTACTATACTATAATGAATATTATACTTTACTTTATGCTTTATATATCCATATACTATATGCCTCCATATACCACACTTAACTTTACTTTTTAAAGGAGGTTCCATAGTCAATACTCAAAGAGTTATCAAACTTCAACATGTTATACTATACCCATACTACACTTTACTATACTGGAATTTACACTGTACTATAGTATACATATACTACTATAATATACTATTATCATACTATCAATATATATACTATATAGTATATATATCATTCAAGTTCTATATCAAACTTTATTATTCACTTTACGATAGTTTCCGGAGAATTTACCCACAGTTTGTGTTGGTTTGCTTGTACCTCACCACGATTTATACCATATACTTTACTATACTTTACTATAAATTACACTAAGCTACAAGAATAGCATCTTAAGCAATACTATATACTATTCACATCTCCATATGCCACACTTTTTTATAGTGAATAAAGATCTTATAGTATTCTTCAACAAACTTTTAGCAGCTTCTGCTGGACTACACTATACTCTAGGGTACACAATTGCCTAACTTATTTTACACTCTGATCATGGATTACTCTAATCTACTACACTAATCCCATACTATATACACATAGTAATGTTGTCATAGGGCACTTTGTTGAATTGTTCATTAGGTGTAAAAATAGTAAACTTAACTTTTCCTTTTCCTTTCTAATTGCTCTCTCTGTCTGAGACTTTCTCTATAAAATAGTTAATAATCCCCAGAGACGAGTGTAATTATGTTAACGGTTATTTTTAGTTTATTAATACTTTAAACTAAAACTAAAACTATAAATACTTAACATAATACGTATAGATTGCCTTTCAATAGCACTTAGCCTTGTCTTTTAATATGAGGGGGAATTTTCTTTATGAATCATATAATTTTCTTATAGCTAAAAGATTTTACAGATGCTTAATAGTTTCGGAAAATTAAATGTGAATCAGTTTTTCCGCTATGTACTGTCAATATATACAAGTACTGTTGTTGACTGTTTCGCTTTGTTTAAATACTGGCAGCTTGCCAGAGTTGTGGCTGGGCATGGGAGATGGGCAGCGAGGGGGCAGCAATTGGGTATAAGATGGATGAGTTTCGTTTTTGGTGGCGTCTCTTTAGAGGTTCAAGTTCAATGAAAATGTGTACAAAAAGTGAGCTAATATTGTGGCATAGGGTAACAGAGCAGGGTCTTGGATCTTGTATTCAAATCCAAGAGCAAATTGGAGGCCAAATTTTTTTCAACTTGGCAACGCGGCGTATGCGTAATGTGAGCTGCTGTTGGTTATAAGTTTGTCCCACTTGGTTAGCTTGCAGCTGCAGTGGAGGGGCTGTGGTGGGGGTTAACTGTTGGTGCATTGACTTCAGTCTGGGAGCCCACGTTTAGCATTTTGCTTTATCTTTTACTTTTTTTGGGTGTTTTTTGTTTTTTGTTTTTTGTTGCTGCTTTTTTTTTGCACAATTTGCATAATTCACATAATTTTTTTCGCTTACGTTTTGCGCTTTTCTCTCAGTGCTGCACACAGCTTGAAGTTACGTATACTTTAAAGATTGGTTTCTTTGCAGGTTGTTATTGTTGTTGTCGCTTTTCTGCTTGTTTTCTGCGTTTTCGTGGAAATCAATAAAACACTTGCCATAGCAATTACCTTAGCTGCATTTTTGCCTCAACTTGTTGCTTGTTGCTGCTTAGTGCCGCTTATTAATAAAAAGGTTTTTTTTTGCTGTTGTTGTTGCTTTTGTTTTGGGCTTATGCTGCGCCTTTAAATGAGTCTCATTTGCACTCGATTGGCGTTGCCAGACAGCGGACAGACAACGAATTGAAGCCAAAAGAAACTGCTTAATTGGCAAATTAAAGTCAACGCGCCATATTGATAGTACTCTTTATATATATGAATATATATATACTCAGTTGATAAAGCGCATCGAATTGGGTCATTAGACCTCTCAGGCAAAGCCCTAAACTCAATTCTGCAACCCACCCCCCCGCTCACCCTAAGTGCAGCTGCTACGACTGAGCGTAATGAGCTCAGTGCCAGGCTAGAGATCGGCAATACAAAATTAGAATATGCTAATTATCTATAGCTTGCCGCTATACTACTGTATATATACATGAGTGTATGTGTGTGTGTGTGTATGTGTGTGTCTGCCCACAAGTAGACTGTCAGTTGTTGTTGAGTGTGTCTATGACGACATGACATGACTCTGTGTTAAATTCATTCGCAAGTTTGCCTTGAATGAACTGCTGTTTCGCGTTTTGTTTATTTTATTTTCTTATTTATATATTTCTCTTTATATATTATTATATTTCTTTTCACACTTTTAAATACTCATACCATATAGGTGTATATAGATAGATATTTGTTAAGATTTGCACTGTGAGTGGTCGCTTTCGACTTGGTTAAGCCCAAAAACTGGAGGCGCTTAGGCTAAGAGTCAGTCTCTGGCTGAGTCATAAAGCGATACACTCGATGCTTAGACGTCATCTTGGCAACAAAACTTCACCTGTATGTGTGTGTATACTAGTGTATGTATGTGTTCATAACTGTGTATGATTTTTATATACATTTACTGGCAGGTAAGACAACGAAATCACCTGATGTTTTAATTGCTGCGCGTCATCAATTCGACTGCGTAAAGCGGTCAAAAGAAAAGTAAAAGAAAACAAAAGAAATGAAATAGCAAAAGAAACGGAAAGAAAGAGTAGCATAGATAGAGAGAGAGATAGGTATATATATATATCTACATTTATATGTAAAATTCACCTTAACAGTTCAATAAACCAATGAATCGACCTGAAAACTTAACTGTATAGCGCTGACTTGCCATGCCGCTTATGCCCCGCCTGCCTGCCGCTACACTTAGCTACCCTTCTCTCAGACATTGCACAGTATCCAATTGGATATACGCATTTAAGCATGATCTATCCCATTTGCATATCCAATTGGAAATGCGACAATCTTTAAATTGAGCTACGGGCTGAGGTAATCTTTTGCTTCTATCTGGCTTTCAATCTATTTTTATACATACTACCGTTACTTCTAACAAATAAATAATGGCAAAGAATTGCAAAAAACTATTCTCTATACTTAATTTTATTTATATTTTTTTATACTATTTTTTTATGTATTTTTTATTTTTATTTTATTTGCATTTATTGCGTTTATTGCACAGAGCGACGAGCAGCGGCATAATTCGAATGGGCCTATAAAAAACAGATTTGCACAGTTTCAAATAAACACACACACACACACACACACAGCAAACATCACACATATACACACACACATATACACACAACATTTCGCAAATCTCTCGTTGCGGTATATTTGCGATTCTTTACGAACATTTCTAGTTTTTTTGTTGCCTTTTTTCGACACTTAATTCTACTTACCATATGATATGCCCAGACTATGTATATATGTATATATTTCAGATATATATATGTATGTATGTTTATATATGTGTGTGTGTTTATATCCGACATTTGTGATTAAGTTCAGCATCCACATAAGTGCAAATGAAATGACGAATCTGTTGTTATATATTTCTGTCCACGGCTCATGAGGCATCAAATGGTGTCCGACAAGCGGCTCCGACTAAATAATTAAATACAGTAAATTTCCCCCTTTCATATACCCTGTAAACAGTTTGAGATAATGTCAACAGATTGACTTAAAATATATATAAATAAAGCTAACTGTTAAATATTCTTGCTAACGATCTACAGTAGCTTGCTTTATGAGTTTGAGTTGCTTTAGGGCAAGAATAAAATAACAAAAATCTTTTAATAGTTAAGTTAAAGCTATATATTTACGTATTGGATATATTGCTAAATATAACTATATATATTGCTGAACATTATATAGTTCAGTTTACTATATCTTAACCCACTTTTAAGCCCTCTTTGCTTGCCAGTAGCTGCAGCCAAATTGCACCTAAAATTTCGCTGCTGTTCCAATTTGACAGCAACAAAAGTCATAAAAGAACCATCAATAATCATCAAATATATATATTTATATATATATAAATATGTATAGGAATATATGGTGCTTTGACTTCAATTCATTTTGATTTATAAATAAACCCAAAATAATTTATACTGTACATATATATATATATATATTCAATAAATCTTGCCGAAGTCTGAGCAACCAGTTCAAAACAGATTTAAATTTTTGTGTTAAAAAAAATTTCAATTAAAATGCATAAAATGTTTTTATTATTGGGTTTTTTTCTTATATAACAATATAAATATTGTAAACATTAATTAATGTTAACAAATGCAATTAAATTTCAGTACTTTACTTAACAATTAAGGAAGCTTAAGGCCAAGGCTTATTTATGACAGGATAAACCAAATGTGCTGAAAGTTATCTTAATTTGACTTGAGTTAAACAGTATTTACTGTACTTAAATTGATCAGTTTTAAGTGTTTTTATATTTTATATATATTACAGAGTATCTATAGCGTCGACTTTCGTTTTGTTTTGTGTGTTTTTTAACTAATGTTGCCGCTTCTTTTATTTCATATTTGGACGCACTGAGTCAAGGTTAGGGACATTTGTCTTCGTTTAACTTTAGCATTGTTGTTGCTGTTGTGTGTTGCTGCTGTTGCTGTGTGTTGCTGCTGTTGTCGCTGATTTCTTTCAATTTGCAAAAGTGTTTGTTCTAAGTGGCATTTGGCAGTCATCATTTACCCCTTCTAAGCTACAGTAGCAACCCGTATCCAAATCCAATAATCATATTCTCCGCCCTCGCCAATGGCATTTTTGTCTGGGCAATGGCTAATTTCAGTTTCCTGTCGCCATTTTGTGATTGTTTGAATTGCGCACGTGTCAGAACTGTGCATAAAGAGCTGATGAAATTAGAGTTGAAAGATGAGAAGAATGAAGTTAAAATTTAAGTGAAATCACGAACACAATCTAATACACACACCCATACACACACACACAGACAGACACAGAGACAGAGACAGAATCATAATTTGAGTTTGAGATTACAATTATGATAAGAAATGGAGATTTGTAAATGCAATTAAGCGCTTTAATTGCAATTTGTTATGGCCAACAACTGGTTGAACAGGTGGCCAAAATTGGCGAAAACATTGAAATTCATCAATTGACAGATTTTGATAAATGCCACCGCCAACTGTGTTTGTGCCTGTGTTTGTGTTTGTGTTTGCAACCATTTTGTTGCATCTCTTTCACACAGTTTTGTGGCAAGTTATTCGCTGCTTTTTTTTTGCATTTTCGCGCAGGTGAAAGTCGTAGCCAACAACAGTCTTGGCCAACAACAGCGGCAATTTGTCAACACCAGCCCATTTTAAAAAGACATTTGTGACATTGTTGTTGCCTTTACTTGCTGTTGTTGTTTATTGTTGTTGTTGTTGTCAGTTGTTTTTGGTTATGTTTAACCAAAAGGCTATGACACAATTAGTTAAGACCACTTTTCACATGTCAACTTAAGTCATCAACTGATCAACTGTGGCAGCCAATTGTTGACAGTTCAGTTTGACCTTGAGGCATACAACAACAACAACAGCAACTATAATTTAAACTCTCTCTGTCTCTTTCCCTTTCTTATATATACATGATTTGCATGTGTTGCATGTGCCGCCTCATTTCCAGTTGGCATTTGCTGCTTCGTTTCGCAGTCACAGCCCGCATCATTATACGCCGGTTGCGCCTCAATTATGCGCCACCAATTGCGGCCCTTGCAATCAACAGCAACAGCAGCTGCTGCCGCTCTTCCTCTTCCTCCTCTCTCCCTTGAATCTTATTGAATTTGTTGCTGCCAGCAAATTGGTGCGCCGCTGCGCACAGTTTGCCGAAAAATAGTTTGCTATGTCCTTGGGTGGTGGCAAAGCCCTGCTGCTACTTGCAACTTAAACAAATGTTGCGCTTACATTTGTATACACAAAACAATTCACAAGCGTTCAGGTAGAGCTTGCAACATATGTGCAGCAGCTTTAAGTGGCAGCAGCTGCAACATAAAATTATGCAAAGTGCAACTCGTTGCAAGCAGCAGTTTGGCATTGCCACTAAATGAATTGCACTTGTCTTGTCGATTAGATATTGGATGCTTATAAGCAATATCTATCTTAACTGATTGCTAGACAAAGATCAGTAGAATGAAGAGAAACAGGAGAAGAGAGACAGAGAGAGAGAAAGAAGCAGCGAGCTGTATTGAGCGCGTGAGTTGCACTTAAATTGCATCCACGAGGCAAACGTCAATCACTTTGCGTCGCTCAAGTAATAAAAGTCTCAGCATACAGATAAAGAGACACTAACATATACATATACATACACACACACATACATATACACAGTTAGATTAAGAAAAGATTGAGATTAAAAGCGCGCCGCTTGTTTGTCTCTGGAAGCAACGCAGCAGCTGTGGACGGACCTCAACCCCTTAACCTAAGCAAGTCGAGCATTAAATGGACTTGATCTATATCTATATCTTTATAAGTGTATGTGTGTGTGTATGTGTGTATGTGTGTGTGTGAGATAGTGCGTGTATTAAGTCCGCGTATGTGTGTGGGCTGAAAAGACAAATGCTGACAGGTGATTAACTCTATTAAGAGCAAAGCATAATTTGATTTGTCAACTATCTCTCTCTCTCTCTCTCGCTCTTCCTCTCTCCTCGCTCGCTCTTACTATACAACTGCTATTGAGTCACATTTTGTATATAATAACAGTTAATTGATTTGTGCGTCAGGTGGCAAAAATTGTCGTGTAGAAATTAAAAACTTATCAATAAAAATGGCAAAATATATTTTATTAATTACAAAAGTTTTAGATAACGTCATGTATACCCTATGCTTTAGCCTATCTACAAGCAGCTGATAAACAAATCTAACCACAAGATAACACTTCTCGATAACTAACCTAAATATATATATATAGAGAATGAGAGAGAGTGTGAGAGAGAGAGAGTTATATATAGATAGAGTATGACGTAAGATTTCTTCGAATCGTTCTGTGGTCAAAGCTCATAGAACATCCTAGACATTACGTATACGACCCTTTAGCTAAACAGTTTGTTGTGTAAGCCATATTGCTCACTATTATTTCCGGTTTAATAAGCCATTTTCTTTTTTACTTTATTTACAGTTAGAAGCTTAGCAAGCGAAGTAGTTCTATACACATCTCCATGGAGCGCCGCAATGTGCCTGTTTTGCTGGCTTTGATGCTTTACCTGATGCTTGCAGCATTAACAGCAACAGCAGCAGCTATAGCTGACTTCAACTGCCCGGACGATTGTCTGTGCACACTGTCCCAGAACACACATAGACCCTTGCTGCATGCCAAGTGCAACAGTACAAATGGTTTGAAGTCAAAGGATAAACCCTTCCAGGCCACAATACCCATACATTCCATTGACTTGTCCTATTTGGAGCTGCCACGTTTGGCGCAAGTGTTGGATGTGCTGCCCAATATCACCTCAGTGGATCTGTCGCACAATCAGCTGCATGACATTGGACACTTGAGCAAGCGCATCAAGAAACTGAATCTAAAGCATAATAGGCTGACCTCCTCCAAGCTATTGAAGCTACCGCAGCAGCTGCAAGTGCTCAATCTGCAGCACAATGATATCACAAATGTGCCCATGGAGCTGACACATCTGCTGCATTTGCAGCAGCTGGAGCTGAGTCATAATGACATCAACTGCTCCTGCAGCACCTTGGAGGTGCGCAACTGGCTGCAGGAGAAGCATGTCTATATGAATCATCCAGTGATCTGTAACTATCCGTTGGAGGTGCGTGGCAAGTCCTGGCTGCAGCTGAAGCAGACAGAGATCTGTGAGAAGGAGCAACATGGCTGGTACAGTCCCGATAATGATGAGAACGAAATGATGGGTGATCAGCCAGCAACTGATTCTGTGGAGCAAACTGGTGAGGAAGATGAGATTGGTAAGGATTATCTGCCAGTGGCAGACAAGAAAGTGCCTGCAACCGCTGTGGCTGTGCCCCCCATTGAGAGCGAGGTTGAAGGCTCCGGCGACTTGACCGAAATGAACATGCCAATAGTTGTGGCCAAACAGTCGTCGGATAATCTTGGCGTGCTGGCAGATGAGCCCAAAGTACTACCAGCGGAACTCTTAAGCACCCTTGAGGAGGATGACGACGAAGGTTCGGGCAGTGGTGGCGGTCCAATGGATGTACCAACTAGCATACCCACCATCGGCAACTCTGACGACTTTGAACCGCCATCAACTCCAGAGACCGTGCATGTGCCCGACGACGAACAAGACAACGACGACACCTACGACAGCAAACCGATTGACCAGCCAGAGACGCCTTCACCAAATATCTTCAAGAACATGGGCATCTATGAGGGAGCCACCGATGGGGCTGTGCATGAAGAACCTGTGACCGAAGATGGCATTGTGCCCGCTGTGGTGCCCCAACTGACATCGGATGTGGTGACGACTGGTCCGCTGAACTCTGAGAAGACCTCAGCAGATATACTGGCAGCTAAGATAGGCAAGAACGACGACAGCAATGCTATATACTATCTGCTGGGCATCATTGGCCTGGTGGTGCTGGGACTCATCATGTTTGTAGCCATTAAACGTTGCAAGTACAACAACAATACGGCTGCACGTGATGCAGAGGCACAGCGCACGTCCGAGCTGCTGGATATGGACAAGAAGAATCTGGGCAAGCCACTGGTACGCAATGGACACGAGCATGCACCACTCATTGGTGAGAAGAGCAAGCTGGATGATGCCCAAATAGTCAATGGCAATGGCAAGAAAGCCTACGACAGCAAAGATGGCGTGGGCCAACAGCCGCTGCTGAATGGCAATGGCACAGCCAATGGTGATACCAAGGATGTGCCCACAATTAACGAACCCGCGACTGGAGACCCAGCAGCACATGAATATTATCCCATTACACCACGTTATCCCACACCACAATCCCCACGTGCCTCCAAGTATGCACAATATCCACAGGCCGCCGATGGAGCCGAGCAGAACAACAATGAACCAGATGCTGCCTATCTACCCTCATCACCGAAATCCGGACGCTACTCGCCCGTCTATTCCCCAGAGACTGGACGCGTCAAGATCAAGCTCACCGAGACACCCAAACCGAAGACACCAATGCTGGTAACACGCAGCAAATCCAATGCTGGCGATATAATCACAACGCCCGTCAAGGGCGGCACCTTCCTGGAGCCAACGCATCAGCTGACAGTCGGTGCTGGTGGTGAAGCCAATGGTGTTGCTGGCCACTGAGATCCAGATTTGTACTTGTTAACCCATATTATATAGCTGACTCGATAAGTCAAATGGAGAGATAGACAAGTGCCAAGCTAGCAGTGACAACAACCACAATACAAAATTAGCAACAGCAAATTCAGCAACCAATTCAGAAACAGCAGCAACAAATTCAGCATCAGCCAGTCCATTCAATTAGCTTAGCTTTGAATGGCCGTCGATCGGTTAATGGTTAACGGTTAACGGTTATCGATGACGCATGGTGCTTTTTATTCACCCGAAGAAATTCAGAAGAAACAGCAAACTATTCGTTTTAAGGTCCCGCAACCCCCTCCTAAATATATATATGCGTAACCATTTGTAGTCTAGCAATAAGTAAATTAATTATACTTAAGCATAAATCTAGTTTAATACCAAAGTTTAAAAATATCTTAATGATAATGATGAAACACTTTGAGAAACTATTTTTCTACAGGCTATAACAAGCCTTTTTACTCTAAACTATTCTCTCCTTGACATTTATACACAAACACAAACACAAACACACATGCAGACACAGACATACACTATTACATTACTTATACTACAAGCAAATATACAAATACTATATACATATGTATACATATAAATATATGTATTTTTATATATTGATATATCTAAGCTCCAGTCTATTGTGAAATTATAATGTGTTACTCTTCATGTGAACGTCTTTTTAAATCAAATTAAGCCTATCAATAAAAATAAAGAAAAACATCTATAAAAATAACAAAGTTCTGTTTTAAAATTCCCAATAAGCAAATATATATTTCCTTCATGTGTTTTAATCTTAGCTTAGCAATGACACAATCCAAAATATATACCACTGTTAAATGCGAATGCAGCCAATTACTGCTGCTTGTGTTATGGCTTATGTCTTGACTATGTTACAGTGCCGTACATTATCGATGTGATGTGTATGTGTATGCCATGCAGTTACAGTGGTGGGCAGCTTTGAGTCATAGCTTTTACTTATCGTTGGGCTCTTATCTTGCTGATCTGTTGGTTGAGTATGCTTGCGCCCACTCTCTCTCTCTGGCAGCATGTAATTTCGGCTTCTGCTAAGCTTAAGCATGCGCTTTGATTTTAGTCTCTTCTTAAATTTCTGCATGGTCGGTTCTGTTTGTGTTTCTATCAGTTTTCGTTATCAGCAAAGCAATCTGTTTACAGTTAGGCGCATGCAAAATTTTTCTGTGTAACAAAAGCAAAAGTGAATTATAAAAGACAAATTATATTTTAAAATTATTATAAGCATATATATAGCAACCGTAAAGTTTCATTTCGAATGTTTTTGTTGTTGTCGTTATTAAACTAAATGTGCATTAACTATATTAAGGTACGTCTTAAAGTCTATATACAATCGTTGTGTGTGTATGTGTGTGTGTATTGGTTAAATGAAAAGTAATTAAGTATATTTTGTCCGTAGTGGATTGAGTGCCTAGAATAGAGTCTCTCGCATTGGCTTATGCACTTGCACATTGCGTTCCTCTTCACTGGATGAAGAGCCTTCGGCTGCGGCTGCACTGAAGTTGCCGCTAACTCGACGACTTGCAGAGTTCTTGCGCTTCTTGCGTTTGCCGCGCTCCAGGTCCATCTCTGTGCCAGATGTGGAGATATTGGAGCGATTATCATCAGGCAGGGAGGAAATGTCTGGATCAGCGACCTCCTGAAATTCGCTGGCAATGGTTGATGATGATGCCTCCTTCTGTTTTGCCGTGCTAAAGTAATCTTCTATTGCCGGATCCAGCAGAGCCATGTGAACGGGCTCTAGTGTATACACTTGAGCATTGACCTTCATGTTAAGTGGACTCTTGGGCTTTCGTTTGGCAAAAGGACTACCCGGCTTGCTGCCCACATCCTCATATTCGGGATCGGTGAGGAACTCAACGCTCTCAGCCATCATGTTGACACGCTTGAAGGGTGGTATCTCGGCTATCTTGGGCTTGCGCTTGGTATATGGACTATTCTCATAGCTCTGGAAGTTGCCAATCTGCTCGGCGCTCTGCAGGTTCTGTGTCTTCAGATGAGCAGCCGGAAAACGGGAATCCTCTATGCTAAATCGCCGGCTACCCGACTGATTGTTGTACTCCATGCGCCCAGTGCGTCTGTGTGGTCCATACTGAGCTGTACGTTCCTTGGCCCGATTTGATAGCATCTCTACACTGCGGAATCTTTGTTGCGTATCCAGCTGCAGTTCATCATCTTCACCGGATTGCTCTGCATCCGGCTGCGTCTGAGAACGGCGCAGCTGTTTGCGCGTACGTCCCATGGCAGTCAAGTCCAGCATGGATTTCACTGGACGCTCCACCTTCGGCATGAGCAATGCATCCTCATAGGAGGGCAGCAGACTAATCTCATGTGCCTGTTGCAGAGTCGTTGAGGACTCCTCCCGTATAATGCGTTCATTGAGATCTCGTCTGAAAGTTGAGTAAGTTATATATATACTTATACATATATATGTATTCCCATTCTAATCCAACTTACATGCGCCGCAGCTCCTCATGGTTCTCATCATATTCCCTCCGATTGTTGCGCACCTTGCGCTGGTGCAGCCACTTCTTGGCACAGCTGTACATGACGAAGAGCATACCAATGCCGAACATGGTTAGCAATATAACTGCCCAAGCCTTCTCTCCGCCACTGGCACGTTGGTTCTGTGTCCAGTCACTCATACAGGCGGACTCCCACATCATTCCATAGTAATTGGCAGGCGAGGCACAGCGCAGTTGGTACCTATCCTTGATCTATGTTGGAAACAAGCAGGTGAGTGAAGTCTACCTATATTTAAGTGATATTCGAATAGTGGACATACCTTGGTGGGTTTTGCTGTCAGATATTCATAGAACTCCACGAACAGGGCATCGTTGCAATCACATATCCAGGGATTGTCACCCAACCAGATTTGATCTAGAAACTTATTCGAACGAAAGTGGGCGGGGGGTATGGGATTGGTCAGTCGATTACCATTCAAATGCAGATCGGCCAGTTCCGGGAAGCCCACGAAACTGCCATTTGGTATGGTGGATAGCCTGTAGAGGGAAAAGGAATAAGTAGCTCCACTCCACTTGAGGGTTAACCCTTACCTGCAGTTGGCTAGATTCAGATATTGAAGGGATTCCGAATGCATTTGACTAGGAATATAGCTGATTAGATTATGGGATAGATCCAATTTCTGTATAACCGATAGACTGGACAGTGCTGTGCTCTCTATGGAAACTATTTCACACCAACTCATATTGATAACCCGCAGCGAATTGGACACAATCTTCGTCAGCTTCTGTATAATGTTACGACTCAGATTTAGTTCCATGAGCACATCGTTGCCACGGATTAGATTGCGATCCAGATAGGCAATCTCATTGTAGGCGAGATTCAGCTGTTTAAGTCGCTTCAGTGGACTGAAGGCTTCATTACCAATCACACGTAGCACATTTTGGGACAGATCCAATACCTCCAGTTTCGAATTATTGATAAAGGAATTGACATCAATGCTGCGCAGCATATTACCACGCAGATACAGCTCCATAAGCTCGGGCAGAGCACTTAGATCAATCTGATCCAGATTGCAATAGGAGGCATCCAATCTGCGCAGCTCGAAGGCCACGACGGGCTCCTCATCCATGCCAAACTGCAGCGCCGTATTATGGGATATATTCAAGACTTCCAGATTGGTTAAGCTCTCAAAGAAACTGGAGCTAAGCCGCTGTAGACTGCAGTTACTCAGATCCAATTCCCGCAAGCTTCTGGAGGGCAGCGTGACCAACTGCGTCAGCTGATTATTGGCCAGTGAAAGTCGCTGCAGATTGGGCAATTGATTCACCAGTATATCTCCACCTACCGCCGTAATATGTGCCGATGACAGATCCAACTCCTTGAGAGATTTGCTGTTCAGTTGCTGGTTGAACTCGGCGCTACCAAAGCTATCCAACTGATTCCCACTCAGGCTAAGATACTGCAGACTTGTCGCATACTTGAAGGCTTCACTGGGATTAATATACTTCCAACTGGTGATGGCATTGCTGCCCAGCAGCAGAGTGCGCAACGAGGTGAAACCTATCAAAGCATTTGCAGCCAAATCATAGAGCTGATTGTGGGATAGATCCAGATACAATAGAGAATCTATATCTGCATACTGCTGTGGAAAATCAACAAATTTGTTGCCCGACAAATCCAGATGCTCCACTGGCACATGCTGAAAGTCTGGATATGTGCTTAGCCCACGGCGGGAGCAGTCCACATAGAGGCTATCCACCACCCAAGTGCATTTGCAGGGCGCAGGACAATTGACAGCGGCGCAGCTGGAGAGGAAAGCTGTGCCAAGGATAAGAAGTAGCGCCAGCTGCAATGCAGTTCCTGGCATGACTGTAAAGAATACAGAGTATATAAGTATGTGTGTATGTGTATGTGTGTGAATCTAGTGTATTATATGGCGCATAACACCTTTCGATTTATCGGTAGCTTTCAGTCTGTTTATTGCGCATGCATTTTATTTGGACCTTATCATTATCAGTAATCGTTTATAGGCCTGGGAATATACCTATATATATATATATATATAGTTACATGTATGATTCTACGCAATTGCAAATTTTATAGATTTGGTGTAGAATTGAAATTTGTATTGTCTTGTGACGTCACTGTAGGAATTTATTCACCTGTTTCGATTGTTATTTTGATTTTTGGATTTTTATTTTGATTTTGATTTTGTAGATCCGCAAAGCGTTTCAAACAGTAAAGTAGCAAAGCTTATCTTATCAGCACGAGGGGGGGTGAGGTGTTAAACTGGAACACCAAACACAAACAACAGACAACACTTATAAACAATAGCTCTAACTATAATATTACTGCTTTGATATTTTGAAACAAAATTTAAGCAACGTTTTGTGCTTGCAACAATTTCGAATGAATTTTCTTCATATTACAGAAGAAAATTAAATGTAGAAAACCTTTAAAGTGATTAACGTTTCTATATGCCTTCAATGTCGCTTAATACTGACTGAATGAATAGAAAAAAAAATTACTCACCTGCTGCGGCAGCGGCTGAAACGGTAAAGCTGATAAGATAACACATTGATAAGGCGCATAATACAAGCTGAGGCACAACAGTATTGAGCAGCGACTGCAGCGTCGCAGTTAGTGTTAGTGTTGCATAAGACAACAAAAAGTTGTGGCACAAAATTAACTAACTAAAAATACCGTTATCACTGCAATAATATATATAGTTTGATTGATGTCAATATTGAAAGCAATTTTAAAGCAAATTTTAAGGAAAAAAATCTTTTGCCTCTTTTGCTTAAGCTTCACTCAAGTTGTAGCAAGCCACACTTTAAGCCTTGTTTATATTGTTGTTAGTAGCAAATTTGGTAAATGTAATTGAAATCCTTTTCAAGGATATGTGGCAGCAGGTGCACTTATTGTTAGGAGTTTCCAAAGTGTGTCTAAAATGTTGTCAGTGCTTAATGCTGACGCTACTTGCCACATGATAAAATGGAAGCTGCAATTGTGGTTACACACACACACACACACACACACACACACACACACATATAGATATATACCACTAACTGATAGAGCATTAAAATTACCCATACTTAAGGTTGCAGTTGAATCTCAGTTGAGCTGGCTGGGGGAGGGGGGAGGAGCTTTGCCAGACACCTTCTAAACGGATTTATTGTAATGAAGCGTGCGCAAAACAGAAACGACAATTTTTATGCTATACATATAGATATATAAATATAGTGACTCAGACAACGCGATAAAAGATGCAGTGAGAGAAGTAAAAAACTGTTAAAAAAAAAGTAACAACAGCAGCAGCAACAACTGTTGACGACGTGTTGACAGCAACATATTTGGTTTGTCGCGGTTAAAGCAGCAGCCCGAGCAATGGGAAGAGGCAGGGGCAGGGGAAATGAGGAATGAGTGCAAATGTCAAGGGAAAAATATAAGGTGACAAGCAGCAGAGTCAAGCCAATAAGCTATATACACTATATATACTATATACAACTGATCAGACTATATATATATAGACAATTGCTATAGCTGCTTTATAGAGCTGCGCAGCAAATGAGTTCAAACTTTGGCTGCTTCTCCCTAAACTTGCAGCTTGCTGCAGCATATAGCTGAGCTACCCCTGAGCAGGGTAAGTGTATACAAAGAGGAAAAGTAGCAAATGATTTTAAATGCGTAACAAGGATACAAAATACAAAACACAAAACACAAAATGAAAACGAAAATAAAAATATAAATAGAAATAGAAATACGAGTACAATAAATAAGTTGACGCTTTGCTTTAAGGGGCAAACGAAGCTAGGAGCTGAGGTGAGGTGAGGTGGCATGCAGCAGCAGTGGCAACAGTCAGCCTGATAAGCTCAAACAGGATATAGACTTGGAAGCTGCAGCAACAGCAGTTTCCTCCCTGATTTCTGATTCCTTTGCTGAATTAAATTGTAACTATTGTATGCGCTTATGCGGTCTGTCAGACTCGTCAGAAGTGGCATCAGGCGATGAACTCGGTTGCCCAGGCAGCAGCACGCGCTCATGGATAACTTCACAGATAATGAGCAGCAATAGTATAAGAAGAAGAAGAAGAAGAGCAGAAGTGGGTGCGAGGAGGGGGGGAGGCAGTGGCAGGACAGCGCTTGACGTTTTAATGAAGCGCAATGGCTTTGTTGGCGCTGCTGACGGCGTTGGGATAATTAGCGGCTCGGAGCATGCAAAGTCAGTGCGTTGTCCTTTCGCTTTGGGCGTTGGGAATTCGCACAGTTGGAATCACAAGTTAATGCTACGCTTCCCCCCCACTACCCCCTTTTGACGCTGTGTATGCTTTTGTTAATGGATTGATTTTGAATTTTCTCTCATCTAATCTGGGTGACTTGATATTTAAGAACCAACGACAGATAGATAGAGAGAGTGAGAGTGAGAGAGAGAGACAAAGAGAGAGAGAGAGGGTGCGACTTTTGCCTTTGCTTTGGTCATGTCCTTGCCTTCGTTTTAGCCTTCATTCTGGACTGCTTTTATGGGCAATTTCTTGCTGCTTTTTAATAAGAAAAGAAGTGCTTTTTATTTATTTTTCGGTTTTTATAGCGCGCACTTACTTAGCGAAAGCCTCAAACCATCTCAAGCATATTCCATACACCAAACCACACAAACCATGCAAACCACTTAACACCACCAACACCAACTCAAACTTTAACTTGAACTCATTGCAGGAAGGCGAAGTGCAGCCAAAGTTTTTGGGTCTCGTTGAATGACAGCTGCGGTGTCCAGAGATAAGCGCCTGCTCGTTCCATTTGGCCCAGCTGCCACAGGCTCTGACACAACTCGAATAGCAGCTGAATGCGATAAAGCCAATTGTGAAATTTTTCCTGATGTGTTCAAGTCCAGTTAAGTAGAGCAAGACGAAGTCAGAAGCAGTGGAAGCAATGGAAAAATCAGGTGAGTCCTTTGCCTTCAAGCGGAAGTCAGTTGGCAATGAAATTTCTCGCTGACTTGCTGCTGTCCAGAACTTTTGACTTAACTCAAACTTCTTAAGAAACATACACTACACACACACACACACACACACACACATACACTCATATACATTTGAATGTCTTGTGCCGATGCCATAAAGATAAAACTGAGGCCACATTATGGACCTTCTAATCGGCCAGAATGCCAATCTCAGTGAGCTGCAGAACGACATCGTTTTGTTGGCTTTGATTATTTTTATGCTTTAGCGCCTTCAAGCATGCTACAAAATTAGCTTTTTATTGTGTATTGTTAGGGCGTGGCAAGACTAAAAAAAACAATTTGTTTCTATCTGCAAGACGATACGTCACAAACGGCACACATAAACATAACGCCGATAAAGTAGACTGCCCCAAATACACACACACACACCCACTCACACACACATTTGCATACTGACAAACAAAAATCGTTGCCAACTTCCTGTGCTGTTATTGGGCATATTTTACAGCAGCAATCGTAATGTTAACTTCGACTTTAACTTCGACTTTAACTGCGAGTTTAATTAGAAAGATCTGAAGGATTTGGGCCATGTCTGTTGCCTGCTGCAAGAACTTCTTAGCAAATATCTTAAATAGCAATAAATTTCGATTTTTGTCCATTTAAATGCTTTATGAATTATAAGCTTAAAAGCAACAACCCACACCCCCAGCCCACCCCTCCTGCCACAGCACACCCCATTCGAAAGAAGAGCAAAAAAATTAAAAGGGGGGAATGCGGCATGCAGCGTGCACCTTAAACATTTTCAACGTGCCAAGCTAAAGTTTCATTCCTGCCCCTTCCCCCTCAGTGGCAACAGCCCCCACCACAATATGACAGCATAGCAAAGATTTAGACAAAGACTCCAGCCAGTAACTGTTACTGTTCCAAGCACTGATAGCAACTAGCTGAGTAGCGCTGCCCTCCAACTCTCTCTCATTCTCTTTCTACTTCCCATTCCATTGACAGAGACAATCACAGTGTGGGGGGGGGGGTGAGGCAGGGGTGGGGGAGTTGTTTGAGCTCAGCGATTTAACCGAGCACGCTGAATGGTATTTTAGCATTTTTAAGACGCCAACCAAGCAAATGCCTCCAACTCCATGGACTTTAGCTCCTTCTACTCCTGCGAATGCTTCTGTTGCTGTTCCTCTTGCCTCCATCCTGTGCGCCGCAAGCCTTTCGCTTTGCCAGCAATGCCATAAATCAATTCGTATTAGTTTTATGAAATGTGTACCTGCGGCGTGTAATGTCACACACACACACACATACCCATACATATACATACAGCTACTTAGTATAGCAGAATCTTTTCCCAAGTTTATGGAAAGTATTTCTCGATAATCGCTCCATTTGCAGCTCAGCTCTAAATGTTTATAAGCTTATATGACTTTTGATTATCTAGAGATATTTCTAAGAAAATAATTTCATACTCTTTTATCGCAATTTCTTTGCATAGTGTAAACGTAGCTGCAAAGTACTTAACTTCAACTTATACCTGCATTTTCTATATCCTGCAAGGATTGAGCTATTCAAAGCATTAGTCACCAACCTTTGACTTACATTTTAACACAATTTTATTTAAGTATAATATATTTTCGTAATAAGCTGCTACGTGTAAACATTGCAATACTTTCTTGAGGCGGTTTAATGAGCAAATCTTCTGCTCAGCATCAGCAGAAAAAGGCAGGCGGCAGGACTTGCCAATTAAAAGTGCGACAGGCAAGTAACTTGGCATAATTCATATCCTTGAGCCTCTACCCTAACACTGACACATATACACACAGTAGTCCACACACACACACACAAACATATATGCAGTAGAAGTACACATGCATATTCATTGCATACTTTCAGGCTGAGGCATTTTTCGACTGCCGGCATTTCTTTTGGCACTTACTCCATTGAAATAAGAAAGTGGCAGAGACAGAGAGAGAAGGAGAGTTTTTGGTAACTGGAATTTGCATAAATCTTGGCAAGAATTACAATATTTCTTGGTTATTTTAACTGGTTGGCCAACAAGTTGTTGGTATGCGTTACGAACTCCAACTCCAACTCAAAGTCTTACGCCAAGTCCAGTTGGATGCCTTTGCCGTTGGACTGCATATTTAATGGAACTTTTTGAATTATCGCCTGACAATGGGATTATCATTTTTACATTGGCTGCACGGCAGGACACGAACACCAGCAAACGGACAATTGGACAATGGTAAGAAAACAGTACACACACACACACACACACACACATAAACACTTACTAACATACAGACACTCTCCTTAGGAGTAAAAGGAAGCTAAGCTGCTGCTGTGGTGTTATGCTCCCCTGGGGGTAATTCACAGTTACCATAATTATCATCGTAAATTATGCGTAGCAAGGAAAATGGAAAAGCGTTTGCTAAAAGTTTTCCGGATTTTATGAAAATGAATTGAGATTGAGCCGAAAAATGAAATGTGAATTTACAATTGATTTAAATAGTCGCGCCCACGCCTCATTCCACAGCACCAACCAGTTCTGCTTGCTACCTCTGTTCCGAGCTAGTAAATCAAAGCATCTTCCAATCTACATGCCACACCTACACTGCCACCAGCAACACCAATACCAACACTCCACTGTTGCCTTTTTTGGAGCAATAATCTGCAGCACCGAGTGAGTGTCATAAATAATAATTAAACAACTCGCGTTGTTAAGTCTTTTTATTACAGGCAAAGCGCGCCCAAGACAAACGACAGTTGACAGCGGGGGTAAGAGCATATCTCTAAGGCGTATGCGAGTATGGTAGTGGGCGTGCCAGCGGGATAAGGTACCCCCCAACTTTAGCTAGAAGGGAAGGCTTACTGAAATGGTAGCATGTGCGGGCTCAGAGCTCTAGACACCATGAAGACGCACAATTTTCCACGCAGATACGTTTTTCATGTATCGTCTAGCACATGAGCCATAAGACATGCTCACACACATACACACACACACACAGACTGTCAGGTGCAAGTGTATGCTATTTGCCTGTCCCACTTCACGGAGGATGTTAAGACGTAATTAAGAAAATAAATAATAATCGCCCGATGCCAGAACATACAACAGAGCCAAAAGGCGGACATGGGCTACTATGTGTGTGTGTATGTGTGAGTGTGCTAGGGATCGTATAAGTATGCTGGTGTATGTGTGTGTGTGTGTGTGTCAGCTGGCGCCTTTAACTTAAGCCCACGTTGTCATACACTTATAAAATATCTTAACTAGAACAGCAAGCGGCTTTGAGCTAGAGGCACATGGACCAATGGACACCACTTGGAATTGGTTGCTGGAACATAAAATGGAGCTGGAGTTGGAGCGGGAGTTGGAGCTGTAGCTGTAGCTGGAGTTTGTTTTGCGTAAATCTTAGCAAAGTCGATGGCTGCCTACCATGTGTCTTGCTAACAAGAATTATTATCATTTGATGTTACATCCTGCTGCCTAGTCCTGCCAAAGGTTTACCCAATAGGGTTACAACTACAGCTGACCCACAACACTGTGGGTGTCCTGGTATGTTATTGTATGTTATAGCCAAATGTATGTATTCATATTCTTTAACAAAAGAGCACAAAAACTGTTTTTAAGAACTTCAATTTCATTTGCTTTCAGTTGCTGTCTTTATGATGATATCCTTGCAACACACACTTCTGGCCATGTACTCATTAACTAATTTACCCAAAGAGCTTGTCATTGCATTGGTTACGGACTGGTGGCAGTGGCAATACCAGTGGCTCTGGCATTTCAGCTCCATTTGCTGCTGCCACAGAAAATCGGCGTGGAAAGCGAATGTCACAAATCAAAGCGGAATTATTATTACTTATGACCATTTAATTGGACTTGCGTTTATTCATTTGAGTTTCATGGGGTAAATACTCTCATACTCTGTCTTGTTTCTCTTTTGTTTTTGTTATGTTTTTCTGTTGTTTTGTTTTGTTTTTGTTTGCAGAGTCAATTTGCCAAATGACTGTGTTCTGTGCTATGCATTGGCTACTGCCATGGACTCAGCCTGTGCAACCCAATACTTTGCCGCAAATTTAACCACCCAATGACAGCCACCCCGGTACCACCATCAACAACCCACCAGCAGCATCAACTATTTGGCTCGCACGCTCATTAGTTTTATTGCCCCGCATATCAGTCAAAGCCGCAAAACTATTTATGCGGCAAAAGCAGCGACCACGACGACCACAACGACAACGAATACAACCACATCCCACAACCAGCTACTGATACAGCCACAGCCACAGCTCCTGATACTGATACTTTTCCTGTTCGTGGTTCTGGTCTTGGTTGAGTCTTTGATACTAGTTGCTGGCTCTATTGCAAACCATTTAAGTTTGTCCTTTCTGTCAGCTGCAATTCCTTTTGGCATTTGCTTGCCCTGAGCTTCTTTTGGTGCACATGTTTTGTGGCTGTTTACCAGGACATTAATTGCCTCAAAGAATTTGGTCTTCCTTTCACTCGTTTTGCTGCTACTACAAGCTGTAGTAGTAGTAGTACATGCCACATGGCAAATGTACTTTTAATGATTTGGCAGCTATCCATAGCATAACATTTGTTCAGTTGCATTCTCTCGGAATCCTCTAATAAATCGCAAGGACTCAAAGCAAACAACATTCTGATTCTTTTATTTAAGACGCAGCACATAACTGATACTTTCTTATATATATAATTTTAATTCTTACAATAAAATAGCTTTTCAGTTCTCTTATATATTAAGAAAGTACAATTAAAATTGTATATAATTATTAATATAATAAGTATATAAATAATTACAATAAATTACAATTAAGTCAAATTGTCCTGTTTAATATTGTAATAAGACTGAACCATTTTAAGAAGTCAATAAAAATGTATAAAAAAGAAACCGAAGTAGTTTTTATTGAAGGTTTATTAAATAAGCTATATCCTTGCCACTTCTGTGCCGATTGCGGTGTTTTATACCTGGCAGGACTAAGAGACGCAGCGCAGTGTGTTTGGTGTCAATCGACAGCTAATAAAAAAGTCCTTATTCTGATTTTAAATTTGCAAGGATATGCAAGGATATAAAGGATATAAAAGGATTTTTAAAGTAAAAATGACTATTACTCAGCGGAATTTTTAACCAATCAAATTTCTTTTTCGAACACATAATAAGCGGACCATTTTTTATCAATATTGTGAATTTCGTTAAGATGGAATAAAAAACACGAAAGTTATTCAATATTTAAAATTTCGTTAATAAGCATCCTTAATTAGGCTATATCTTTGACAATTCTGCACCGATTAATTTTTTTTTCAATTTTCGCAAATTTGTCAAGGGGTAACACTGCAAAATTGACGAAAATGGTCAATCTCTTAGATTTGAATAAAACCAATCGCATTCGACAGGAATAAGCCTCAGGAGTCCAAAAAGGTATATTATTTTGAAATCGGTCCATATTCGCCAAAGTTATAGCCATGCAAAGTTTCAAATGTACAAGGTAAATTTTACATTTTAATTTGTATGGGCGGTGTCACGCCCCCTTGCTATACGAACTAAAATATAGCATATAATACGTGCTAAACCAATACCAACACACTATCCAAATTTCAAGGTGAACGGACCAACATTAACCAAGTTATAGCAATTTAAAAATTATCATAGATTGTCGCCAACAACAAGAGAACTGAAAATGTTGTTGTAAAAAACTCGAAAAAGCCGAATAAATCGAGACTTACACCAGGCCAACATAATCAGCAGCAGGTGCACTGTTAGCAACTAAAATTATGCTTCATTTTTTTACTAACAGCCAATGCACCAACCCTGCACATTGCACCTACTGTTTACTTTGAGACCAGCTCCCAACTGCTGATTCTGTTCGCTTGGTATAAGTTTCGGTTTATTCGGGTTTTTCGAGTTTTTTACAACAACATTTTGAATTCTCTTGTTGTTGCTGAAGATTTTTGATAAGTTTTAAATTGCTATAACTTGGTAAATACTGCACCGATCGCCTTGAAATTTGGACAGTGTGTTGGTATTGGGCTAGCACGTATTATATGCTATATTTTTTTATCAAATATAACAAGTGGGCGTGCCACCGCCCATACAAGTGAGAATCTTAATTTGGCATAACTCGGCTGCTTTTCCACGCAGCATCATGAAAATTGGTTTATATGCAAATCACAACCGTAGAATTTTGATTGTTTATAGAAATGGGCGGTGCCAAATAAAACTAATAATTTTTGTTGTATTTTTGCATTTATTTTGAATTAAACTTAAAGTTATTTTGTACAAATTTGAAAATAAACTTATAATTACTTATAATTATAATATATACTAAATAGAATATTGGAACAAAATGTTGAATTTAGACGATTTTTATAATAAATTAGATCTGCTCGTTGTTTTCTTGTACGCAGCTGCAGTCTTGGCTTGTGTTTGTAGAAATATTACCAATTGGCTGATAGAAGTGAAGGTGCTTCATTGGCTATCAGGAGTAGCAGATACTTTTGTAAGATTTATATAGAAGTATACAGTTAATCATATTTAAGCTGCTTTTCATTATAGAAAGTTTTTGCCATTGAGTTCAACTGCTGTTTCAGTTTCACTTAATTACGATTATATTACACAGATTTATTTGCCATTAAACATCATTATAGTATCAAGTATGAAAAAGTTTGTGAAAGGACGATTTATGCAGTGTACTTGCAAATACGAAGTAAAAGAAATTATAAGGATATTTTATACATATATATTTAGTATTTTTTTTTTTTGTTAACTACGAAACTTGCCAGGAAACAGCCACAGGACCAACAACTGCCACGTAGTTGGCTATGTAAATGTTTTGCCAGCTGTTTATATATATTTACTTTTAATACCACTCGAAATAGCGGGAGCCTGTAAAGCAGCCTGCTGCCTAGTCCCTGTTGGTTGTTGCAAGCCCTCCACCCACACACTCCCCTCTACCTGCTGTTGTAGTACTGGACGAAGTAAACAGAGGTGAGCTGCAATATTGTACAGCAGCCAACCACAGCGCGTAGAAGAAAATGCTAAAAATTTTAATTAATGGATAAAGTTCTGTGAAATTCCACTTGCCCTACTTCCCTACTCTCCTCCTCCTCCATCACCACTTTAGGTGTGCCACTTCAGACGAAAAATTTGAGTGGTCGAGCAAAGCAGATTGGGATTGGTTAGTGGCAAGTGAACAGGTGAGGGATGCGACGCTATTCATAAAAGGATATGCTGGAATTTCCCTGCTGTAAACATCATACAAAAATGCTTTTCTTTTAACTAGAACAATTTTCAATATTTTCTATAATTTTCATACAATTTAGAAACTAGTTTCAAGCTGCTTATTTAATGCTTTTACTGGCAGTTAGTGCAACAGTTTTCTATATGAGTTTCATAAATAAGAGCCAAGTTAATATGAAAGCCTAAAAATGAGTTCATAAATTGTTTGACGCTGCCTCTGCGGCTATTATATTTTATTTTTTCGCTTATATCCATTCCCGCAGGTTCTTGCTTTGAATTTTTAATTTAAAAGTTTGCGATAACAAATGATGCACATCCCTGTACGCCCACACACACACACCAACACACGCACACCCACATTGAGTTACATACTTAATATCAGAAATAATGTTGACTGCTGATTTAGTAACCGCATATAGAGATAGAGAGAGAGAGAGAGAGAGAGAGGGAACCTTATAGACATACCTATATCTATAGCACACTGTTAGCATACATGTGTAAGCATGTGGCAAGGATGTGTGCAGGATGTGCCAAGGCAAAGGAAGTTACAAGAAAATACGAAGAAAAAGAATAAAGAAATAAAGAATGAAAAGCAGCAAAGTTTGGCTCTAATAAATTGTTTCATATCTTACTTCAAGGCAATGCTAATATGCTGCTACTTGCCACAGCAGATAACTCATACGCCGCGTGGCCAACACCAATACCAACAGCAGCAGCAGCAGAGCAGCAGCAACATTGCTACAATTCTACCATTTCTACATATGCATATTTATTTCCCCTTTGCTTATCAGTCGACTAACAAAAAATGAAAGAAATAAACCAAAGCAGGTCCTGTCATATGAGAAATTGCCAAACACATTAGCCACAGCGTCAACGCCAACGCCAACACCGACGCCAGCGCCAGCGTCAACGCCAACGCATATGCTGAGGGCAATGGCAGTCCCATTGGTTTATATGAAATGAAGCTGCTATAAAAAGGACAATTGCAGGGAGAGAGTTTCTTTCTTCTGTACTTTTTTTCTTTGTAATCATATTATGATTCGTATATATGTATGATTTGGACATATATATATATACAATTTACACAAAATAACAAGCCATAAATAAACGATTTTCATATGAAATATTATGCATTACTTTCAGTTGAATTTAGTCAATATTCTGATTATAATTATCAATATTATTGCTTGTTATCCTTCAGGAATTTTTAAAAGAAACTCTTGCCTGTACTTTTTAGTAAGCAAATATGGCAAATTGATGTTCTTTTTTAGCAAATTTATTAACTAATTTTATATAGACTTTACTCTGATTTAGCTGAACTTCTTATAGACAAATGTTAATCAGAATAGATGAAGCTTCTGAGAGGAAGTGAAAGGTGATGTTAGAAGCATCTACAAATACAACCACCAAGAGTTAATACTAGATACACTTAAAGCCATATAAAGTTGTAATCTGTAAGAACTACATATATATATATATATATATATATATATATATAAAGTAACTTACCATATAGAACTCCCTGAGGACACAGTTACAATCAGGTGTAGAAATAGTTGCTTCCACTATGTCCCATACTTGCTCCAACTCATTAAATCATTCAGGCAATAACCATTCGATATATATATATGCAGAGTCTTTTACTACATGCTTATATCTTAGCCAGGTTCATAAGAGCTCATTGTCTATAAGTTAACACAAATCCTGAAAGGTTTTCAATCAATGTCATTCAGCGTTTTCACTATCTTTCAACATTTTGGCAGCAGTTTTTATTGCGTGATAAAAACCACAAGCCAAAGTCGAAACTACAAATGATTTACTATATAGCTTACTATCTGTATGTAGTATATTATATATAGTATACACCAGATATCAAGCATATAACATGCCAAATGTTGTCAGTCTAAGATCCTTTTTTAAATGAAAAGACACACAGAGTTTTAGCTCAAAAATTTGACATTTAAAATTGTATTTATTTAATCATTTAATAATTGCTGGGAATACATATATTATGCTTTAAATGTATATGTGTGTGTCTGTGTCTGTGTTGTATGTGTGTGTGTGTGTGTGTGTATTGATGATTTGAATAAATTACAAGTATATTTAAATTTAATTTTCTTTCATTTTATATTATATATATTTATAGATTTATTATAGATTTTCGATTTTGTTGTATGCTTATGGAACTAATGGAACAATTTTCAGAAACATTTTGAAAGTTTTTTTTTAATTAATTATTATTATTTTTACTCTTTTTGTTTAATTTAAATTAATTAATTTTTCATCTACTTTTTATGTATTTTATTTTAATTTTTATCAAAGTTTTTTTTTAGATTGCAAAAAACACACAGAAAAATGCAAATTGAAAACTTAAAAACAGCTGCTGAATATCATTCCATAAAAATTGGCGCTTTTCTATATGATTTTCTTTTGGTATTTGATACCAGGATATATATAGATATATATAAATATAGATATATATATATATGCGAAATAAAGTTAGATTTATTGTTAATGTTCCTTGGATATGTGCTAGGCTGTAGAACGTACTAAAATAAGGCAAAATCAAAGAAGTTTTAAAACAAAATATATCCAATATATAAATCGAAGAGATATATATATATATTGTATTGTATAACATACATATTTACACATCAGATTAGCTTTCTTTGGTTAACCTTCTTCTGCTGCTTCTGGCAAATATTCAAATAGTTAAACTTAAGTTCATATATAGATCGTATATATATATATATATATATATATATATATATATATATATAATTGATAAGGATATTCTATAAGCTATTCGTTTGCTATAAACTGCATTAAATTATAGTATTGTTATTATTATTATTAGTTAAGTTAATCATAGTTCATCTAATTGTATTTTGTTTTAACTAATTTTTGCTACTTTAGGCCAAAAGGCAATAGCCTGGCTTTTACTGGGGTTTTTTTTTTTAGTAACTGTTACTGGGTTAAAGGGTTCTGTTACTGGGTTCAACATTGCTTGCTATAATACTTGGAGAGAGTTGACTTAACTAGGCTTAAATGTTATGGTTTGCTTATTAACTTGTCATAGCTGCAATAGTTTAAGTTAATACTTAAAAGTGTTTTGTATTAGTTTAAATTTTAGTTGGTAACCAAATATTTACACAGCAAGAGAGTAAAAGATAGAGAGAGAGATAGAGTAGAGAGTAGAGCATAGAGATAGAGATAAAGAGAAGCCTCTTGGTCACCCATTATTATATTTTGATTACATACTCCACAAGGATGGAAGGAACTTTAGTCACGTTCCTCGTATTTGGGCACAAAGGAGCTGAGTCCACCGAGCTGACTGCATTGGCTATTGTCATAGAGAGACATCTTGAGGCGCTTGCACTTGGCACGTCGATTCTTGAACCAGAACTGGACATTCTTGCTTTCCAGTCGTGGAAACTTTTGGCTATAAAGAGACAGAGAGACAAATCGAATAGAAAACATAACAGTTAGTAAGCTAAAGTTAGGGTTAAAGTTTAAGCTTAAAGTGTTAACTCACCGATAGGGCATTGTATTGAGATCCTCCGTATACTTGAGGATTAGATTGTGCGAGGGATGTGTATTCATGGCAAACCATTGCTCCAACTTGGGCACTTCAGTAACGGGATCAATGAAGGTGCGATTACGTTTGCGTCGCTCCTCATTTGATATGCTGGACAGATTGAGTCCAGCTCCGCCCATCAGCGCATTGGGTTGCATGCCAGCGGCGGCGGCAGCAGCAGCCGCATGATGTGCATGTGGATGAGCAGCAGCAGCCTGTCCAAAGGCTGGTATATAGTGACTCATGTACATGAAGGACTGGGAGAACATGGAATTGGGCACCATGGGAAAGGGTAATTGATCCTTGTGCGATGCCACGCTGCCAGCTAGATCGGGCGATGGGGAACGAAACTCATCCAGATGACTGTGATCGTTCTCATTGTCCTCATCATCCTCATCCATGTCCAGATCATCATCCTCCTCTTTGGGTGTAGTGCGTTTGGGTGTGCTAGCTCTATCCTGTTCGTTGTTGCTCTGATTGTGAGAGTTGTTGTTGTTGCTGTTGTTATTGTTGTTGTTGTTGTTATTGTTGTTGCTGCTGCTATTGTTGTTGTTGGCATTGGCATCATCGTCGAGCACATTGCCAGCATCAACATGGCCACTAGCATTGGCATTGGAATTGGAATTGGAGTTGTCATTGTCATGAGTCTCCGCATCATTCACCATGGGCTTCTCCTCGCGCTCATCGACGCCATTGACAATGTCGCTGCTGGCGCTCTTGGAGCGTTGCGGCTGCTGCAGCTGTTGCTGTGGTAGCTGCGAGTCGCTGCGCTCCTCATCCTCCTCATCCTCCAGCATGGGTGAGCTGCGATGACGCTCGTGCGTAGTTAATGACAGCGGCACCTGTGGTGTGCTTGGCCTGCTGGGCTCCTCATCCAGTTCATCCGAATGCTGTGACATGGTATCGATGTCCTCGGACTTAAGGCTCATCGGACTCTTGAGATAGTCATGCGACATGGACAGATTGCCCATGCTTAATGGCTGACTGCCAGCGCTGCTGCTCGAGTTCTGGCCCAGTGGCGCATGTTGGCTCAGATAACCATTCATGGCGGCATGCCCCAAGGCGCTCATGGCACTGCCCAGGCTGCCGCCACGCATCTCGGCGCGCTTTTGTGCGGCACGTGCATTCTTGAACCAGTAGACCACATTGTTGACATCCAGCGGCTTGCGGCCGCGTCGCGACTCCAGCGCATTCAGCTGCACCACATAGGTCTGTATCTGCTGGCGCGAGGGATGCGGATTCTCCTGAAACCATTTCTGCAGCTTGGGCAGCTCCATTTCAGGGTCAAAGCTGGTGCGCATGCGTGTCTTCTGGTTCGGATACTGACCGCCATGCGAGGCGGCATGATGATGATGATGCATGGAGGCGTGCATGGGATGCACCAGCATGCTGCCATGATGAGCAGCACCCTGAGCCTGGCCCACACCAGCATTGGGATGATGTGCTGCCTCATTGGCCAGCAGCAACGATTCCCGACTGCCCATGGCACCCAGCGGATTGGCAGCGGCGCCAGCGCCTGCTGCAGCAGCATGTGCCGCAGCTGCAGCTGCAGCTGCCATGGCAGTGCCCACGGGGAAATCCATATCACTAGGCACCACTGGCACTGCCGCTGGACCAGTCATAAACGGCAGCATCTTTGGCGTCATGGCGGACTGTGGCGACAACTGATTGGACCACCACTGATCGAACTTGCGACGCAAATCATCCGATATCTCGCCACCAGGCAGAGCATAAGTATTCTGATGGGAGCTGCGGCAAATCTGTGAAAGCGTTACCTGAAATGGCATAAAGGGATACAGGGATTAGGCTAGTTTACTATATCAATCAGGGCATGACTGTACTTTATGTAAACAACATGTGAACGCTTTGTTGCCACTGCAGTTAGCCCAACTAAGCCCTGGCTATAACCCACAACAAAGCGGCTGTCATAAAAATCACAGTTGCAATGGAACTGATTGTTGGCTGGATAACTTGATGAGTTGATGGGTTGATGGGTTTAGAGCATAGTGCAGGGATTTACTTAGCCATAAATGTATAGAGTTGTATTTATGCTAGTGTTAGTGTATATATATATATATATATCGTTAACATTGATAATGCTTCTAATTCCAGCGTTGATATTAACTGACGCCCCGTCAGCGAGCGAATGCTTTGAACAGATAGTTCCCTAGTCCCTGATAGTCGACGACATTGCAGCTTATGCGATTAAAATTGAATTTAATGTTTAGAAATAGAAGCGTATACCTAACATGCCACAGCTACCCCGCCTGTTACCCCTACCCCACCCCATACAGCTACCACAAACCCAACCCAAAAGCAATGCCAAATGCTGCTTATCGCATTAGTTTTTTGGTGCAACGTAGGGGGGAGGTGGGTGGGCTATATTGTATTAAAAGCTCATAGATACTAGCTACTATATATATACATATATATATATCTATCTAAGTCTAGCTATCTCTGTCTAGTCTGTAGTCTGTAGTCTACAACATACAATAGATAATGTCTGTCGCTATCAGCTAAGGAGGCGCCCCAAATCACTTAAGCTGCACGAACTGCGATTTCATCGGGATGTGGTTGAGTTGCTGCTTAGTGTTGGTGTTGGCTAATAGTGTTGCTGTTGCTGTTGCTGTTGCTATTATTGTTGTTGGTGTTATGAACAACTAATTGTAAATAAAATGGGTTGATGAGCCGCCTTACGGGGCAATGCGGCAATTATTTAATTGATTTTCATATCTGCTGCCTGCTGCTGCTAGCCCCCCCCCCCTCCCCCCTCCCACTATTAGCCATACTGTACTACAACTAGACCACGAGACCAGGCACAACACACACACACACACACATACATATAGAGGGAATTATGGAGAATGCTTATCATGTGATTAGAATTACTTCTGCTTTTTGTTTTTGGTTCTTTTTTTTTTTTGGGTTTGCTAATATTAATCAGAGGTACTATAAAATCAGTCGCAATATCAATTGAAAGGTATTTTAGGAGGGTTTTGCGATTTGCTGATGATGTTGTCAGATATGAATACAACAACAGTTACAACCCTATAAGTCATATAGAACCAGAGACAATGATTTATGAGCTGTGAGCAGCGAGTGGGATTAAGTTTGGAATTTGTTGATATTTGGGTCATCAAATGATATCATTAAATGATCAGAACTAAAAATATATGATAACTATGACTACAGATATATATATATGTATAGTATATAGTAGCAGTATGAATAATTTACAGTTGCAAAGCTGATTATTAAATGAAGAAAAAAAAACTATTGCAAAAGGAGATTAGTTAAGTGAACCGAAGCAAATGAACTCGGCTTAGAAACATTTCTTTGTAGTCATTATCAAAACATTTTCAATGAATTTCATATGCAGAACACATACACATACACACACACACACGCACACATATACACTTACATACAGAGACACAAAGGAAGCGATAGACTTGGGTTTTTTGACTCAAGACGCCACAATAAAATGGGCGGAGGATACGCAAAAACTTTTGTTGCCAACAGTTGACGTTGTTCAAATGCTTATATGTGTGTGTAAGTGTGTGTATATGTATGTGTGATTGTATATGTTTATGCCTCAATTCACGCAAATTAGCGGTTTGGGTTTTTGAGTTTGTTTTTGGTTGCTTTTGCTGTCAGGCAGAATTCGGCTTAGTTGCGCAGCGTCTAGGTCTAGAAGGGTTAACGATGGGGGGGCAAAGGATATAGCTGAAGGTGTAGCACAAGTTTTAAGAACTCCTGAAGTAGTAGAGGATAATAGCCAAGCAGTGTGTAGTCGTAAACCGCTTATGAATCATTATAGAATTTTGTCGTCTTAGTGCCAAATATTTAGTTGAAAGTTCAAAGCGAATGTCTAATTAGCTCAGTGCGTTGCAAGGATGTGCGTCGCACGAGGTGTAAGGATGGTATAAGGATGGTGTAAGTTAGGTGTAAGTTCGGTATAAAGCATGGTATATGGTGTTTGTATAATGATAATAATAATGATGTACTCACCTCATCTAGAGGACAGCCTGTGGAACGTAGCAGGGCATGCGACTGCAGCACGAGCAGCTTGAGCAGTTTATCCTTAATCTCGCCAAAGGGTGAAGTCTTGGGACGTAAGATGACAATACGTAATGTTATGACTGAGGTCAGTTCACCGACAATATCACTGACCGGCACTGCCGGATTATCAGAGATCTGTTCCAATGGTATGGGCTTCCAGTGTTTGATAATTAGAGAGCCTTCAGTTGATAATTGATAGAAAGAAACAGAAGAAGAGGAAGAATGTTAAAAAAAAAACTGTTGCCAAGTGACTTGTTTGTGTCGTCAAGCACATTTATTCATTGCCACAATCCCCCTTGACCGCACTTACCTCTTGCCGTATTGGCCACCTCTTGGGAATAGCCTAGACGTTGCAGCGCCGTTTGAACAATTTCACTCCAGGGCGTGGCTGCTGCAATGATCACGTAGCTGTCTGTCTCAATGTTTGGTCGCCGTTTCCATGGCTGACGTGTGTCTATGGTGAGTGAGGCATGCAACGAGTGCACAGACTCAACCACGCAGTGCAATGGAAGCGATTTAGCTGCAAAGGAAAAACAAAAAGAAAGAAAAAAACATTGAGAGGCGTTTTAGTTATTTCATAATTTTCCTGTGGTCGCTAAGTGCCACTGACGATCTAAGGCCAATGATGATGATGAAGAGGCATTGCAGCATTGACCAGCAAGTGCCACTTGTGTTGCATAAAACCAGACAAAGCACAACAGCTGGGTGGGCATAACTTATATACATATCAATCACAATAAATACCCTATAAAACTGATAGTTGATAGTTGCTTAAGCAGCTGCCACAATAGGCTGCAGGCAATGCTTAAAATGTGGCAAGCAACCTGTCTAGTCTCACTATATAAGGGTATCAACTTGTCGCATATATTTTGCATTATTTGCCAGTTAATTGTAGTGCAACAAAGCTGCAATTGCTGCCTGCTGCCTGCTGCAAGTGCTGCTTGCTGCAACTGCTGCTAATCGGTTTAGTGTGCAGTTTGAAACGCTTGAAATGGCGGCAAGTGCAGCAAATCGCTTAAATTAAAATTAAAATAAGCAATTAAAACATATTTTATAACTATTTTGTACATGCCTCACGCATTTTCCATATGAAAATAAATTATTTTATGCTGCGGTTAGCCATAGAATGGTTTTAGCCGCCTCCTCTTACCCCTTTACAAAAATGGCCCAGACTTAAGCTAAAAATTATTATTATTAATAAATGATAGTTAGTTGAATAGAGAGTGAATGATACTCAATATATATACAATATATATACTATATATATATATATATATATATATATATATATATAGTGTCTGGTTCAATTGCAACATTCTGTAAGGATGTGTAAAAATGATTGGCAACTATTTTATGACCAATTATGGAAAGCTTAAAAATAATTTACCAAAAATTTACCCAATGGCAATGAGCATTATATGTATGCGTATGTGTGTGTGTGTGTGTACCCATGCCAAATGCACACAAACATGTACCCAATCCAAAAGCTATATACAGAGATTGCTTGCATCGGTGGGATTGGGTGGATTGAAGCATTGTGTGGGTATATGTCAGGAGTGCAGCAGCAAATAGGCTTAACGCACGCTGACCAGCAGCCATTATGGTATTATTAATTATTCCAATTATAAAAATTGTAAGCAGTAGCGTCGACAGCGACGTCAGCAGCAACGCAGGCAGCAGCAGCGTCGAACACATTGCCAATTGGCATTTTGGGCGCATTTTCAAAAGGGCCAAAAAGAATTTGTTCGAAAGTTCAGCACAATTATCACAGATTTTTAACTATACATATATATATATATATATATAAATGTATATATATATCTGATATATATATATATATATATTTACGGGCAAATCTTTTAATTGCCATAAAATCCGCATTGCGCATTAAAAATGAATTTATCAATTGAAAATTGTACGAAAAATATGCGTTGAAAAATGAAAAATGTGAGTGAAAATTGTTGATTGAAAGAGAAAAAGGAATAAAGAATCAAACGTTGACAAGGACCTCTCACTAAAGATATGTACAATAATAATATTTAAGAAGGATTTTGTTATTGTTTGTCATAAATCAAAAGGAACCTTTAAATAATTATATGAAAAAAAAAATATAAAAAATTCATAATGAAAAATTAAAATTGAAAAAAAAAACTTTAAAGGGAATGCAAGTCTACAGCAAATCCTTAAAGGGTATATATATATAATATATAGTATTTTATACTAAAAATAGTTGACTTTGTATCCTTGCAGACAGCGCACATTTAGCGCATATCCTTGCCCAGAGAATCTACTGCAATTAAGTATATTAAAGCCCGAATCCTCTTTTATTGTGTTTTTGGCATTATATTTGCGAAATATAAACAGAAACCTGTTTAGGGTTCAACGATGCATTGTAGATGGTTCGTGAGAGAGAGACGGAGAGGGGTGGCAAGCGGGGGTTAGGGTATGCATTATGTGAAAAGTTTTGGTTTGGGCATTCGGTATTATGTATACGCATCATAAATGGCGGATTGGTTGGTCGATCTGCATGTTACTCGGTGGAAAGGTGGCTCATTTGTGCATAAACATATATGCATACGGCATACGGCATACGGCATATGGCATGTGGCATGTGGCAAGCGGCATGTGGTAGGTGCATTTAGTGGCAGCAGCCTGAAAAGCAAAACGAAAGAACAATAGGCAAAACTGCGTAGAGCAGCCTAATAATAAACTCATTATATCCATTATCCTGGCCCACATGATTATTTGGGGGCTAATGCAAAAGCGGATTTACTTCCTATGTATTTGTGTGTGTGTGTGTGTGATTGCATTGGGGTATATGCGTATGTGTGTGTGTGTGTGTGTGTGATACCACTCGAACATTGACCACACCAAGCACGCTAATTGTTGCAATGCCCAGTCCTAAAAACTTGCCTTTTGCCAAATCGCAGGCAAAAATAGGCAGAGAAATGGACAGAGACAGAGAGTGAGGGATAGAGAGAGAGAGCATGCTGGTTACTATTCAAAAATGCGCTGTTTTGTATTAAGTATGTGGGTAAAGTCGTCTGCAGGCAGTGCAGCAACGCCGCTTAAGTAGCCGCGCCATAGACTTGCACTGCTTGGCGCCAGGCGGAGCTTATCCTTATTAGCATTACTTTAAGCAGAATATAAAACCACCACCCACCACCCACTGCCTTAAGCTGACAAACGATTTGTAATGAACTCTACTTGCATAGGCTTAGACGCTGCTGTCGTCGCCGTCGTCGTCGTCGTCGTCGTCGCTGTTGTCTTCAACATCTTCTAGCAATTCCTTTTCCCTGTGTCACGGCTTAAGATTTATTAACCTGCTACAGAGCACAATCAGAGCCAACGTTCAAGTCGATAGCTCTGTCTCTAACTTCACCTACCTCTCTCTCTACTTTCTCTCTCTCTATCTGAGAAAATTATAATGAAGCTGCCAGTTGAGTCAAACTCATAGCTATTGATTGCTTTGAATGGGTATCCTAGAATCAATCCTAGTTACAAATATATTCAACAGTTTAAAGTAAAGAGATGAAAATCAATAAAGGATCAATTGCTGATGAGCTCTGGCAGAGTGTGCTGTTTGTCTGGATTATTGTTAACAAATGTTATAGTTTGGCAACAGTTTTCTATAGCTAATTATAGGGTATTTGCATGTGCTGCTACTTGCTACTGCTGATTACCCCCCACCCAACCCCTGCCAGCAACAGTTTCAACGCTTTGGCTTATCGCAATCTGAATTGAAAGTTCAAATAAATGGATATTATTTTTTTCTCTGATTCGTTTTGCTTGTTGAAACAGCCGGCTAAGCTCCTTGGAGTATGCTATGCTATGAGAAATGCTTTAAGCATGATTACCCAATGCCAAAGGCAGCCAATTAGCAGGGTGAGCACAGCCCCTGCCGACTTTATGCCATTCCACTCCAACCCTGAAGACGAAGGACTTAAATCTTTGAAAGTTTTTGTTAAACTTGAATCCTTCGTCGTGTGCATAAAAGCATAAAATTTCATTGTGGTATGATACCAAAAACCTCAAAACTACAAATGTCTATGTGTGTGTGTGTGTGTGAGTGTGAGTGTGAGTGTGTGTGCTTGAGTTGATTCTAAGAAATTGACCAATTGGCTGACCACAAGCAGCGGCAATGACTGCAACAAGGCCAACAATAATTATGAATCGCCTACGCACAACATCAAAACGACTTAATCCCTACATAAGAAACAAACACACACACACACACACACACAGAACACACTCACACATATACATATGCATAAACATAGAGAGCAATTTAAGTGACTGCTGGCAAGGATTATATAAGTTTACGCCTTAGTTTGGGCACTGAAAATATCCTGGCAACAAATATTTGTAGAAATGCTTTTTTGTGCCTTGCACTGCTTGAGAGTCCTTGTAATGAAGGATTGTTATATATATACAAACTATATATATATATATATATATATAAGTATTAGGGTAAGTGGTTATCAAAGCTAAAGGGATGAGGCGTAGAAGGGGAGGGGCATTTCTTGGATGGTCGAATAAATTGTTTATTGTTTATTTATAAGAAAATGTTCATAATTTACTTATTAAAATGATTTGAGTGATTTGGGTATATTTTTGGGGCTATGTGTATGAAATTAAAATTTTACAGGGCAAAAGTTTTAATAACCGTAAAGGATATTTGCCTAATGTGTAAAGGACATTCGGACATTGCTGCCGTATCTGCTGTTGCTACAGGTTTTCGTCCTTAAGCCAAGTGAAAATGTTTGCCACATTTTGCTTATCATTTCTTGACCAGTGAAATGTCTTAGTGCTAAGAGCCGCACAAAAATCTTAAGGATTTTAAAGGACTTAATGTTTATATGTGCATAAGTGTGTGTGTGTGCTTATATATATATGTATATGTGTGTGTGTTGTTGTGTGAAAGTAAGAGTGACCGGAAATTAAGCAATAGTCTTAAGGAAATTGCCACAAGTTTTTTGGATGCCACGAAGCAAACAAATTTCATGTCTTTTCTCCGACACAACAAGCACACCCAATACATGCGTGCGTGTGTGTGTGTGAATTTTTATTTACACTTCAACTTAAGTCCTACTTAATTGCAAACTCTTTTCAGTAGAATTTTTAATGTATGCATTTTAATTTATAATGCCAAGCCAGCAGCAGCAGCAGCAGCAGCAGCAGCATTGAGGCTACTTACAAAAACTTTGCAACAACAAACTGAAACACACACAGACACATACACATGCATACATTTTACGCATCGCTGCCTACATCTCACACCTTTGGCCATTGCATATCCCTGTCTTAGACATGCCACTTGCCTCTCTTCTGCCCCCTGGCAACAAAAGCCTGCAACTTGCTGCAAAAAAGCAAAGAAAAACATATTAAGAAAATCAACTTGACTCTGCCTGCAGCCTGTTTGCTGCTGCTGTTGCTGCTGTTGCTGCTGTTGCCGCAGGAGATCAAGGATGAAAAGTGCAAAATGTTGCAAGTATAAAGCACAAACTGTTAACTATAAAAAAAACAACAAATACAACGAATATGAGATACACTATAAACGAGAGTAAAGTATGCAGAGCAACAGCTGAAAGCAACGCAAAGGAGTTCAGCCTTAAGCTCAGCTCTGTTGCTGCTTTCCCCCACTTACTGCCCCGCATACTGTCAGCTAACTTAACATAGTTGAGTAACCCATCTCATATAGTGTATTAAGTTGTGGAATTTAAACTTTTTTATGCCTCAAGGCTGCAGCTTGAGGCTAAATTCAATGCAATTTCAAAAGTTGCGTCGAAAAAATCAAACAAAATTTTTGCAAAGCATTTAATGTCCTTATAAAGATATATATATATCGGATATATATGTATATAGTATATTGATTATATGTGTGCTAATTTGTGAACATTTCTTTGTTTTTTTTTAGTATGTTTATTTGGTATATTTGCTATTAGTATTTGCAGTATTATTTGCATTTGTCAAGCGTATTTGTATATTCGATTGGAGGCTTTTCTTTGGAAAACATGTTGAAACTTTTAAGCGGATTATAATTAATGCCGCTAGGCATTTTCTTTCTCTTAACGTTTTCGCTTTCGCGTTTAAACCCCAACCTCTAAACCCTCAACCCGCCCTACTAAAGTGTGTGTGTGTGTGTAAGTGTTTGGACTTGTTTTTGTGTCAGTAAGAAAATACAGAGAGACAAACATATAACCGGAAATCAAGGGATTCTAAGGCAACTGCTTAAGCTCAACCCCATCAACCCCCTCCACACACACACACAGTAAGTGGCAAGTGGCAAGTCCATCTAAGAGTTAAGTGACTCGACCAGCAAATGGATGCCATGCAACATCTTCGTTAGCTTCCAGTAGGACTAGAACTCAAAATGTTAGTCGAAAGTCGAAATAATCCTAATGAAATAAGCATGGCCCGTAGCGGTAATTTATTTAAACCTTTCGGTTTGGGTTACCTCCCCAACTCCTTATCCCTTTTCAGCTGCTGCTGTGACCCAGCTGCGAAATTGGCCCAGAACTTCTTTACATATGAAAAAGGCATTTAAATTGTCTCAACTTTTGTTTTGTTGCGTAATAAATTCATTTTTTGTCCTTAGACATGTAAAACTATGCATGTGTGTGTGTGTGTGTGTGTGTGTGAGTACTATTACCTATATATGTGTGTGTGCTGTCTTAGATTTAATCCTTTTTTGTTGTTGCTCCGAAGCAACAACAACAGACAAAGCCCACAACACCCACCTGCCCAGAGAGTTATGTTGATTTTGGGGGCAGAGCGACAGAGGCTGTGGCAACATCAGGTGAGCTCTGTTGCCAGTAAAAACTGAAGTAGCCTGGTCAGTATATATGTATATATATATATATCTAGGGGGGTAGGAGGAGCAAGTCAGTCCAGTGTCCAGTGTCCACTGAATGGATTTTCTTAAGTGGTTCTAAGCTTTGTCTGTGAACCAAACCAGAAAACATGCTTATACATGCGGCCAAGTGCCTTGGCTCAGTTCAAGTGCAGGAGAACTGCTCTAAGGCTATGGCTATGGCTCCGGCTCCGGCTCTAGTGGCATTAGCAGCTGCTTAAGGCACTGCAGCACTTCATTAGTTCCGAGTTCGAAGACGACAGCTACAACAAGGACATCCGTCCTGAGACAATGGCCAACTGTGCACGATAATTGAATGCAAGCCAAGCTAAAAACCTATACAAAATCTACTCTACCCCTTCCTTCGTTCCTTCTTTCCACCTCTGCTACTGTCTTTCTAACAGTCTCTTCATGTGCAACATAACATGGCAACAACATTGAGGGTAGTTGATGGCAGAAAGAACTTTTTGGCAAATCCTTACAAAAGGATTATGATGTGTATATATATATATATATATATTTTGGTCAAAGCTAAAGCTGAGGCAGAGGCAACGTTGATGACTGGCAAACGACTTTGTTGAGTGTTGAGATTTTGCAGCTCAAAGTAAAACCAAAACTATGGAAATGCTAAATCAAAATGAAAGAAAACACAAAGAGAGAGAGAGAGAGGAAAACAAATGCTAAATGTGGGAAAGGGGAAAATTGTGAAAATGAATCTTCTATTGAGGCAACACTAAAAATTCCTACATAACACAAATAATGCATAAAGTATCAATGAAAAACTATTGATTAATTTATAACATTTATTGAGTAACAACAACAACAACAATAACAATAAGGAAAGCTAAAGAAATGTTATAGTGTTGGTATACACTTAACAAGGATATATTATCCTTGAAGAATTTACAATTTATTATAAATAATCCATAAGGTTGTTACAGCCGCTCGCCTTGTGCAGCTCTTGACTTGTTTTCCAACTAATCCCCACAAGGATATTACATTAATCGCATACAGTTAATAGACAGACAGAGACAGTCAACGAGAGAGGGAGAGAGTATGACTAAGAAGCTGCTTTAAAGGACACAAACAAAAAGTTATTCAAGTGCTTTGCACAAATATGAAAATGTCATAAATGCAAATAAAACAGACGAGTGTAGAAAAGGATTAAAATTATGAACTAAGGATAAGGCAAACAGACATTTGCAAGCTGCATGCACTCATGTGTGATCACGAATACACACACGCACACACACACACACACACACACATACACACACACACACACACACACACACATATGGCAGGCTGCACAAAAGAAATGCTCAGCAAAGGCGCTCGCACAAAAGGATTTTCAATTTGTCAAATATTATCAAGTGGAGGACAAGCCAATGCCAATGGGTTTTTGGGTTTTGCGTGTGGGTTTTTGGGTATGTGTTTTGTATGGGTATACACTGAGTGGGATTTAAATGTCGATAATATATATATATATATATATATGTGTGTGTGTGTGTGCAAATAACAGCAGCAGAAAATGAAGTTCAAATTTCAGCTCAAAGTTTGAGTTTGAAGTTGAAGTTGAAAAATGTTTGCGGGGAATATCAAAAATCGACTTGAAGTGCGCTATTGAACCAGCACTAAGCGCACCAAACAAATGTCATTGACTGATGCCCAACCAATGAGCATTAAAACAAACACACATACATATATACACACACATAGAAACAACCCATAAATGTCAATTCATATTATCACACTTGCATACGCTTCCAGCTGTGAGTCGAAGTCAAAGTTGCAGTCGCAGTCGCAGTCGCAGTCGCAGTCAAAGTGCTATTTGCAAGCTGCTCAAATATTAAAGGGTATCTAAGTTCGGGCTATTGTTTTAACTAAGAAAACGGACAATGCAGGAATTTAATGCACTGAGAGAAAAGTTTAGAACTAATTATACACAGTAGTATATAAAGTTCATCAACGAAATGCTCTCCAAAAATGTGGCAAGAAATTTCTCATTTGCTGCAAGTCTCTGCAGATATTTATACTCCATTTATACTATATATATATATATAGATCATATATCTGTTTTTAATTTATATATATGCTCAATTCTGCAACGATTTCTTATCGTTAAGCTTGTTAAGCTATATATTTTCTTATATTTTTTTTATATTTTTTTTAAGTTTTGCCTTTTGCACTTTTGGACTTAAAAATTTTTCTCTTGCTTTTTTTTTAGTGTTGACCATTTCAGACATTGGCAACAGCAGTCAGTAAACGGCAACAGTTGCAGTCGCATACAGAGTCAACATCGTTGTTGGTGTGGTTGTTGTTGTTGATGTCGTCAACGTTGCTGCCACACATGGCGGCAACCTTAATCACTTTAGTTATCAATATTACTTATTTACGTTGCTCCTACTTAACGCTTAAGACGCTTTGCCTTTTATAACCGCACACACACTGTCTGTGTGTGAATTATAGTTATATATATATATATAGTGCATATAATATGCATATGTATGTGTGTGTGTGTGTGTGTAGATATGAGTTGTACTGGGCGGCCCTGGTATTGCTCTAGCATTACGTTTTGTATTTAAATCTTCCTGCTTAAAGCCAAACAAAGTCTTTGGGGTAGGAGGCAGGTTGAGGGTAAAGGGTTGAGTGTGAAAGGAGCACAACATGCGATCTGGCTCATTGATTCAATTAAGAGAGCAACGCGAGGCAGCAATGTAAAAAACAAAAGGCAAATACATATATATATATATATATATAAGTTGTATATAAGTTGTGCTGGATTTTAAAAAGAGGAAACAGAATATGTATACGCCTAGTTGGTTATGAGACTGAGACTGTGACTGAGACAGAGCTTGAGCTGAGCCAAGTGACAGTTGAGATGGCAGAGACGTCAGCTGCTACGCTGGCAGCGGCATTGATTAATATAATCCGCTTGAAGACGCTCCATGCTTGTGGCCCAACTGCGAATTAAGTTACACCCAAGAGACGAAGACGACGACGACGACGACGACGACGACGACGACGACATTGTTGAAGTGCCTCTTTTGGCCCCTCTCACCTGCCCACAAGATTCTTTTTTTTAAGTACAAGTTAATGGTGCTTATGCATATTACCCTCTCTCAATCCTTCGCCCTCAATATCACCCTCACCCGCACCCATTCCCTTTGCGCTTTTCAATTCCATATTGAGGCCATTAATACCCACAACTGATTTTTCTTTATACATCATATTCTTTTTCTCTCTTTCCTTTTCATTTGCTCAGCATTGTAGTTGCTGCTGTTGTTGCTGTTGTTGCTGCTGTTGTTGCTGCTGTTGTTGTCGTTGCTGTTGTTAAGTATTTCGCTGTATTTTAAATCGATCCAATGGCAAAGCGTCTTTGTGTTGCTCGCTGCGAATGCGCGGCGGCTTAATCCGCTGCCAATGAACTGCGATTGGAGGCAGCGACGTAAACAGCAACAGCAACAGCAACAGCAACGGCAACGGCAACGGCGATGTAGCTGGAGACGCCACAGTAGCTTCTGCTGCTGCTGTTGTTGCTGCTGCTGATGTTACTGCTGCTTCTGAGGTCGCCAGATGAGCGGCTTTGAATGCTTTTCAGTTTATGCTGGGCTTTTGGGGCGTGGCAGATTGGGCTGTATGAATCAGTTGATGCTGCCTGGTTTATTAGTATGCCACAGCTCCTTGGGCGGCGACATCTACTCAAGCAGCTACTCTGGGCCTGGGCAGAAGGATAATGTTGCTGCTGTTGTTGGTGTCGCATTTGCCATCACCATCACCATCAACATTGCCATTGCTGTTCGCATTGGTATTTGGGCTTTGTCTGGTGGGGATGAAATTTGATCCTCTACGCGGCAGCAGCAGCAGCGATGTATTTGCATTAAGCGTAACCTTTTGCTGCTGCTACCAGCAGCTACAATAGCAGCAACAACAGCAACAACAACAACAACCACTAAAGCATAAAGGGTGCGCTGGCAGCGCTGCCACCGATACGCGACTGCCAAGGAGCTTAATTTGAGGAGGGATTTACGCTGTGGCATTATAATTCTTTTCTTTCTTTTCTTTTTTTTTCGTCTCTTAAAAGTTTCTTTCTTAATGTTGCTGTTGCTGTTGCTGTTATAGCATCTTATTATTGGCCTGCTTGTTGTTGAGTTGATTTGGAGCTCGATTTTTAGTTGCGCTTCAAAGGGGATTAAGCAAATTTCTGAACAGATTTACCAGCAGCAGCAGCTGTTGTTGCTGCTGTTGCTGCTGCCTCAATGCATATTGCAGCTGTGATTAGTTTGTGGTGCGGATTAGTTGCATTGGGTTACGCTTTTTAACCCGTATAACAAAGCAAAGAAGGTGCCACATACACACAAACAAACACACACATTTCTTGAAAGACTAAGCCAAACCACAGCAACAAACACAACAACAACAACAAGAACAACAACAGCTGACAGCTTAAGTCCAAATAGTAACAAAAACTAAAACCAGCAAAAGATACAGCAGCAACCCGTCGGTTACTCCACTTATGTTGCTGTTGGTGTTGCTGCTGTTGTATCCACCAACGCGGCAGCAACTTAAAATCTTAAACATTTATCCGCGCGTATTATGTGGCAACTCTGGCTAATTGCCAGGCCGCATTAAGCGTGGCCAACACCAAGCAAACAAACAAACAAACACATACTAAACACACACACACACATACGTTCAAACACACACACACACAGAGAGAGATGTCTCAGCTATAGCTAGAGATACGTAACATTTGTTGTGGGGTCGCTTTGGGGGAAGATTTGCTTGGGGCTTGCTAGTTAATGCAATATATATGTGTGTGTGTGTGTGTGTTTGCGTTGTTTTTATCCTATTTATGTTTTTTTTTTTTGCACAACTGTTGTTGTTGCTGTTGTTGCGCTTTGTCACTGCCATCAACATCAACACCAACTGCGGTATTCAATTTAAGGGGATTAACTGCTAATTTTTTGCGATTTCATTCAATGCCACTTTTTTTATCGTACTCTCTTTTATTCGTATGTATATCTATGTGTTTGTGTGTGTGTGTGTGACATGTGTGTGTTTGTGTGCATGTGTGACATTAGCAGTTAACTCGCTTGGCAGTTGAACCATTTGAAAGCTGAAACAACCGCCTGTAGAGTCAACAATCTGGCGAGAAGTCCTTAAAAAAAAAGAATACACACACACACCACTCACACACACACACACATTTGCCATCACTTGGGATTAAGTGTGCAATTGTATGGTTTGATGAGTGTCAGGATAAACATATCCTTACAACAACAACCATAACAACAACGAAAACTGTTACTATAAATTGTCAAAAGCTTTTGAGGGGGACAAAAAATACTATGAAAAAGGATTGCTTAATAATTGAAATGTACTTCAGAATCAACGGATGAAAGCATTGAAAAGGATATGAGAGAAGAGGGTGATATATATGAGGGTAAAAGGAATACAATTGATCCTTAAACAAAGCAAGTTTATTGAGGAT
>JBAMBS010001202.1:217500-278120 GCA_037044455.1 Zygothrica quintamaculata
ATATATATATATATTTATGTATATGTGTGTGTTCGTGTGTTTGTGTGTTTGGTATTGCCAACAGCTTACGCTATAATGGATTCAGGTTCGCATTGCTGCCACAGTCACCGTCGCCGTCACCGTGGGGTTTGCGATATAAAAATACACCCGAGTTTATAATGCCAAAGCGGGTTATAAGACAGAGGCGCCGAATTGTATGGCATATGCTTAACAAATGTGAGGATATTGATTAAGGATATGATTATAAAAGGATTATATATAGATCCTTAAATAATATTCAATTGAATATGATACAAAAATTGGCATTAAAAGTGAAGAGTTGGAAATTTTACAATAATTTTCTATTGAATTTTAAAATTTATAATTTCTGATTGGGATTCAGTTTCCTCTTTAAGTATTCTGTTTAATCTTATATTCCCAACACATCGTAGAGTCTGTATCAACATGTGTTCCATTTGGTTAATGCCTGAAATTTCATATCATTAAGTTTACCCCCCCCCCCCCCCTCCACACTCTTCCACTGTGTGAATGGCGTGCCAACTACGCCACTGCTCATTATAATACCAAACGATCCATAAAACGAAGAGTTAAATCCGAAATAATAATCCCGCACGAAATTAAATCCCTCGCCCACGCGGCCACCAAGCACAAACTCAAACCCCAAGCCCCAAACTCAAGCCGAAAGCCGAAAGCCCAAGCCCAAACCCAAGCCCAGGCCCAAGCTCCAAAAACCGAATACCACCAGCGCCTCGGTCTCCAGTTTGCTGCTGCTGTTTGCCTGGAAAAAAGTTAATCCCCCAGCAGCGACGGCAACGGCAACGACAACGTCGACGTCATCTCATCCGCCAACTCCAAATGGCACAGTCACTGGGGGCTGTCACTGTGCGTCGCACTGTGTGTGGCACCTCCCTTCCTCACTTCAACCGACTGGCCCACAATCTCCGCACATTGCGACCATTCGCCTTCAATTCTCCACATGCTTTTCGGCCTCTAGTTGCAGCTGGCTGAGCTGCTGGCAGCGCTGCCGGTTTAAGGATTAACACAGACGCAAACATTGCCGGCATGCAAACACATACACATACACTCACACACACACACACACACACACACACAGACAAACTAAAGCACGCAATGGGCAGAGCACAAAATCGTTGGGATTAATGCGGGATCTACTTTATTGCGAAAATATGCTCGACCCCGTTGCCTCCGCTGCCTTCATCCTCCACCTCTACGGTACGTGCCTGCTACGCTACAGTCCAATTCAGTGTATTTTGGGTGAGAGGCACGGCAAATAATTTGGACAGGCGATGGACGAGCGGCTGCTATACATTGAACTATGGTAACTTGGGGCTGTTGGCTGTTCGCTGCTGGCTGCTGGCTGCTGGTTGGGGGCGATGCGACTGGAAGCGTTGGCGTTGGCATGGATTGTTGCGACTTAAACGAATTGGGATTACGTTGCGTATGATTCATATGAAGGCTAAAACAACAACCAACAGCCACTGGCTTTAGGCAGCAACAACAATAACAGATTCCATATGGCCATGTGCGTTTCCATTTATGCATGCTGCATTGGGGCATTCAAACGGATTACAATAGAGCCAAAGCTGATGCCATAGCCACATCCCACCACATCCTCCACATGGCCACAATCCACAACCCACATCCCACAGCCCACAACCCACATCCCATGACCTCTTCTCCAACGTAGCATAAATTGAAAAGCGAGTTGCGATGAGGCAACTGTCCAATATGCTGGGCGCTCTGGATAATCCTCTGGGCGATCAATAAAGCGCCGGCAGCCAGTGCCATCAGTCAGACAGGCATACAGACAGTTAGAGAAAGAGAGAAACACACACACACATAAGCAAACATACACTCACACATATACAGACAGATTGTGCTTGTGTTATAGTGTGGGTTGTTTGGCATGTGATGGGATTGGCATTGGGATTAGCAGCCCAGTCTCAGCTTCAGCTTCAGCTTCAGCTTCAGGTACAGCCTTAGCTTCTGCCTCAGCCTCTGCCTCGGCCTGGCTCCAGCCAGCCATACACCTGGCGGGCACAGACATAAACACATACATAAGCATACAAATACACACACACACACACACACATTAGTAAGCTGGCGGCCTAATCCCAACTGCTGTGCTGTGCCACTCTTACCGAGCACTTCAAAAGCAAACAGGGACGAAAACAAAAGCTTAACTCGCCGGCAATGGCAAAGCATGAGCAACACTAAGGGTTGTGGTAGGGAGGGGAGGGAAGGAGCAAGAGCAGCAACTAGGAATTGGCAGCGTCTGCGAAACGTGAAACTTCTCTTCATTTGTGTCTGATGGGATTAGGGCTAAAGCCAGATAAAGGGATAAAGGATTCCAAATTCCAAATGCGTGCCCTGCGCTGCTCTTCGCTGCCCTCTGCAGCAACTCAAACAAAGTTTCAGGCCACAGTTGTTGCCGCTACCCGCAAACTCACTCTCTCTCTCTCTCACAATATATATATATATATATATATATATGTCTCTCTCTCTCTCTCTTTCTATATTGCTGTATGCTTTACTCTTTTGTTGAAACTACGTCGAAACTTTTGGCGCCAAATTCGCATGCAAAGCAGGCGACACACACAAATGCACACAGCAAACACACACACACACACACACACAGGCAGACGCATACAGGGCGACAGATATGTCAGTTAGTCAGCAGCAGAACACACACACACACACACACAAACGTACACAAGCTACCCTTTTGGGCCTTCGCCTTAGGCAAGCATAAGGACATGGCTGGGTTGAGGTTCAGGTTCAGGCTCTAAGGCTCTAAGGCTCTGGCTCTAGCTCTGGCTCTGACTCTGGCTGTGGCTCAGGTCGAGGATAAGTCGAAAACTTGATGCTTTTGGCTAATGTCCTTGGTTTTGTGGTGGTTCGTTTTGATTTCAATGCTAATGATGATGATGATGATGATGATGATGATGATGATTATGCTGTTTTCGCTTAAGGATTAAAAACATACTTGCGCCCCAAACGCAACGCATTCAAAGGACTTCAGCTACAAGCTTAGGGATTTATATAATGCTCTTAATAACCTTTATAGCTGCATGTTGTACTGACAGCTATAATTAAGGACTTTTAAATGGAAAATTTTAAGGGTTAACTAAATGCTAATGTAAACGAAATGCCATGAATACTAACCCTCCTACATTTATATATATATATATATATATATATATATATATCATCATTATCAAGTACATAAACATATATCTAAATCGGTTAAGGTAACAAATCCATTAAATTTATCATAGTGAAAAAAGATAACCAAATGGAAATTCCATTGAAATGTGATTCATTTTAGACATACATATAGATTAAGTATATATATATATATATAGTATATATAGTATATCAAAATCTTATCTTATAAAACCCCTTAACGATCATTCATTCCATTTATTTTATTCATTTAAGTGAATGGCGAAATTTCATGCGAATTTTTAGTACTTTAATAAAACTAACGAAAAGTTGCAAATAAATTTACTTTCTAATGCCTTATACTGTATAATATTAGAATATACACTTACACACACACACACACACACACACACATACAACATATGCAATTATATAAGCTGGGTTATGACCCCAACTGCCACTTGGCCTAAACCAAAGCTTAAGCATGCAACAGCGGCAACAGCAGCTCCTAATTACAACTATATGCCGAAACATGCTTAAGAAACCCAAAATGTAATTCCACTTGTGTATTAATACATTAAACACAAACAAATATATATATATATAAACACACAAACACACATACATACTCTTAAGCACACACTCTGAGAGAAATAGAAACAAGCAAAGTTATCGTTAGTGATTTATCATTGTTATTGTTTTTGTTGCTCTACTCTGCAGCAGATTTAGTAGTAGTTTTGGTATATTGGCTAGCACATAGAATATGGTACATATATGGTATATAACATATGGTACACATCTCATATGGTACACCACTTAGTATATCTAATAAAATATCTAACTAAAATCTGCATAGAAAGTGGTTGATCGCAGCAAAAGTTGCAGCTTCGAGATTTCAAGAGAAACTATAGGCTGACTTATCATATATGCATATATATACATATATAACAGATATTAAATAGAAAATATGACATCTAATGCCTAACTATAGATACTATATATAAATCTCTATATAATACCTTACTCTTTCCCCCCTCTTCTGACAATTTCTTTCTACATTCAATACACGAAAATCTCAGCTTAGTTTTTGGCACATTTTTCGGCTTAGTTTTTTGCTGCTTTAGATGCAGGATAACTTTTAGCTGTACATGCCCCATTTATGCTTAATACCTTGCTAGTTATTGTTTGCTCTGCTGGCTGCAATGCAACCTGAAAGTGTCTTGATAATCACGTGGCACAGAATGTGGCAGTAGCACTAGCTGGATGGATACGATATAGCAGTAGTATTTATTTGATTATAAGTCAGTTGCTGTTGGATCACAAATGTTGTTGTTGAAGGGGTTTGAAGAGGGGGGCCGGCTGAAGTTGCAAGTAGTGTTAGGCAGTAAGCATAAGAGGGGTAAGGCGGGTCAGGGACAGTGTTGGCAGTGTGTGGTCACATGCGTCGCTGAAGACTTTAAGCCGTTCGTAATGCGCACTGTAGAGTTTATGCACAACACAAAAGGTGCCCAAAGGATGCGGATGCGGATGTGGATGTGGATGTGGATGTGGATGTGGATCTGCATTTGTAGCTGCAGCCTTATACATATATATGTGTATCGAATGTGTGTGTATATTTGTACTATATATATGCTCAGTTGAGTTGAGTTTCTGTTGCTTTTGCTGTTTGTTGTTGCATTGGCTTTAGTCTCTCGATACATTGGGATTTCATTCCATTCGATTCGATTCCATTCGATGCGATTCGATTCGATTTGCTTGGCACAACATTTAAATCCTTAAAATTTGTAGTTTGAGTTTACTCCCCCCCCCTCCCCCCTCTCCCTAGCACCCCTTTTGTCTACGCCTCTTGGCTCAACCGGAAGCTGTCGCATGCGTTTCCCCCAAATGCGTAGTCCTGCAAGCAGATAAGGATTAACTGGCTGCTGCTGATGCTGATGCTGCTTCTGGTACTCGTATGAAACAAGTGACTGCGACAACTGCAAATTTAGTCTATCTAAGAGAGTAGACAAAAGGATGAGGAGCAGGACGACAAAGCAGTATAGAACAGATGCTACTGAGTGGAGTACATGATGTTGGCTTAACTCAATCAGAAGCACCTGCACAGCAGCAGCAACAGCAGCAACTCCAACAGCAACTGCAATCAGTGTGAGAGTCGTGATTTTAGTCTACAGTTCGAGTCCTTATTTTCCCCAATAGTTTCTTTCACTTTTATTTTTTGTGTCGCAAATCCCTTTTTTGCTTATAGTTCGAAAATGTTGCCTCCTGTTGCTTGTGGCATTTATTTGAATATGTATCTGGATCTATGTGGGAGTGCAACTACAGGACATTTGCTGCGTCTATATCATGGGGTTATGGCATTAGTTTGCAGCTATACTATGTGTTATTGTGTGTGTTTGTGTGTGTGTGAGAGGAGTGGCACAAATCCTTTGCACTGCTTGGAATTTTGTGTGTGGCACAACCAGCCATCGTGAAGCGACTAAAACTTGCCCAAATACTGCCTGATGTCCTGTTTGATATGTCCTGCCTGCTGCTGTTGCTGAAGCTGATTTGGTCTATCTGTCTCTCTCTGTGTGTTTGTATATGGCACTGTGGCATAACGCTTAACACTTAAGCTGCAACAGCCGCGTGCTGTAACCCAACACCCCCCCAACAGCACATTCATTGAACTCTCAATGTCCTGGCCACAGCAGATATTTCCAGCTCTAACTGTATCTACACACAGCTACTAAACCAATCGACTGTGGTACAGGCGCTACTCCTTATCCTTGCTGCTCAACCCACAAAAGGATTGACAATACATTGTGCTTGTATCGGTTGATTACCAGGAAACTGAGCGACACTTTTGATGACTTAACACAGACAGGAGATTGTGCTGGCAAAAGCAAGGAGTAGAGTGTTGTCTGGAAGTAATGGATTATCGAAATGTTATATAGTATATACGTATAGGAATAGACAGGGTTAAGAGCAAACTTAATGAACAACTTTAAGGCTGTATATTGCCTGAATATCCTTGCATCCTTATGCTGCTACTAACAATTAAGCATATACAAGCTTAAAGGAGACAGTCTCGACTTTTGCTGTATTGTTAACAGTTTTGTGTTTTGCATAATTTAAATTGAAATTAAAGAGAGGCAGAGAGAGAGAGCAGAGAGAGAGAGGTAGAGCCGCAGATCCTTTGGGTGAACGTAAATGCATATTTTGAGGCTTTTTGAACGCGTATTTTTGTATCCTGAGCTGCCTCGCCTATGTATACAGCAGAAGCTGGCTGGCTTATGATAGCTGGCATTGGCTATGCAACAGCTTCTGTTCATGCCACATGGTTGCTGACCCGACAATGCCAACACACATACATTGTAGCAGCAACATACGACAAGTGACAACTGCAACAGCAGCAACAAAACACAAACAACAATGGTCGAGTGGAGGTCAATTGCTGACTAACATACAAGTGTATATGTGTGTGTGTGAGTGTTTCTGTGTGTGTGTGTGTGTGTGTGGCAGAGACAGAGAGGTGTGTCAGAGGATATGCTGGTGTACGCGTTGATCCGCAAACGTGTCCTTAACTAAGGCGCAGTGATTTTCAATTGCAGAACGCGACACGAATCTCTTTCTGGCTCTCTGCCTCTGCTTCTCTATAGATGTGTGTGTGTGTTGTGGCACGTGTGTATATGTGTGTGCAGAAGCTTATAGGTGCCATTACCATGCATGCAGCTGTTGCTGTATGTTGTATATGTGAGGGGGGAGGGGGAGGGGGGTAGAGAGGGACTGCATATTGACAAGTGCGGCCGTTTGGGGATTTATTAAGGCTAACGTATGAAAATTTTGCATACTAAACGCAGCATAAATCGAATGTGAATCGAAATGTGAGAATAAAAATTTTCCCCAAAATATGAAAGGTCTATTTGCAATTGTAACAGCTGTGCGTGTGTGTGTAAGTGTGGGTGTGGGTGGATAAATATCGTGTTGCATCGCTGAGCAGCTTAGGCGCAATAAACACGCACACGCACATAATACAACCAACACACACACACACACACACACATAGAAACAAACATATAACAAACAAAGAAACAGATTTACATATCAACGCATACATACATATACATATATAGAGTTGCAACTGTATTGGTATTGGCAATGTTAAATGACAATAATAATAGCAACAACAAAAATAAGCATTCTACTCTCACTCTATATATATATATATATATATATATATTGATGCCGTTTTGCTGTGCAAATCCTCAAAATACACTACAATACACATAACACTCATACAAACACACACACACACACACACATAGATAGACAGCTGCATATTCATATTTGGAGTGAGCCATTCACAAATTCAAACAAAATTCAAATCTAATGCACGTTTCTATCCAACTATCATGCACGTTTCTCCATTGCCCATCTGTCTATGTGTGTGTGCATGTGTGTGTTTGCTGTATGGTGTATATGCTTGCAGGTATCCTTTCAATAAAAGTCCACCCACAAGGCAACGTTTTAGCCAACAGCTTAACAGTAACAGCCACAGCCAGAGCAACAGCTCGAGTCCTTTGACGCAGTTTGCACTAAAATTTTAATGCAAAACAGTTTGAAATATTCACAAAAAAATTGTTGTGAATGCGATAAATAGTAAATCGAATTAATTAAAAGGATATAGCCAGTGTATACTCTACTAAAAACGATTATAATACTACCAACAAAAAGAGCATTAAAAGCAAATAAAATTATTAACCAACAAATCAACTTTTAAAGCAATTTAAATGAAGCGCAAAACGAGCTGCAAAGTGCATTAATAGCTTATGGCAGACGCATTAACTAGACAAATATATATACACACATATGCATACATATAGCTTAAGTCTTGATTTAAGCCATAAAGTAAGTGCTAGCCTATATATCTAAACGATTTAAGCTGAACTTCCCAAGCAACAATTGCAGTTATAAACCATTTCCCAAAGGCGCTAAAAATTGTTGTTAATTGAAACCGTTGTGTAGCCATAAACTGGCCCAAATGTACAGCAACCTGTTGCAGCCGAAAAAAACCTGGTCAAAATCAGAGCAGAAGCCATAGAACGACAGCCAAAGTCACACACACACAGTTAACAGGCGTTGCGTATACGCCGCGTCTGCCGGCGCCACAGGGCGAAAAAAAAAAGAAAAGAGAGAGTCAAGAAACAAGCTGAAAATATCACGCCTTCGCTGCCCAATGCTGTTGTGCGCCTTGCTATGGCTGCCACTTGCCACATGCCGCATGCCACATGGTCAAATAGCTCCACAAGTGTGCGTTGTTGTTCATTTGTTGTTAGCCCAAACACAACACACAACGCGCTGCTCTCTGCTGCTGCTGTTGCTGCTGTGTGTCAAGGGGAGCTAGATCCTTTAGCCTGCCAAAACCAAAACGTATGTTTGTTTTGCTCTACACACACACATACATACATACATATGTATACAAACACACACACACATATAGAGATAGATAGACAGAAACGTAAAATAAACGTTATGAATGCTTCATATGCTTAATCCAGGGGATTTGGATGCATATACGATGAGTGTGTGTGTGTGTGTGTATTATGTTGTGTTTCGTTATGTTGTATGCTGTTGTGTTGTGTCAAGTTGAAAACTGTATGAATACACATATATATACAATATGTGTGTGTGTCTGTGGGAATGCATAAGGTGAAGGCTTCTGTTTTCCATGCAATCGACAATCCATGAGTATCTGACAGCTATACAAAGTATAGCAGCTTTTGCGTAAGCATATGCATTTGTATTGGTAAATATATATATATATAAATGTATCTATATACATATATAGATATATGTATTTGTAATCACACATGATTGTGAATGGGTACAGGTTCAGTCTTTGTCCATGGCTAAACTAGTATTGATGAACCAAACAAGATTACCACAACAGCAGCAGCAGCAGCAACAGCAGCAGCAGAAGAGTTAAAGGGGCAAAGGAAGCAACAGCAGCAGCAGTAGTAGCAGCAACAACATCAGGGTTATTGCAAAGTAGCAATGAATGCTTCGCATTAAATGAATACTGAATCAAAATCGTATGAATAACCATGTTGTATAAGCATGTGGCACATGTAGTCGGAGCTCGATTAAAGTTGCACAAATCCTTAAAGCTGCCATGAAAACCTATTGCAAACACACAACCAGCCACAATGAATATAACAATAAGCGAGAGAGGGAGTGAGGGTGAAAGAGAGGGGTATATATATTTTTATAATGATGCGTTTTACCGCAATTATTGAACGCTCCAGAGAGGCCGTTGATCAGGCTTTGGTGGCATACGGCATAGCCGGATTAAGGGTATTTGTGCGGCGATACGGAAATACCAAAGTAATTTTTACCCTTTCCCTTTTTACACACTTTCCCCTGATCGACCACTTTCCCCTATACAAATATTCCCCGTGACTATATTCCCTTATTGAATTGACTGGGATTAAGTTGGCGGGATTTGCGTTTGATTTATGCAACTATTGTTCGATTTAGACTAAATTTGATTATGCCCACAACTATATAGAGTTGCCACCACATAAAGCACATATCAGGGGATATTTATATATACGTATATAGATATAGATTTATATATAGTATTTGTTGGTACTCACGATTCACTTTGGTTACATCGAAATCGCGTCGGGATTCGAGTGCCGGATGGCTGAGCAACTTTTCGGCCTGTTGTTGTGCCTGCACGCCCACGGCCATGCCCAGTGCAGCGGGTGGTAGACAGGAGATGCTGCCACGTTCCTCACGCTCACTCTTCGGCGTGGCCGACAATGAGGCATTCTGACTAGAGCTCGTTGATGAGGACAACGCATTGCCGCTGCCAGCATCAGAGTTGTGGCTAAGCTGTTGCTGTTGCTGCTGGTGTTGTGACTGTTGTTGTTGTTGCTGCTGTTGGTGTTGTTGTTGTTGTTGATGTTGGTGCTGGTGCTGGTGTTGATGTGTATGTTGATGCGAATGCTGGCCATGTGCTAAAGACAATGGACTGCCCTCTGTAGAGCGTCGACCAGCAGCAGTTGTTGATTCTGTGGCAGACTGTTGTTGCTGCTGCAGATGTTGTTGTTGCTGTTGTTGCTGCTGCTGCTGTTGTTGTTGTTGTTGTTGCTGCTGCTGTTGCTGTTGCTGCTGCTGCTGATGATGCTGATGTTGCATCTGCAGCTGTGTCAGCTTCTCCTGTACACCCTGCAGCGATGAACGCCTGTGCTGCAACTGGCCAAGGCCAGCGCCAACCTCCTCAGGGATTACACTGTGGGGCGGCGACAGCGAGTGCTCCTTCTTGACAGCCATGTCCATAAGGCTGGCTGCTGCCGAGGGCGACTTGGCATTGGCGCTGGCGCTGGCTGCGGCCACAACAGCCGCCGCATTGGCCGCTCGTGTGAGTGCCAGAGCCTGGCTCTGTGAAGTAGAAGAAAAACAAAAAAAATGATTTTAAATTCAACTATTTAACTGTCTGTCTCTCTCTCTCTCTCTATCTCTGTCTTATTGTGTCTCTTTGTTTGTGTGTGTGTGTGTGTGTGTAGGTGTCTTGTTGTGATTGTTTGTTTAGCTAAGTGTTGAGTTCGATTTGAGTTCAATGTGAAATTTCACTTTACAAAACTGTGAAATAAACTCCAAAAACATTCCACAAGCAGCACAAAACACAAAGAGAAAAAGACAAAAAAAAAAAACAACCCAAATTTTTTCTATTTTTTTTTTTTTGGTATTGATTAAGTCGACAATGGCCAAGGTCTCATCGATAGTGGCAGCTCAGTTAAAGATTGGTAAAACTAAAAAAAAAAAGATTCAGCTACAAGCTAGGCCAAAACAGTGCAGAGTTTGGGCCAAAAGCTGGCCACGTCGTCTGACAGGCGTTGATTTCTATTGATTTGTGTGTGGAGCTCGTTTGGGGCGCCGATTTGTTTGCTTTCTATAATTTAGCAAGTAATTTGGCGAATCACGAAATTGTCTTTAATGATGCGAAGCTCAGCAACAAAACGCGCCAATCCTCAAATACCTCACCCCCCCTCCTCACCCTAACCCTCCTTGACAGTCTTATGGTATATAAGCGATCTCTTCTCTTTTTGCTCTTAACACCAGCTTTGGCGCTCAACGGAGCGTAACTAAATTAATGTTTCTTGCCGTCGCTCTCAACGGCCATTAGGAGGCTTTTTTTCTACTTCTTTTTTTTAACATTTGATTTCATTTGATTTGATTTCATTTCATTTCATACAATACTTCAATATGCCAATAATAAACAGAAACAACAGCAACAACAACAACGAAAGCAAATCGAGTGGCAAATGGCAAATGGAAATCGTGAAATTAGCGACGGCTTTCAATGCTTTAGTCAGCTCAGGGCCAAGTTAACACAACTCAAGTCACAACTGTAGAGTCAATTCAAGTCCAGTCAGAGTCAGAGTCAGAGTCATCCATTGGTTACCCTAATTATAGCGATGCTACCGTTTACCATTTACCGTATGGAAACAGCCTAAGCATTTCTTTGCTGATCTTCTACAGGCACGCAAGGAATGCCAGCAACAACCCACACACACACGCACACCCATTTTTTTCATACTCTTTTGATTTGATACATTTTATTTGTGATTTTGTTTTTTTTTTCTGGGCTGAGAATTGAAACCCAAAATTATGGAATTCACCTTCATTTAGGATCTGCACTGATCGTGCGGATAAACTTAAATCAAGCCGAAGGTTACCTAAGCAGCATAACCTCAATCTTGTATTGCTGCTGTTGTTGTTGTTGTTGCTGTTGCTGCTGCTGCTGTGTTTGCTTGCCTCTGGCTAGTTTGTCAAATGCCAGACAAAAACTTCGCCCGCAGCAAAAAGTGCCCAAAAATGTGTGGCAAAAGCTTAAAATGAAAGTATAAACTAATACATACCCTAGTTTATATTGTAAGCAAAAGGGAAATGAGTTAATTTTGTGTTAAATATAGCAGCAATATGCTATAGATTGCTCTGGTGCCAAGAGCAATATGTAGAGCTAAGGCACAGCAATGAGCTGTTTACAGGGTAGAAACATGCTTGGAAACTTAATAGAGGCTATCACACATACAAACATCTACAACAACAACAACAACTTCTACATGCAACACGACGGCGTCTGCTTTCTACAGTAGCCGCGTCGAGTTAGCGATCAGCGACAGCAGCAATCGATCTTATGTTATAATCATCGTCAGGCTGGGGCACAAAAATTCATTTACGCTTTAATCAATTTCATTCAGTGCCAGCCTCCACTATGTATCCTTATTGGCCAAACACATACACACACACAGATATACATACACACACACACACACATACACAAAGATACACAAAGAGAGACAGAATCAGGTTGAGTTTTAAATTAGCCTAAGGCAACTGCAGACAATTTTAGCTTACATTGATCTTTTGCCCAGCAACACACACACACATACACACTATGTATATGTATGTGTGTGGTATATACAACACTGTATATTACTAAGAAGAAGTTGCAGCGTGTCTGTGTCCGGCTATATACAGTGCCACGCCCCATTGTTGGCTTCTGTTGGCCACATGTCAAAAAATTGACGAAAATTCGATCAAAATTTTAATTGATCGCCCTGCAGTGATTCAGTCTCAAAAATTGATCTCGCTGTGCGTAATTTTCAGTTGTTGCAAAAGACACGCAGAATTCAAAAAAAAAAAAAAAAAAAAACCAAAACGAAAAAAGGAAAACGCAGAAGAACACAGAGCAGAAGACTCAGACACAGTGCAGAAGACTCGTGTTGTGATTATGTTAATAGAGGTAAGCCCTCTGATTGCGAGCGCACTTCATCAGCAACCAACAAACCATCAAACCAGCATCAAACCACCAACAAACCATTCAACCCGCAGCTACCAGTAGTCACAATTTAGCCTCCCCTCCCCCCCTTCACAGTAAGGAGCGGTACAGACGGGATAAGCGGTAAACGGGTGAGTGGCAAAGGAACGACAAGCGCAATGATGCGTTGGCGCTCGATTACTGCAGCCGGAAACTGATATGCCAGCGGCACAAATGAACCACAATCAAAAACTGCAGAGGGCTGAGAGGGATGTGCCTAAGACACGAAGGGAGAGGGGCGGGGGGGGGGGGCTTAATAGAGTCTCGAATTGTGATGGAATGCAATGCTGCAATATAAAATGCTAATCTATAATATACTATATATAGTTGATCCTTTTCTTTTTACTCATATCAGTTTGTGCCAGATCTTGGCACTTATCCTGTATGTTGCACTTGCAACACAACAACTAGCAGCAACATCATTTTAATATTAACCTGTCAAAGGCCATAATTGACAACGATTAACTTTGTCTTTTGTTCGGGAAGCAGCGGAAAAATTTACATTTTTATGGTTCAATAAAATAAATCAACGCAAAAAGCAAAAAAAAAAATATAAAAAAAATATAAGAAAAAAATATATAAAAAAAAATATAAGAAAAAAATATAAAAGAAAAAAATGTATAAAAAAAAAGAAAAAAAACTAAAACAAAAGTAAAATATGTTAAGGAAAAAGACAACGTAGGCAGCAGCTCGCACAGTGGCTGCGAAAAGTAATTGCAGCACATAATAATCTCGCATTTAATAATCCTCATTAAAGCGCAAAATCACGTACCAGCCTAACTCCACCTACCCCCCTCTCACTGTCTCTCTTTCTCTCTCTCCATGTCTATGCCACAATCCCTCAATCAAGTAACAACAGCAGCAACACAAAATATGCTTAAGCAAAGTTGCTGCTGCTGTTGCTGTTGCTGCTGCTATTGTATGTTGTATATTGTTGCTGCTGCTGTTGTATGTTGTTGCTACTGTTGTTGGCATCTTGTAGCCAGTTTGCACTAAGAAATATCACCACCTCAAAAAGGGTCTCTCTATATCTCTCTCTCTAGTGGATTGCTTTGGGTTTCACTGTGTCCAAAATTAGAGGGGACCCAACATATTTTTGGGCTGCTGCTGCTGCTGCTGCTGTTGCTGCTGTTGTTGCTGCAACAAACTACAAAATTCCAAACAACCAGACGAACAAGCCAATGCGCAGCTTCTGTGCAGCAGCAATACCCTCCCTCCCTCTCCCGCCTCTCTGCAGCACACAAGCGGCAGAAAGCAGAAGAACTGGCAAGAGTACTTGGCATCAATCGATGATATGATGAGCTGACGTTTGGGTTGACGTTTGCTTGTCGTCAATACGTCGCCCTAATAACACGTCGCAACAGGTAGTCCCCGGCCATCAAGGTGCAGACAGACAGACTTGAATCCCTGATTGCGACACAGATACACAGCACACATACACACACACACACATACACAGAGAGAGAGAAAGAGGTAGCTAAATAAGTAAGGGACCCAAAAGGAGTTTCGATTTTTGTACTTTTCGGGGGTCTAAGGAATTTCAGCAATTGCATGAAAAATATGAAATTAGCTGCCCCATTGGCAATGTGTGGAAAAAGTCGTCAAACTGTAGTCGTCCAGAACAGCAGACAGACTCTGCAGAAGACTCTCTACAGTCTACAAGCTCAGTTCTTTGGCTGTGTGTTTGTGTCTGGGCAACTGTTGCTACTGCTGATGCTGTTGCTGTTGCTGTTGCTGTTCGTTGTTGCTGCTACTGGATTTTTAATGTGTTTTAATCATCAGCAGTTTGCCTGGTATATTGTATACCTCTCTCTGCAGCCCCCTCTTAACTGCTGGCGAGTGCAGACTAAATTGTTTTTTATTATCGCTGAACGCATTCGCTTGGGCGATTTTCATCTGATCCTTCAGCATTGTGGCACATTCCGTTGGGCTATAAATCGTTTGGCCTGGCACCATGGCGCTGAATGTCCACATATATACGCTTGTCCATATGTCCACATGTCCACATGTCCACATGTCCACATGTCCTTGTCCTTGGCAATATCATTTGATTTACCAGCCAAAGGCATTAATTGTTTTTTTGTGTCATTTTAATCAGTTTTCAGTTTTCAGTTTTTCAGTTTTTAACCTTTTGCTGCGTGATGTGAATACAAAATTTGATATTTATGTATATCCATATATATATATACATATATATACGACTGATCTGTTGATATATAACTATAGCATAGTATATGCTATGGATTAGTTAAATATAACTGTGTGTGTTCCTATAGATAAATCCATTCTAATTGTGCAACAAGTTGTTGTCACGTAACGTGTTGCTGTCGTGTCGTCTGTCAATTGTTGTCTGTCTTTACCTACAACGCAGATCACTCCAGCAACAACAACAAATCTTTGTGATCTTAATCGTTGCTCAGTTGTAGACTTCCAGCTATATATATATATATATATATATATATATATATATGTGACATTCCAGCTTGTCTGAGATTATGTCTGCTTTAGACTTGTCTCTGACTCTGCCACTGCCTCTGACTGTGGCTGTGGCAGTGGCAGTGGCAATGTCTCTGCTTTTTTATTCGCTAGCAACAAGTTGCTGTTACCATAGTGTAGACTATGGGCCAATACCATTACCATTGGCTGACTGCTTTTGGCCTTTTGTCGTTTTTTGTGATTGGGTGTTGCTGCTTTTTATGCTCTTCGACTGTTGCTGCTGCTGACAGTCTACTGCTGCTTGCCACTGTTATTAATTATCAGAGAACTGAGTAAAGCTCTGGCAACAATCTCTGTTGCAGACGTTGCAGAGACGCAGCTTCGTCATCAAGTTTTAGCCAACAGAAATTCCCAAGCGGTTAACTTGGTTATATATATTTGGGTTTCTGGTTTTTGGTTTTTGGATTTTTTCAAATTCTCTTTGGATTTTTTCCCCCTCTCTCTCTATGTTTTTTTTTTTTTTTTTTTGGGTTTCAGTTTGTGACATTGTGAAAATATCATTTTCGTTTCGTTGTTGCTGTTGTTATTGTTGTCCTTTTGGTAATTTGTATGAGATATTTGGAATTTCTTAACATTTGCCATTTATGTGCATATGCTGCATGCATCAAGCAGATCTTTAGCAGCTCCTTAGCAGCAGCAGCAGCAACTCTCCTTGGCATGCCCTTAACGAAATTGTGATTAAGTGTTTCAATATTGAAGTGACGAAAGGACCAGCTCACTGATTGCCATGGATGAGAAGGCACAGTGGATGACAGCGATTCCAGCAGCGACTTCGATACCAATTGCATTGTGTCTAAAAAATCTTTCAAGATCTGAAGCATTGGAGCATTGGAGCACTGGAGCATTCCCAATGATGGCGAACATCGTGCAAAATAATTAAAAATCAGCGAGCGTTTTGTATGCTGCTGTTGCTGTTGTTGTTGCTGCTGCTGTTGTTGCTGCTGCTGTTGTTGCTGCTGCTGCTACCGGCGCCCCTTGCCAATGCCCGACGCCCGCGCGTCTGTGAGTGCGAAAAAACGCCATTTAAAGATGCCACAAAGCCGAAGATAAGCAAAGCTACACAGCAACAATAAGACAGTGCAATCGAAAGAGATAGACATAGAGTATGAGTAAGAGAGACAGAGAGAGAAAGGGAATTGTAAACCGGTTGACAAAATGCGTTGATGTCGCTTGGTATGCGATCTGCTGCTACGATAGCCAGACGCGTCTTTCAGTTCCATCTTCAAGAATGTTTTACCAAATTACGAGAGCTACCAACTACGCAGCAGCAGCAGCAACAGCAGCAACAGCAGCAGCGACATTTAATTATATTTCATTCGATTTTATTTTACTGCCGGGTTTTTGGTAATGCTGCACTCGACGCATTAATGATGACTTGGCCTGAATTGCAGGCATACACTCAATAATAACAATAATCATAAAGGCTGCGCACAAGGGAGCCAATCGGCTATGGCATGCCCAATGCCCACTATTCAATACCCAATACCCAATACCCAATGTCCATGTCCATGTCCAAGTCCGTGTCCATGTCCATGTCCATGTCCATGTCCATGTCCATGTCTTTGCTTATGCTATAGCTCATGTCCAAGACTTGATTATGCGCGCGTTCGTCGCACGTCGCCAGCAACAATTGCTGCTGTTGCCAATGTTGCTGTCTGCTAATGTTGTTGTTGTTGTTATTGTTGTTGTTATTCCTCCTTCAGCCTTATCCACATCTTTCAATTGCTGGCATACCCGCTCCAGGCTCATTATTTCTACTCGCCAGCGTTGGGCATTAATTTGAGATCATTGCTACTGGTCCTACTGTTGCCGCTGTTGCTGCTGTTGCTGTTGCTGCTGCTGTATGTTGTTGCTACTGTTACTGTTGCTACTGCTGCTACTGCTTGTTGCAACTATACTGAGTGCAGCAGAAAAGGTGTCGAGTGCTTGAAATGTTTTAAATACAAAAATTAATAAAGCTCTCTCGTGCCACAAGCAAAATGTCTGTTGGCATTTTTCTTTGTTTTGTTTGTTGTTGTTGTTGTTGTTGTTGTTGTTGTTGTTATCAATTACGATTCTCTGTGGCAAATTATTAACTTAACACTTTGTCACAACATATCAACAGTCAAAAAGAGAGCGAAAGTAATAGCATAACAAATTGCTAAGAAAAGTGCTCTAAAAGTAAACTAAAAGTAGCCCAAAAGTAGTCCAAAAGTGAGCGTTGTTAGAGATAAAAATAAGCAAACGATTTGTGCCGCTTCAATGGAAACTCAAATGGAAATGGGCAATGGTAAAGTTGAGTATAGGAAAAGTTAATTAAAAATATATAGTATCTTATAAACTAAGCGGTATAAGAATCAATATAACAGTTGGAGGTATAATGATAGCTCAAAGTCTGCGCTGCGTCCACAAAGTTTGAAAGCAATTGCCAAGTTTTGCGACTACTTTAGAGATCGATTATAGGCTATTAACTATAAAAGATCTATACAGATTTTATATATACTCTATCTACATATATATAACTAACTGTTAATTACAATTTTGCATACAACTTGCCACATTTTAATCAAAAACATCTAATGACACTGAATTGACGCTGCCAGCACTTGGAGTCAAAACATTTTTTTTTTTTTGGTAACAGCTGACAAAGGGACACAGTTTAGGGCATTTAAAGGTACTAGCCAAATACCGGTACCAGCACATGGTGGTTGCTAACTGACAACTTGGCAACATACAGAGTACAGTGAACACTCTACACACACACACATACACGTTGTCAACCTGGTCATATGGCATATGTAGGTGCCCTTGTGAATGCCAATTGTAATTTCAAGTTCAACATGGCGGCGGGCGGTATAATTTGTTCTGCACCCTTTACACACATTATTTATATATATACGTATATATATATATTTCTTCTTTTATACTTTATATACACATTTTTATACAAATTTGAATTTAGGCTTCCTTCAGGCGAAAGCGAAAGGCACAGTGAAACTCGTTCAACTGTAACTTTTGACGGTTGCTGCGTTTGCGCGCCGCTAACTTTTCACATATGATTGTGATCCTTTTGGGTACAATACACATATACAAAATACATACAAATACACATACACATACAGCAACTATACATCCCTATATAAAGTGCCCCTTGATAGCCAAGACAAACATTGCAGTTGCGCTTGAGGAATTCCTTGCAACAAAATTATTACTTCTACATATGCCGGTGCCACTATCTCTCTCTCTCTCTCTCTCTCTCACTCTGTCTCTGTCTCTTTGTGACTTGTGTGTAGGTTCAATTATAAGTCAATTAAATAGGTTAACATTTCTAAAAGTTAGAAATGAAATGAAAGGTACAAATTTTGTCAAGCCCGAATGGTCAGCATATAATTTATGAACTTAACTTCTCAAGGATCAAAACATTGTAGCATCCTGTGTATAGAACTCAATTCAACCCTGACAGGACCTTTTTTTTTATTTATAATGATCTGGGAACTGTTTAAGAAAAGAATAAAAAAACAACAAAACATAAAATGCAATGACTTTAACATGCAATATATATTTAAATATATAAAGAAAATGAATTGGATAAATGCAACAAATAATCTGAATAACTCCAAGGAAACACGCAGAGCTGAGGGCAACAGTCAGTGGGTTATATAAACGATTGATATATATATAAATTAGTTCACTTATATATCATTTAAATATACACATATATTTATAAATATATATATATAAATTTATTTATCAATCAATAAGGCCAATGTGCACTGATTGCTCAAGTTTTGATTTGAATGAAAGAAAAACGATCTTTGGGCAGAATCTCACGTAGTTTCTTGATGAGATTTCATGCAAATTCTAAATACAGTTAGTTGTTGTTGTTGTTGTTGTTGTTGTTATATAGAGCTTGACAATTGTCTCATTGATCAATCATTTAAAAAGCGAATCATAAACATTGCCACAAAGGCAGCAGAGATACAATGGCAAAGCAATCAAGTGATCTGTGAGACTAATCGACACCCAACACTATGGGGGGAGGGAAGGGGAAAGTGTGGAGAGAGGAGAGAGAGTATATAGAGATAGGCATCTGTAACTGTATTTGAGGTTGAGTGTGTGGCAAGAGGCAGCAAACGATTTTAATTCAATCGCACCAATTAAGCTTTGGGTTAGACAAGACACAAAGAAAAAAAAAATCTATCTAAATCATTGAAGAGGCGCCTCCAAAACTGCCATTGAGCAATTAAGACAAACAAAAGATATATATATACACATATATATATAATATCTGTTATATATATACATATATATAAGTTGCATGAAAATCGTGAAAAGTCATAAATAAAAGCAAAACAAAAAAAAATCGAAAAAAATTGACGATTTGCGTCAGCAGCAAAAAATTGGCTACAAATTTTTGCAGACGCAAAAAAAGCAGCGACGCAAAAGTAAAACACAAAAAGCATAAAAGAGAGTAGCAAAGTAAAAGAGTGTAGAGCAAAAAAAAATGAGAAGAAAATATGCTACAAGAATGTTGTACATGCTGCCACCAAGTTGCAAGTTGCTACACTAATCTGTTGGGGTCAATCGATGTTAAGTAGAATCACGAATACCAAATTAATTGATGCTGATATATGCAGCGGCAGCAGCAAGAGGCAACAACAACTGTTGCTGCTGGGTGTAGCCAGAGGCGCCTCATAAGACTATATCAATACAGCTTCTTGCTGCTGCTGCTGCTGCTGCAATATCATGAGAGCAACGCTGATCCCTTGCCACAGTCAAACAATACTCAAAAAATTTACTACTTGCAACGCAGCAACTGTTGCTTCTGCGATGTGTGTCAATCTGTGGTGTGGCATTTTTCTAATACACAGTTATTATTATTACTACTATGTATATATGTGTGTGTGTGAGTGTCAAACGGGTAAATAATACCCAGTTCATGTTTTGAATTAATTTTAATTGAGATTCATTTGTAGGCAATCAGTTAGATTGTTCAGTTGACGCGCTTAAGATGACGATTCTGATTCTGTTTAGCATTCACACTGAGAGAGAGAGAGAGAGGGGGGTAGAGAGAGTGGGAGAGTAGGGTTACTTAAATTGTATTGTCTTTTTTTATAGTTTTGTCCTTGTGTGTACGACTTGTCATAGTTGGCTAACTGTTTAAATTAGTTAAGACTCATTTGGCCTTATCCTTTTTTGCTTTGAGTTTTTTCTCTTTTTTTTTTTGTTTTGTTTATGCTTCATGGATTGAGGGGCATGTGAACGGAACTTGCTTGCCACATTTTTGTGCACAAATGAAATGCGCAATTAAACACATCTTCAGTTAAGTATGTTAGGGGTTAGGGGCTGGAGAGAGAGCGAGGAGAGCAGGGCTATAGGGTGGAGCTACTAAGCGATTGCTCTGTAAATGCCCCAGTAAGTGGCATGGTTGATACTTGTAATTAATAAAACACGACAACAATCATAATTGAAACATGTCTTTTAGCGCCAAAGCAGCAACAGCAACAGCAACACGTACCAAGTCAACTCTTAGACGACAGCAACAACAGCAGCAACAACAAATAGCAGCAGCAGTAGACTGCAACTGCAACACATCAACAAACAATCTTAAACTTAACAAGCCACACAACAACAACAACAACGCACACACATACACAAGGTAAACCTGCAAACGCCTCACTAACTGCCACACCAACACCCAGTCACAGCAGCAACAACAATGCACAACAACAACAGCAACGGCAGCGCCCTCCCCCAAGCAGCGCGAGGCAAAACACACAGCAACTCTCTTTCTCTCGCTCACTCTCTCTCTCTCTCTCTCTCTCACTACTTGCTGCTACTCCAAGCAGCATGTTGGGGGCAACTACAATTGTTTGTCTTTGGGCAATGTTGCAAGCTGCAAGTGCTTAACCCAAGGGCCACTGTCTAAGTATTATGTGTGTGTGTTTGTGTGTGCCTGCGTGTGTGCTTGTGTGTTACATCTATTAGCCAGTTTGCAGCTATGGAAATACCAGTTGCTTTAACACATTGCACGCTGCTGCAGCAATGTTGCACGTGAGGCAAACGCCACAAGGCAAACAATTTGCCCCCAACAACCACTGGAACGTGCGGCCAGCCAATGCAATTAAGCTAAAAATGTGAAAAATACAAGTAACAACAACAATACGAACAGCTACAACTACAACAATCTAAACAACAACAACACGAACAACACAACTGGCAACATTAAGAGCAAAGGCATCTTTGTGGCAAGCAGCCATGTCTGCCACAAAATGCACTACAACAAATTGCAAACTAAAACAAAAATTTCAAACCACAAAATGAAGCAACTTAAGCTTAGACTTTAGCTAATATCTGTACAGACTTATATATATATATATATATATACATTGATAGATCAGCTTTTATATACTTCAAATAAAATATTGTTCATTGATATAAGTTGCAATTTCTCTCAGTGTATGCGTTGACATTGATCGATGCTCTATTAAAAAGTTGCAGCATATTTTATGAGTTTATTTTTGGAATTTTCCAGCAGCAACGAAACTTTTTTTTATTTATTTTTAATTATAAACTAATTCTATAAATTAGTGACTAATTTAATTTAATTAAAAAAAAAACATTTTAGACTTTTAGATTACAAAATTTGAATCAGAATTTTGTTGACAGGAAACAGATTTATTTTTTTTTTATGTCGCATACAAAGGACATTTGATTAGATTAGCCAATTACAGAGCATTTGAGCAGCTGCAACACAGTAGACCCATGCAACAGACACACTTAAAATACACACAAGTTACACACAGTGTGGCAAACAATAAGAAAAAACACAGGAAGCAGCGACAAAGCCTATAGAAACAGCGAGCGATGGAGAGGAAGAGGGAGCTGCCTTTGAACGCACAACAAGGCAGCGGTGGCAGACGCTGTGGCAATGGCAATGGCAGTGGCAGTTGCAGGTATGTAACTGCAGTCTGCTGCCGATAACCGAGAGCCCTATATAGATAACAATTGCAACATTGAGTTGCAGCAAGTTGCAAGTAACCGTTGCAATGCGTTGTGCCAAGACAGCTGAGGGCAGCCGCAGGACATTATTCAACTGGAAAGTATAACTCCGAGTATGTATGTGTGTGTGAGTGTGTGTGATGTGTGTGTGTGTGTGTGTGTGTGTGTGTGTGTGTGATGTGTGTGCGAAGCTGTTAACAACATTTAATGTGTGTCAAGGACAGGCGCCAACAGGCGGCACATCTGTCAAGGGAGCTGCAACTACAAGTGGCAGACAAAACATCAAGGAAAACAGAGCGAGGGAGATAGGGAGAGAGAGAGAGAGAGAGAGGACACCCACAAGGGCGGGCAAGGGGAGTGAAATATTGAACTGTTACCGCAACAGTCACTTGGCCAGAAATTAACCGGAAGCACTTATTAATTTGCTATTAGCCATAGACAGTACAGACAGGAAGTTAACTTAATTTGTAACTGGCTAAAACAAAGAAGAAGAAGAAGAAAGCAAAAAAGAAGAAGAGAAGACAGAGGCAACAGAGAACTAAAGTGAAAATGAAACAAGTTGCAGACGACGAAACCCAAAAAGCATTTCTAAACAGCAACAGCAGCAGCAGCAGCAGCAGCAACTAGACAGGATGTGGAGGCAGACAGACACAAGCTGCAGCAAACAGGACGAAACAAGACGAAACAGAACGAAACAGGACGAAACAGCAGCAAAGGACATATGTGTGACATCAAAGGCAAAGCCTGAAACTCATTTCATTTTCATTTTTTAGTTTCTCTTTTCATATTTTTTTTGTCTTCTGCCCAAACAGCGAAATTGGCAATAAAAAGGTTTTGGTCAGCGGGCTTTTACCGTTAACATTAGGTGGGTCCATTGATTAGATCAGACTGCTGCTAGACCTTTTAGGCCATGGCTAAAACAGACACAGCTTATTGTGTTGCTACTTTTTTCTTTTCTTATATAAACAAAGCCAATTAAAATGTTTGCTAGCTACACGAATTGTGATAGGTCACTTCCTGCAGCAGCAGCTAAGATATGCCACTGCCACTGCCACACCCACACCCACACCTCCCTCTCCACAGCTTGTGTGAGTACAAGTGGCTAATGCAAAAGTACTTCTACATCATTTATAGGCCTATTGTTTTCACTTTTTTAATGCAGCGTAGAAAGAGGAGTAAGAGAAGGAGAAGGAGGAGTAGGAGTAGGAGTAGCAGCCAGGGGTTGTGCTTTGCTGTAGTTGTATGTTGGGGGAAGACGTACGCTGGCAACGCTGGCAGATCGCAGGCGGGTGATAAAGGTCACAAAAGGAAAGACAAGAACAAGGCAAAAAAGCAAAGAGCAAAAGAAAAAGAAGAAACAACAAGAAACAACAACAAAAGTCGTTAATGATAAGACCAAATGACGTACAGCCCTTGCAGACGGGGGCGATTATGCACACACAGAGAGACAGAGAGACAGAGAGACGAGAGAGAGAGAGAGAGGGAGTGTAAGGTAGATATCTGCACCTTGGAGTACTATATTTATATATACCTATGTGTGTGTGTGTGTGTGTATTATTCCCGTTTTTATTGCCGACAGACAGGAAACACTGCGGCAGACAATGAGCGTTGCTGCCCCTTGCACAAATGAGGTGCGAGCTCTCGATTTTCGAGATGATCATATCAGTACATATCGTAGCACATCTCGGGATGTATTCCACCCCCCTCTCCTTCTCCTTCTCTCACTCTCGCTCTGTGTGTTCTCCCTTAAGTAGTGCACCCTCAATGAGCTGCTGGCAACAGCAGGCTGATTGTGGCCTACTTCTGTTGTCCTGCTTACGACCTTAGCTACAGCTCCTTTTGAGTCTTCTCCCCTCCCCCTCCTACCCTACCCTATACTCTACTGCTGCTGCTGCTGTTACTCCTGCTGCTGTTGCTGCTGCTGCTGCTGCTGTTGCTTCTGTTGAAAGTGAAACCCCGAGGCAGGAAACGACGTGTGCCATTGCTGCAACATCAGCAACGTTCACTTCTAGCACGTGCTCTTCCTCTAGTGTCTCTGCCTCAGCGAAATTGCCGTTAGCCAGAACTATACAAATATATATATGTTGATATATAATATATAATTATTATGACTAATTACTGTTAGTCGCTTCCGTTTTGCGTTTGTCAAACAATTTGCCAATTTTCTGCTTAAAAATAAAGACATTTTCCGCCCATTTTTCCTCAATAGATATATTAAAATTTTCCCCACACAAATTTCCCAATAAAAAAAAAGGAAATATTCAAATGGAAAACTGAAATATATATGTATATATATAATAATAATAATATTGTGGAAAAACAATCTATATGACGCGAGCATGAGGCATGTTTTACGCGTTAAATATGTGGCAGCGGTGGCAGTTGCGTCTAGGGTTGCCTTAAAACATGCCCATAAAGCTACATAGTTGGGCGCAGTGTGGGGCGTGCAACTCTTTAAAATGCGCTTAATAGTTTCAGCATGTGCCGCAGACAGACAATTAGGCAATAAAATTAATTCACACCAAGAAACGCATTAAAGCAACGACAACAGCAGCAGCAGCAGCAACGGCAACGTCTGCGGCAACAACCCAAAACGAGGCACAATACAACTGGCAGCTAGGTGCTGGCATAATGCAACATTTTCGCACGCATAACTCGCACAACTAGCAAGACTTGCAACTGGCTACTTGCAACTTACAACCTGGCAGTTGCCGCTTGCCGCTTTGCTACTTGGGAGTTGGGTGTTTGGGAGTTGCACGAGTTGACGCCCATTTCATGGCGCGTGCCGCGTTGACAGTTGCCTCCACCTCTATGCAACATTAGCTGCAGTTAGCCATAATCGTCAAACAGCAACAGCAGCTTGAATTAGTTACATTTTGTGGCATGCAACATATACGTGTGCACACGCGTAACAAGCACATAGCGCAACAAAAAATTTGTGCCCCTTTTAATTGCATGTTTTTATGCCACATTTGGCGTCGCATATGCCACATATCTCCACACACACACACACACACACACTCACACACACATATTGCTATGTCTAATGCCTTGCACTTGAATCCGTTTAGTATCCTCTGTTAACCTGCTTGCCACAAGGCCCGCCACTTACCGCTTGCCACAGCCAAAATACATGCAATTAAGCCAATCAATTGTGAGTCGAAAGTGTCTGCTATTTGCTTGCTGCAACTGTCAACAAATGCATAAAACCGTTATTCACAACTGCAGCTACAGCTAAAGATGCAGCTACAGCTATAGTTGCTGTTGCAGTTGCATTTAAACTGCCCTTTAAAATGCCATTCTACGACTGCAGTTTACGACTTCAGGAAGTTTGACGCCAGCGAAATAGACGCACTGATCTCCCGAGCTGCATCTGGATGGATAGGATAGATAGCCCAGGATAAATTTAACACAAAGCTAAAGGTGAGATACTAGTTAAGCCTCAGTTGGTTGATAAAGTAGATAACTTCTAGATAGAATTAAAATGGTATCAAAATGAATTCTGTGTAATCCAAAGTAGAAAGCAGCCTAACAAAACTAAACGCTAACTTCCCGATGAAAAAGGGTTAAGATCAGGAGGAAATCTTAGCCCAACCCGAAGTGTATAAGTGGGTTACCCTTCAGGGTGCTAATAAGAACGAATACCTACCAGATGGAAATTGGTTTAGATCAGGTTAAAACCTGTCGAACCTAATGTAGACATCAGTTTACCCAGATTATCCTTAAACGCTAACTTCTTTAGGAAAAAGGGTTTAGAACAGGAGGAAATCTCAATCCTACCCGATATGGATATTCTGGTAGCCCTTCAGGTTGCTAACTGTCAGCTGGAAATGAATTTAGTTCAGGTTCAAGTCAATCCAAGTCCAAAGTGCATGCAACGCGATCAACCCTTGGGTACAACATCTAACGAGCTAACAACCCTTAAGGGCACTCAGTCGGCCTATCCAAAGGACATTTTTATTGATGATAAACCCTACTTGATAATTAATTTGATAAGCAATAGCAAATTATCGATAATTTAAAGTCTAAATGCTGATAACGATAACCCAATTAAAATCTAATAAATGTACGAAATATAATGCAATAAAACGTGGAGTGAAGTATGTGGAACTTAAAGGATTATATAGGGATTAAAAAGGGGGAAGTTCTGCATGAGGGAGAGGCAGTGAGAGGGTGATAAGGGAGTGGAGATAGTTTTCAACAGATATGTTGAAAATTTTAATAGAATCAGAAAAAAAGATTGCAGCTAGTTAAGTTAGTTGCTGCCATACAAGATTTAGCTCAAGGATAAAGAAACAAAGGAAGGGAACATCCCCGGATAGTTTTATCCCTGGTTTTATGCGTGGTTTCCCTGTTGACAATTGTCAGCAATTAGCCGTAAAAAATATATGTTGTAAAGGTCAGTTGAAAGAGTCATTAAAAAGTTTTCCCTTTTAGCTAAAAAAAAACAAACTTATCTCTTTGCATCGAGCAGCGATCAATCTTCCTTCGAAGGATCAGCACTGCTGGCTTCACCTGTTATTTGTATAGTGCTTGGGCTAGGCCTAGGCCTAGATAGACAGTTGGTTAACATATTTTTAGAGCCAGTTTTATTAATTGCACTTGCCGTTTTTCCCCCTGCACTTTCAACTGCTTCTAGCTGATGTTTTTTAATTTCTTTTTCCTTCTTTTTAGTTGAGTTTTAAGCCAATGCCATTTGGCCAAGTTAACGCAACGTGCGTTTTTCAGTAGCCACTGCTGTTGACTGAATTTCCTCATGGCGTTTTTCCTCAACTCGTTTCCCGCTCAATTTTTTTTTTTCTCTTTATATTTATTTTTTTTTCTGTCTCCCTGTACTTAGACAATGGGTTAACGTTAACCCACACACGCACATTGCTCACTTCCCCGGCTCTGTGTCCGTTTAGCTCGATTACGCTTCCGGTTAATGTGCCTCCTTCCCTTCCCGATTCTCCCTAACACTGCACCCTGCACTTTACTAACTCCCTTGCCTCTTGTTTCATGCCTACTCCCAACATCTTCAGCTTCTTACACTACTTCTTCACCTTTACCTTTACGTCTGTCACTGCCTTTGCCTTTGCCTTAGCCTTTTTCCCCCCGTTTGTTGTTTTTTTGTGTCGACCAAATGTCGATTTGCTTCCTAGTTTTTTATACTCTCCCTCTCTTTCTCTCCGTCTTTGTCTTTTTGCTGTTGTCGCCGTTGTCTCCCTGGTAGCGATCCTGCGTCCATTCCAGACAGAATGACACAATTTTGTTTTGTCATCTGCCTCCTACCCCTGACCGCTTTCCTATCCCTATTATAGCCTACTCTTACTCCTCTATACGCTATCCTCAATCCTCTATATTCCCTCTGCAGTGTTCCCCTCTAGCCAAGCAAGACAAAACGTTTGCAGCAATTGCGACGTTGCCGACGACGTTTCCTCTCTCTTATTGCAGTACATTGTCATTAGTATCACTCTCTGTATGTGTGTGTGTGTGTGTAATGATCATGGCAATTAGCTGTATGTGTGTGTGTCTATCTGTGTGTGCCTTTGTCAGCTGAAAGCGAATCCATTGTGATTGCAGTACGCTGCAAACATAAATTACGGGATAATCCGACATAAGCGCATTTCCATGATCTGCTCTGGATGCAACTATATATATATATGTATATATGTATGAGTGATTATGTGTATGTGTCTGTGTGAATGAATGAATGAGTAAGTGAGTGTGTCAAGCACTCGTTTAACGCTGACAACTTCCTGCCAAAGCAATGGGAATCGGATTCGAAATGTGTATGGGAATGGGCAATGGAAATGGAAATGGGCGTGGGTATCGACCTGAGCACCCAGCGGCAACACTACTACTACTACTAACAACAACAACAACAACAACAACAACAACAACAACAACAACAACAACAACAACAAGAACAACAACAACAACAACAACAACTACAACAACAACTACAATAACAGCAACTAATTTGTATTTGCTTGTGTAATTTGCAACCGCGCGGATTTCTCTAACTAAATGGCACAACAGCTCAGATTATCTGCTAGTCACACACACAAACACAAACATACACACATATACCCCTACCTATTACCTCCCACCACCCACTGTGTTGTGCCAATGGATTAGGTTTAGCTAACACGCAAGGGTTTAGCTCTTGGCCAGACGACAACATTGTTAAGCTGCACAAGCGTCGCACCTAACATGCAACTGCCACGCAATGCACGCACCACAAAATGCCGCTACCCCGCTATCCCTTCTCCAAACTACGTCCCTCAACAGCAGCTTAAAGGAATTGATTTGTTTTGGGTTTCGTGTCAAAACGTTAATAATGACGATGACATTTGTGCAGTGAAGCATTGTGTCAATGCAACGTCTATTGGACACTTAACTTGGCCAACAAAACAGTTAAGCCACAAAATTGACCCTGAGCAACATATCTACATATATATAGCATATATATGCTATATACAAAATCTAACAATAAAATAATAGAAAAGAGTTGAAAGTGAAGTCAAAGCTGAAGTTCAAATTGAAATTGAAATTGTTTCCGCGGAAAGGCAACTAAAATGCAGCTGACTTAAATTGACTTTTACAGTTAACGTTAAACGTTTATATAAAATTATTAGGGTTAAGTAGTTATATAATGTTGGACATATGTTGCATTTCTCAGACCAAAGTTGCTGTTTAAGCTAGAGCAAATCTGCCTTAAACTTGCCTCAAAATTCGCCTCAAACTTGCCACAACTTTAATCGAAATTTATATGTGCTTTTTTGCCTTGTGACAATAGCTTAATGTTTCATATATTACCCCTATCACCCATTCCCCCCCCCCCCCCTTTTGACTATAGGCCAATACGATAATTGTGTTTAATCAATCAAGCGCTGCTTGTTTGTTTATTTGTCGATAAACACAGCATATTAAGGCACTTCATTAAGATAAAATGTAATTTATCGAAATTCGATTTCGTTGATAAATTTACCCCCACAACAACAACAACAACAACAATTGTTATAGACCCTAAGCTGTTGCTGTATAACCACCCAAGTTAACCCCTTTACCCCCTGTTACTCGGTGGTAACCCTTACCCGCAGTACATATACCCATATCCATGCCCGTTACGGTTATCTATCCCCTCCAGCTGCGGCTGGTCAACAGGCGCGTAATTCTCAGCAAAGTCGATTAGATTAACCCAAATGTCGTTCATTACGAGACAACTAACACATATATATATTTATACACACAATTATATATGATATACATATGTATATATAGATATGGGTATATAGTTGTATGCTCGATCGTTCACTTGGTCAAACCATATCATAATCGTATAGGGGACAGTTGAAAGGTCTTTGATAAAAAACCCAAAAACATGCAACAAAATATTTTAGATACAAATACAAAATTTATACTACAAAATATTGTTGTTGTTATTATTGTGTTTGCTGTTGTTGCTGTTGTTGCTGGCAATGGAATTGATTAGATTTGGATAAAAGGCGGCCCATTATATAGATTAAAGTTGAGTTTATTAACGATTTTGTTACTCTTATTCAGTTTACGACTGTGATTAACAGCACCAAAAAAGAAAAAAGTTAATAAAAAAAAAATAAAATATAAAACGCTTTATGATAGCTTTTGGGATATGGGCATATGACTAGACGAGACTTTTGATCATAAAAAAATTATGAAAATATTATAAAGAGAGAACAGCGAAGAGAGAGAGAGAGAAAGAGAGAGCGCTGTTAAGTGGATTAACGCTCAACGGCTCATAGGAACATTGGCCTTGTATGGCCCATAAATCGTTAGTAATTTAAACCAATATAATAATTGACAAGCAGCTAAACCCCCCTACTCCCACCTTCATCACTTCCTCTATAAACATTTGGCTTATTTTATATTCTGCTTTGACCTGCAAATTCGTACTAATCCGCTATAAAATGTCTACACACAGAAGGCGTATCGAGTGTAGAATTGTACACAAATCGCTTCCTCACTTTGAGCACTCGAAGAGAGTACAAGACTATTTCATAATGGAGCCAAAGATCGTGGGTAATCACTATGCAGCATACTTCCTGAGCCTCAACAAATCTCAGTCTACTACAACTCAGTCTTCCAGTCTTCCAATCTTCGTCTGCGTTTGCGTCTGCGTCAGCGTCTCAGTCAGCGTTAATGTGTGACTTTTGCTGTGTTTTTCAACGACATTAATTTTGTGTCGGATCTTAAGCCGGATTTAGTTAAGCAGCTCAGCGATCGCCGAGCAGCGCATTAGGCACATACACACACACACACACACACAGACAGACAGATACACAGAGTGAGTGAGATAGGGAAAGACAGAGAGAGCGCACACATTTTGTTGACTGCGCTTAGGAAATAATAATCTCTTTTGTAGCTGCTGGCTTGATGATCAGCGCTTCATCAGCAGCAGCTCCCAACAGCAGCTCCAAGTTAAAATTTCAACAGCAGCTACAACTTGCCACTAGCATCACCTGTTTTGGCACTGGGAATTACCTGGTAGCGCCTCGTGTGGCAGTTACCATAAGCGGGCACACAAACTCAGCTCAGTTTGGTTATTGATATGCCCAGCACAGATTACGCTTGCAACACCCAGCAGCAAGTGGCAGGAGTGAGTTATGCCAAGTCGGCACAGATATTAGATAAGTGATAATTCACTCAAGATCTCACTATATAATGAAACTATATATGAATCGAAAGTATATTACGACTTTTACAAGCAACTTCCCAAAGAGTCAAAAGGCAATGCAAATCGAGTTATAATTTTAAGAGAGCGCAGAAAGAGGCATAAAAGAGAGTTGAAAATCAGAAAGTTAAAGCCTGATCTTACATATCAAAATGTTCTACTGATAATTCTACTATATCTTAAATAGTTGCACTATAGTTTTTCAACTGTTTGGTACTATATAGAGAGCTGATTTTGAGCCCGAGTTAAGCCAAAGTTTGCTGTACTTTGCTCCCTTTAAGCTTTTGTCTATGTTCAGCTTTATATAGGGTATCTTTAAGCTGTGTATTTGTAGGGTAACTGTTGTTCAGTTAGATAAAGATTCGCTCGTTATAATGTGTCGCAGACATTAGTTAGCAGTTAATACTTTAAATAAGACGAGGTTACCGACATTTTTCCATCATTGGCTGGCTATTAATGAAAATATGTTGAGACCAAGGCAGAGGCGTAGTGTGTGTGTGTGTGTCTGTGTGTGTGTAAGAAAGAGATAGATGGAGGAAGGGGGAATAGTGGAGGCATAGAGGGTATGCAGCTGAGTATTAGTTTAAGCCGATTGGAGCTGTGACTTGTAGAAATCGTTTGTTGCCTGGCGGCTTATGATTTTCAACGGGGCGTATTAGTAATATGCGCCGGCGACTTAGTCGAGCCCCTTTTTGAAAATTAACGAAATGAAATGTTATAAATCTTTTACTCCTATACTTCTCCATTTTCTATATATATATATATATAAATATTTCTTTATGAAATAATAAGTAACGCGGCTTATGTAAGTTTTTTTTCTATAATTTTTTTAAGGCAAAGACAAAACAGAAAAAAAAAAACAAAATAAACACAAAATTCAACCCCAAACAGAAGCAGCAGCAAAAGCTAAAGAAATGAACTGAAAAATGATTTGCGATATGAAAACATTGGATATACGATATAGACCAGCATTAGACTATAGTTTAGGGAAAACATTTTCATTCACTTCGATACATTTTTCGGATCTATTTTCACTTGTCTTATGGGAAACTTTTCGGGTGAGGGAAAATACTTTATGTAGTCCAATAATAATATTCAGCCAACTTGTCATAATTTTTAAACAAAATTAAGTCAAATTTATGTATATGGGTGTATGAGTTTATGCATATATATGTGTGTGTGTGTTTGTTATATATGACACAGTGTTGGATTTGGTTGTGATATATAAATAAATACAAGTGCTCAAAGAGGGGTGTCAAGCAGCTGCACATAAGAGAGAGAGAGAGAGGGATAGACTGATATATATATATATATATATATATATGTATTTGAACAGTCCAAATCCACTAATTAAGCGCCTAAGGTGACAATCACAAGAAGAAATGGAAAATTATTGAAAATGTTATTCATGTTGCGTTTTCGTGTTGTTTTTCACTTCTACTTTTTGGAAATTTTCCGGTTTATCAGCGCTTAATAAATGAGTTTAAAAATACATAATGTCAGAGGTGACAGTACCACCTGAAAATTAATGTGATTTGAACACTGTTACTATATAAGATATATAGAAATCTGAACCATAAAACTTTATCAAAATTTTTAATATAGAATTTAAAGTTAAAACTAATTCTGGCAAACTAACTAAAACTTAAGCTAGTAGATAGTTGATAATATATATAGTTTATGATATATGGATTCTATATATATTTGTGTATGTATATATGTGTATGTGTATGTGTGTGTGGCAGTACAGCTACAAAAGTCTGAACCGCACTTATCGCAATGTCTTACAAATCGTTTTATCAATGTGTCATTAGCTTCGAAACAAAATGTGTTTTACGATAGCTGCTGCAACAGTTAAATATATATATATATATATATATATATATTTATATAAGAGCTGGATAGAGGTAGGGTGACTACACACACACATATATATTTATACTCTGCGTTGATTATCACAAGGGGCGGCACATTTGAAACGATCTTTGTGCCTCCTCAGCGAAGTATCAAAAGAAACAAAAAAAAAAATAAAAACATGCCACAAAATTGATTTAAAGCCATTTCATTTGAGCCGCCAACCAACTGCCAAACTTACAGACAACTTGACAAGTTGTAATTAACTTAAAGCGTTTCTCCACATCATTGCAACCCCCTCCGCCACCTTCCACTTGGCTACCTTTGGTGACAATCTTCAATGTTACTACCAATAATGGTTAAGTGTTAACAAAATGATACCCTAGAGTGCTGTCAGCTGTTGGAAAAACTTAAGGAAAAACTAACATTGGTATGGATCGAGAAAAGCCGAAATGAAATGGTTGAAAGAGTCAAAGAATTGGCTAACAGATGAAGCAAATTTGGAGTGGAATTTTTTGATGGAATCTTTTACTGCTGCAGCAACAATTGGCAACTCTTTGACAAGCCTTAAGAGCTTATTTATAGACCCAACTCATCAAGACAGAATACATGATAGACTCCACTATTAACCCCCAAGTATGGGTTATCAGCATAAGCTTACGATATGATTGGAAATTGCTGCTGTTATCCCTTGCTTTCAAGACAAAACTAAGCAACCTTTTGGCAACTCTCTGGACTATATATATATATACACCGATCCTTAGCAAGTATGTAGCATATAAGCTTTATAAACTTAACTACCAGTCAAAGATCAAGGCTCTAAATTTCAATTGCTGCTTAAGAACAGCTTTCTAAACTTTGCTATAATCCTATAGATTTCACTGAAAACTCAACGAATCCATTGAATACTTTAAGCTATCGTGCAAGCTCTATATAGAAGTCATCAGTGCACTTGAAAACTGTTTCAAAATGAGTTCAATTTCTCCACATAAACCAACTTTGCTGAAGTTTCACTTAGTCTACAGACAACCCTTCATATGCTTCCCACTAATTACAGGGTATAAAACGCAACAAAATGATTTGTATTGGTATCAGGAAATGGTTTCTATCTATTCTATTTTCAATTCTATTTAAAAATGATTAAAAATTAATTTAAAATATGAAAAGCAACCAAATTGAGTCAAATTTCAATTGATAATATTATCATTATTATCATTATCACCATTATCATTATTATCATATATAAAAAATTCATAATTATCATTTAAATTTAATCAAATGCTCAAGATAATCGTTTCGATTGAAGTCGAACGCAATATATATATGTATATATTTTTACAGGGTATATAGTATATATATATATATACATATATGTGTATGTGTATGTGTATGTGTATACAGATAAGTATATATGTGTATATATATATATATGTTTACAGACCCTGCCCATTTATTGTTAGTTGTAAAGAATTTAAGATCAACTTTTGTTGCTGTTGTCGTTGTTACTGTTGTTGTTGTTGTTGTTGCACCAGTTGAAATTCCGAGGCAAGATGCCAGGCAAACAACGGCTTATGGTAATAATGATTATAAATTATTATAATCCAATCGGCTTTGAATAATTAATATATATATATCTATATATATATATATATAAACTTTAAATCGCATACGCCAAACTGAGGCAGCGCATAATCGGACCGTAAAAAGGCGCTGAACTCGGCCGTACAGTAGCTGGTCAGTAGGAGTAGAAGGGAGAGGAAGAGCAGGAGGAGGTGGAGTATAAGATATAAGCAGCGAAGCAAGTGTGAAGCGAGAAAGCGTTGAATGAAATGCTAAAAATGTGTTACAATAAAAAGAAAAGCAAAAGCGGCTAAAAGATCTGTGTCTTCATTGTGTCTGTGTGTGTGTGTGTGCACTGATGTATATGTGTGTGTGTGTGTGTGTGCACTAATGTATGTGTGTGTGTGTGTGTGTGTGTGTGTGTGTGTGTGAAAGGAACACGCCTAAGCCCTGATAAATGCTCTATGCACATACAGAAGAAACGAAGTCAATGCGGCAGCAGAAAGAGTTTAAAAAGGTGTTAGGCACACACACACACACAGAGATAGAGAGACACGCACACCTGTAGAAAAGAAAGCCAAGTTAACAATAAGCTGTATAAGATACAAAAGCGGAGGCGTCCCATAAGACTAACACACACATACACATACAGAGAGAAGATGACAAACAGTTTGGACATTTATGAGCAACATTTAATGGACATTTGACTACTGGAATTTAACGTTGACTAACCCCAAAAAAAAAAAGGTATGAAAAGAGGGCTAACAGATCAGTTGGCTATGGGAATTGAATCAACTATAGATGCATTATGGATGCAGTCAATCAATTATTAATTTCAAATGACGGAAATGATGTGCTGCTAAGCAGGAAGTTAGCAGGAAACAAAAATCTTTAGCTTAAAGCAGATTTTGCTTAGGTCAAAGTTTAGACAAAGATTTAATAGTATAAGTAGAAGAAATTAACACAACAAAAACAGATAATTAAATGAAAGAGCAACAAAGAAAAGAAAGCATAGAATAGCAGACATATTCATATAATATTTAAGCCGCATTCAAACTGTATTCAAACTGTATTCAAGCTTTATGCTCTAAGAATTAAAACTAAAATAGAAAATGATTTGTTATAGTTTTCATTTAGTTTGGCTTTAGCTATGTTTATTTATATGCCACGATTGGAACAGTCGGCAGCAGTCAGTCAGTAAGTCCAAGTTGGCACAAAGACCCACATACCTAAAGCTTCATTATCTGCCCATATGGAAGAGTCCAAGAACTTAGTCTTATCTTAATCCTATTCACGATTCGCTAAGCGTATGCGACGACACATAAAACTGTCAAAAATAGAAAAAATACAAAAAAAATACAAAAAAAATATAGAAAAAATAGAAAAAAAGAACTAAAAACTTCCCAAAAAAAAACTTGCCCAGCTTTTGTCTAGTAAGCACACACACACACACACAACAACTTGTAGAAGGCATGATTTGGGCAAGAAGACAATGCCGATAAGTTGCTGATATATTTGTGTATATGTTTGTGTGTGTGTGTGTGTTGATATTGGAACATTGAGTTAATGCTTTGATTTATTTAATATATAAAACAGTTTTTGATTTTTTTTTTTTAATATTTTTGTTTTGCTTTTGTTTCATTGAAAAAGACAAAAATACTTTTGTTACGCACTTGTAAATCCATCCAAGTGACTTTCTGATTAGACTAGACATGCTGCCCATATCTGTACTATACACACACACACACATACGTACATATACCCGCAGTTAAGAAAGTGTTAAAGTGTTGTATATATATATTCATATATATATAGAAAACCCCCTCAAAAACAGATAAATAATAATTACACTTACACGACATAATCAATTATGCCTGCTAATAAATGCCTCTACATGTATATATGTATATGTGTATGTGTATGTGTATGTGTGTGTGTGTGTGTGTTTGATCCAACGTTGCACTAATCACGCCAGCATGTTCATAATCAATTTTATCGCACTTATTTGGATTAATTGCGATATCAATGACAACTGACAGAATGACGAATAAAAATCGTGCCCAAAACGCAAAACGATAAAAGAAATTGATGACGCTAGACTCATACACACACACACACACATGCATGCAACAGTTACATGGTGTTATCACAGTTATCATTTCATATCTAAATCTAACTACGAGTGGGTGAGTGGCTTGCCTGGTGGGCTAGATATGTGTGTGTGTGTGTGTGTGTGTGTGTATAGCAGTTGGCGTCATCAACACCTTATGCCCAAATTAGCAATAAGCGGCAAGTCGCACTCGCAACAGAGGGATTATCTTATCTAAGCAGAGTTGTAGCTGAAAGTATTCTTTTTGGCACACACGCACACACACACACACACGTACATACACATGTATATAGTTATATCTATGTACACACTGGATATGGGGCATATGCATGAGAGGTAGATTTAAGGTGTGCCTAGGCGTAAGGCAGGGCAGGGTACAATATAATAAACAAGGCCTGGCCAAGACGCATTACAAGGCAATTAGCCAACATTGGGTATAATGGGCAAATACCATTGTACACAACAACAAAAAGCTCAAGTAATGTTTACAACACAACAACAACAGCAACAAGAAGAAGAACGATAAACTCATTTCATACAAGCATTGCTTAGAAGTAGAATGGGGAGGGAGAAGAGGAAGGTGTAAAGTAAAGCGTAAGAATAATAATAATAATCGTCATATCTCGGATTACATATGGCTTTTTATCACAATGAACCCGTTCAGGGTCCAATTTGGAATTTTAACTTTTAATTGCTTTAAAATTTCCTGTGAATCTCATGAAATGCTTTCCTCGATCTTTAGATACAAGTATATCTATATAAGCTATGTTATCTCCAATGTTAAGTATAGTCATTTTTATAGAGTATTTGCTATTCGGTGCTTGTCTCTTTTTGTATTTTTGTGTACACTAATTGTCATGCAATTTGGTTTAAAAAAAATTGCACAGTGACTAATTTTGTGGCTATTATTGTAATTCTTTACACCTTAAGGTGTTATGGAAGTGTGTTCACTGTACCTATAGCTACAGTTTGCATATATATATTGTTTCTCAGAGTTTATAACAGTAATTAGAGGACTCACCTGCTGTCCTGCATTGGCAGCCACCCAGGCTTCAGCAAATGTTTCCATAGCACTTTGAAAATCCATCATAGAACTTCGATCGCAGCGATTACTTCGTTCAGTTCGTTCACTTTGATCAATTCGTTCAGTTTGTTTGTTAATGTAGCTCTATAACTTCACTCAGGTCTTTTGTTTAGTACCTTTAAGGTATTTATAGTTGAATGCGTTAAGTTAATGTTGATTGTTTATTGACGCGTTTTGGCATTAATTGGTCTTGCTTGGTTTGTGATCGAAACGTATCAATTATATATATATATGTGTATGTTCTATATATATATATATATAGTTGAGTATATATGTATATATATATATATATTGTAATTTGCGATAAGACTAAAGCACGCTTTGATTTCGATTATGGCCAATGCAGCCAGAGACCGGCAATTCTCACTGTTTTTCTTGGTCAACTTTATTGCCACGACGGAGACGCAAATTAGACACAATCATCCGAACCGGCACAATGTACACACACACACACACATATAAACGTAGAAAACACACACACTAGACGAAACCTGACTTGTATATATAGGTGTTATTGGGCAGGGTACTGGAACTGGGTTTGGCGGAACGGATTCGATGACGCTGCCGCTCTATGTTGCACTTCTTCTGTTTCTCCTTGACGCGACATCATTAGCATTGGCGGCACGGGCACGCCATAAAATCGCAGTAAATGCTAAATATCGGTAACTACTACGATAACACTTTGTATCGACTATTGCCTACTGCTGACTGCCTACTGGCTACCGGCTACTGTCTGATGATGGCTATTTGAGCCTGCTGCAGTTGCGCGTCACTGCGCTTGGTGTGTAGAAGTGTTGGCGTTAGCGTGTCAAAAGTCAAATACCGACGGCGATAAGAAGCATATATAAACCGGCTATATAGATTTCACAGATCCTCGTTGAGTAGTAATAGTAAGTTTAGTAAGCGCGACAGTACCCCATGGGCAACCAATGATGACTGACGGCAAATCCAACAGTGTGTAACTTTTTTTTCTGTTCTTTTTTTTATTTTCTTTTTTGTTGTTGTTGTTATCGATATCGAAAATTTAACATGCCCTATGCCAGATTCTCTTGATTGACTGATTGCCAGCTGCTCTGAGTGCGCAAGAACTGATTCGTTGTTATATACGTTGTTGATGTTGTTGTTGTCGTCGTTGTTATTAGTGTTAGAGCAGTTACTGCTATTGTTGTTGTTGTTATTGTCTTTGTGATAAGAGCAGCCTGTTGTGATTTTTATTTTACGATTTCGATATGTTTTCTCTTTTACTTTTTTTTGTCGTTGTTGTTTAACTGTCTTTCCGGTATATACGAGTATATTTTAAGAGTTAGTTGTCATTGTCTGATTGTTGATTTGGCCATTATACTGATTGTCAATTGTAGCTAATAATAATATCAAACACTGCGTAGTATTTATTCATTCACTATTGCTGTTGGTGGCTGCTGTTAGAGCTGTTAATACTGTTACTGCTGCTATTGCTATTGCTATTTGCTGTTTGCTGTTTATTGAACGGACGCGCGTCAAGACATCCTTCCACAGCACAAGTTGTCGCACAACTGACAAATTCTTTCGCATTCGCACTGCCAGCGCCGGCCCGCCCCGGCCGGCATTCGGGCCACAGCGACGGCAATCGTTCGTTTTCGTCTCTGTTCATTTGCTGCTGGCGTTTTGCATTTGTATTAGTCGGCAGGCAGCTCGCTCTCTCATGCAGTCTATCTCTATTGCACACTCGCTTACTTATGGGGTTGATCTCTCTCTCGTATTTAAGACCATATCCAAAAGAGTAGTAGAACTCAAAATAGTACAATTTGCTGCAGTTTATAATGTTATTTGTGAGCAAATTTAGTTAGCTTTTAGTTTAAAAATATAATTACTAATTATTATATATATAATAATAATTCTTTTAAGCATAAATTATATAAATAATTTTTATATATAAAAAATTTATGATGATATATTTTAAACATAAAGTCAACAAATCTTTTTCCAAACAATTGCTGCAAATGATTTGTAAGTAAATCATAATAAAAAAAATTAAAAACTAAAAGTAAATTTCAGTAATTTATAATTTCATATTATAATTTATTATTAATAAATAAAAAAATAAATTATATCTTCAAAATATCTTTAAAAGATTTCAATTTTAAAACCTACATAAGGCTAAGCCAAGCTGTTGTAAAAAAGTAGTAGAAAAAGTACTTTTCTTTACAGAGAGCAGCAAATAGCTTTGGCAGTGTGTGTGCGTGTGACCAAAACAAAACACGCACACATTGACAGCAAAGCGAGCGAGCGATAGAGAGTGCAAAAGAGAGAGAGCACCAATAGCTTACAGAGAGCGCTAACTCAACACATACACATATATACATGCATAAAAACTGGGGTAAACCTGTTCCGGCGCAGAATTGCACTTGTCTCGCGACAGGCTCATCGACAACATGTTAACCACCTCTCCCCCTCCTCCCCCTTCAACAACACATGCTCTATACCCAACGACTGTGTGTTCGGGTGCGCGTTTCTTTTACTTTTTGTGCGCTGTGGCGAAATTCAATGGATTTGCCGTAAATTCGGGTGGAATTATGCCACACACACACACATACACATACATCGATAGCTACGATTGAGCTATTGTGTAGAGTGGGCGTGGGCGTGGGCCATTCGTACAGCGACGGCTAAGCGGTTAGCGAGTGCGAGCGATGCGGGACTATATATATATATTTATATGTATATTCGCGCCTGTGCCTGGGATGAAAGAGTAAATCGGTAGCGCTTATTATTATTATGTCGTTATGGGGAGCCGAGCCGAAATGTCGTGGCAGTATGGGCGGCGGGAGGAGGGGAGAAGCATAAGCAACACCCACTCCGCATTTAGCACCTCGACGAATGGAAATGAATGGCGACTGTCGTTGCGATTGTCGTTTCTCGGTATGAGTGTCCGTATTTAATGCCCTAGCAGTGCTCGTGCCCAAGCACGAAGTGACCACTTGGCGGAGACGGAGACTTGACGCAGATAAGAGCGCAGATAATGCGCGCGCATTACATGTGATTAGGTGTTCGACGAGCTGGGTTTAGCCAACCGCCGCGAAGGATGCCGACGCTAGTATATGGTATATAGATGCTCAACCAGGATACATACCAAATAAAATACGAGTACTATATGAAAACGTCCTCAATTGGGTGGAGTTTCCTTAACCAATTCTAACAATTATTGCACTCTAATTACTCAATGCCTCATTAAGAGTAGATAGCTACAACGAATCCTAGACCAAATTTAATAACTAAGCATGGACAACATCTTAACTATGTTGGCAAGTGTAACCTATGGAGAACAAGCATAATCATGTTCAAAATTATAATGGGATTAAGCAAATTTCTATAATTCATATAGATTAATAATAAGATAAAATTTTAACACAGTTAATTTTTATTTTATCATTTGCCTTATCCGTCGCCTTCCTACGATACAATAAATGAAACGTTCTTCCTTTCTCTCTCATTATTGCGCTCTCTCATTCCGTTGCTCATTTTTTTCATGCTATTTTTGTTAGCACTCACGCTCATACACACACACACACACACACACTAACATGCACTCACATATTCGGGCAGCAGCAGCTCTCATTCTCTCCCTTTCGCGCTTGCATGACGAGTCAGAGCGAGATAACCCATAAAAAAAATATATTTTGAGCAAGGCAAAGATGAGCGCAAAGTGTAAACGTAAACGAAAAACGCAAAGAATACAACAAATACAAGAAGTACAAAAGCAAAAGCAACAACAACAACTACAGTAACTACAGCAACAACAACAACTACAATAAGAACAGCAAAAATATATGAAATAAACATAAAAAGCGCCGGCAAAACCAGTTTGGATAGACTCCGCCCTCAGCGTACGCTGATTGGCTAAGCTTTGCCTTTGCCCAAGACTTCATCTTTTATTTGTTTTTTTTTTTTGTTTTTTGTCTTTTCTTTCTGTGGCATTTTTTTTTTTTTTTGTTTTTACTGTGTTATTGCCCCGAGTGCTTGCGCTGCTTTCCTAAGTTGTTGTTCCTTAGTTGGCTGCGGTTTTATCGCCTCCGACGACGACGTCGACGTCTTTCCACTTAGTTAACAGCCTCACTGCACCCACCAACGCCCCGTACCCTTCACACACAAACTCAAAAAAACTTAAGCAAAACGTTGCTGCTGCTCTGAGGGAGGTCTTTCAATGCTCGATAGCTATGCTTTGCCTAGACTTTTATGCAAGTATATATATACATATATATATATGTATTTACATATGCAATATATATATATATATATATATATATAAATAGGTACATAAGTAATTATTCACAGGTACTTTACATATTCTCAGAAATTATCTTATAAAAATATGACCAAAAAAATATTTTTATAGCTCAATAATTGAGTTGTGTTTGAAGGATATGGAAAAGACTATTCTAAGGATAAATTTCACGGCCTTAAAGTTACTATTAACAACTAGAAGTAGAAACGATCTATTCATTATATAGCTAACAACATTATAAATGTTCATTAAATTCTTTTAAGGATCCAAATCATTCGCACTTTATTCACCTTCACATGAAAAAAAAGGACATCTCATATGCTGCTGCGCGACTCGACAGAAAATCAATAATTTTATTAAAGTTCCTCTTCATATTTTTCTATATTTATTTTTTTGCTTTCATTTCAATGACGCGACACAGCAGCAAACAGAAGGTTAGGGAGTAGTGGCACAAACAGGCACAGGGACACCGAACGCGACACAGAATCCGCAGAACGAAGGCGTTGCTGTAGTTGAAGTTGATATTTATGGGTAACGTGTGGAAATTTTCAACTTTAAGCAAAGGACCAAGCGCACATGGTAGACAGGACTGGACTCTAGGTACTTTAGTTGGAGGCTGACCCGTTTGTAGCTGTTGCCACCAGTGTGGTGTCCTCTACTTATTATTGTTATTACTCAATGGTGGCACATCAACCGCGTAAACGGTCGTTGCCGTCAACCTCAACATCATTCTCATCCTCAACGTCGTTGTCAGCGTCAGCGTCATCATCAGCGTCAGCATGAGCATAAACATGAGCATCAGCATCAGCTTCAGTGTCCACTACCCGGACAGCCATAACGGTGATGCTATATTTATAATAATGCCATCAACGCTGTCAACGGGTGAGCTCTGTCTCTCTCTCTCTCTCTATCTATCTCTATCTTACTCTTTCTCACTCTCTTCAACAACAAGAACATCATCATCATCATCATTGTCATTGCTGGCATAATGACAAAAGGACATTCATTAAGTTTTTGATTTCTGATTTTATTGTTGATTAAACGCATAACGCAACCTCAGACCAGACATGGGTAACATTGGGTAATGTTGGGTAATGCTCAGAAGGATACGCCAATGCCACAAATGCGGCGATACGATGCTCTCATTGTCATCTCTATCGTGCTGAGCACTTCCGGCGAGAGCGTCAACTTGACGTTTCCGTTTTTCGGGTGATGTGTCACACCCTCCTATCCATCTACTCAAGCGCTAACCAAGTCCTGGCTTATCACCCATCACCCTGCCAAGGGTCTGAGTAACTAATGATACAACATGCACATCCTTTTCTCTCTCTCTCTCTCTCTTTTCACAATCTCTCTATCTCTCTATATATATATATAGTATATATACTTGAATAGTTGCCTATGTATTTGGCAACTAAAACATAAATGTCTTTCGGCTCTTGGCCAACAGCCAACCAACTCGTGTTGCCAGCATTTTTGATTAAGGCCAAAAACTCACACAGTATATCTGTGTATATATATATATGCATGTGTGTGTTTGCTGGCAGCATTATCCTTGCATGGGATCTGCTCCAGTGTGTGCATATGTACATAGCAGAACTGAAGTGCTGCCATTCGCTTGACTCAAGTATTGACATTGCCAATGTTGCCCCGGAAAAGCAGCGGTTGAGTATTCTGTTTGGGGTGTGTGATGGGTGTGTTGGGTGTGTCGGGTGTATGTTGGGGGCATAACGCCTGGCGGTGCCATTGGAGCACTAACCAGTACCATTGCAACCTAACAACAAATGCGCCTGCGCTAATTTAGGGTTTTACTTGATTTTTATACACGTTTATTCGTTCAATTCTTTTTATGTTTTTTCGTTTCTTTTCTTTCTGTTTTTTTTCTTTTCGGCTTTATATATGTATCGGAAAAGGAATAAATCTATATGCCAGGCAAGTCCTTTTTGGGTAATGTAAATAAGAGTTAAAATATTCCCTATTAACGAAACTTATTTTCAGCGGCTTAAACAGCTCCTTAGAAATAAACTAGGGATATTTGGGGGAAACTTAAGCCAATGGTAGCTCAAAGGGAGAAAACCCTATTCAAGTTTTGAGTATTTAATAAGTCAGAATAAACATATATAAGTTAATGATTATAGTTTAGTATAGTAGTATAGATATATAGTATAGTATAGTATACTTAATATATCTGTCACTTTGAAGAGTTGCAAAAAATGTCGAAGCGTTTTTCCTTCAAAATTTCTAGGCTACTTTTTGGTTCCCTAAACACAATAAAATTGGATGGAATGTAGCTGGTTACATAATGAAAGTTTATGCTACAGGCATAGAGTATATATACGAACCTATAGACTATATATATATTTCAATAAATGCCCTAATATAGGAATGATTCACTGAATGTTCGGAGAACCCACTGAGTTCAGGAGAGACAAACAAAACTAGGGAAATCAAATTGAAGTTTCTGGGATTTTGGATCCAGATGAAATATGTTGCAGTTATTAAGGCTTTTTCAGTGAAGAAATGCACAATTGGAAAGCGTTCAAAATGGAAAATAAGATAGATACCAGATCAAGTTTAACCCAGAAATCAAAGCGCAAAACGAATGTTTGAAACTTTGTTTAAAGAGAGCAAAATTGGGATAACAAATTAAGTACTTTAACTAAGGATTAAAACGGTTATAAATCAGTTTCCCAATGAGCATAGGAACAACTTTACAAATATATAATGGATCTGGATCTATGTTAACCACATAGCGGAATACATTAACTTAAGAACAACTGAGAAGATCTTAATATATTTTGCCTTTTCTTTGAGCTGCGTGTTTTATGTCTGTGTGTGCTTGGGTCTGTGTGTGTGCAACCTTGAGGCTGTAAGCTTATGAAGGCACTTCAATTAGTTTGGTTGCTTATTTCATATTATTTTCTATTTTTTGCCTTCATTTTTTCTTTTTAAATTGACACATTAGCTGACAGTGTTTGGTTTTGCCTGGTTGTCTGCTCAGTTGTTGCCCCACCCACTGATTAAATGGAATAACCACATTTACCACTTGAAATAATTGAAAGCGACTAAAAGCAATACACACACACACACATACATATATATATATGTATATAAGATATAGAGAAACATACGCATATATAAGCGATATCAATACAGATACCAATATCGATATTAGAGCTAACATATATATGTATATAGCCATATAACATTGGTTAGCATGTAGCACGGCGATCGGCAAAAAGTTCCACTTGAAAGCGTTAATTGATTTAACTGATTGCTGAGGCAGCCGCAACAAAGCGAAAGAAACACTCAACAAATCAATAGATAAATTCAATACTACATATCCCCCCTAACCCTTCCCCACCCTCTTCAACCATCTCTCTATTACTCTACTACTCTCAGTGCATCTACTATCTTTGTCTTTCTATCTATCTTATAATGTTTTTATATATATATCTGTTCGGTATCTGCATCGGATGTGACACTGATTGTCGCACTGATGCCAACTACCCAGCCATATGTTCCCCTTATCCCTGGCGTCCTCCTTCCCTTAACAACCACTCTTAAACAGAAATTTTTGTGGAAAAAAAAATTACACATCCCAACACCACCCCACCCATTAAACCTACCACGCGTCACGGCATCTTCAAACGTTACCCAACCCCGTGGAAAACACAACATCCAGACAACAAGATATGTCTATCGATTTGTAAATTTTTCATTGATAAGAGATAAGAGAGAGCGCAATGCTTGACTTTCAGGCTCGCGTTTTGACAATGAAAATATCAAATCGATGTCTCATCAGGTGAGCTCAGATATTATACAGTGAATGTGGGGAGAGGGGGGGTTTGCTCTACACCTTACGTTACAATTCTATAGAATATCTACTCGCACTCCACTCTCTCTATCTCTGTCACTCTTAGAGCTATCCTACGTGGCATAGTCTGGTCTTAGCTAGTGTCTTTGTATGATGCCGACATACAATGTTGACAGACTTGTTTGTTCTTATCAATGCAACGATCGCAATTGGCGTTGCTTGTACGTTGTTGACTGTTGCTTGTTGCTTGGTTGGTTGTTGGTTGCCACGATGAGGTTGTCCAGTTGTTTGTGTTTTTCTGACATTGTCAATCTTTTTGATAAATCCCCTAATTAAAAATAGATATCAAGTGTTATATACATACAACTTAGACAACAGCTAATCAAGCATCGCTCATAGCTCTGACCTGACCTATAGCTGGCCCAATGCATTGATCTGGCTAAGTGGAAACTCAAAAACCAGTTACCACTTGACTTTGTTTGCCAGCCAACTTTATATCCTGCAGCTGATTTTCTACCATTTTCCCCTATCTCTCTGTCTCTTTGTCTGTGTCTTTTTGACTGCTTCCCCGGGGAGTTCAAGCAACGTTTGAAGATTGCGTGTGTTGCTTTTTGAAATCTGTTTACACAATTTTAATAATATTTAACTTTAAACAGTTGAAAAATTAAATCAAATAACCACTCAAGGACACACATTTTCAAGGATGTCAGCGAATTGTATATAAGCAAAACAATTTAATAAAGGAAAGTATTTTGATGACTGCAGAAGTTCTTTCAACTGTTCTGGGGTCTATGGGATTAGTCAATTTTCGATGGGAAATCGCTAATGGCAAATGCTTGTAAGGACTTCATATCAGCTATATATATATGCCAGATTTGAATGGCAAAAGTAACCCAATTGTGTATATAAACCTTAGTAATAGTTTTAAGACTAACAGTTCAACTATTCTGCGTCTTTGTTAAATGCCAAGCAATTATTCCATAACTCTGTTAAGCAGCTCCTGAAACAATGCCAAACCCCTAAAATTCCCTATAGAAACTATATATATCTAAGGTAAGCTTTTGCTGGAAATCAATATTGCTGAAAATTGTATTCCTTACTATATATAAATAGTAATCTATTAATAACCAATCTAATATGCTAAACAACTCTCTCATGAAAAGTTTAAAATTTCCCTTAGTTTATTCTTATTTCAAGCCCAACTTTTGGCATACACAGACTAATTATTTATATAATATATATATATATTATTTATATATATAGTATGTACCCTACACTGTACCCTTACATATATATCAGTTACCTATGCTTAGCATTTGTGAAAGTTTTTATATATTTAATTATATAAAAAGAAAGAAATAAAGAGAGAAAGTTGTGAAATTCATTTTAAAAATATATTCATTTAGAACTAAAAGCATTTAATTTAGAATAGTGCACACTATGCTACAAGTTTTGTGCTCCAATGACAACGTCAGAGACAACAGTCAGGCTAATGAGGATATGCCAAACACATTGAGCAGGACACGTTGGACAATCAGAGACCAAAATACAGCAACAACGGCAACAACAGCAACAACAACAACAACAACAACAACAACAGGCACTTAGCATAGTTTGATGCGGAGCACGTAATTAAATTAATTGCATGAAAAGCGGAAACAGGTGAAATGGCGGCAAGAGTTGAACAAATGGGAGGTAGGTAGTAGCATGGAGTGTGTGTGTGTTGGTGGGTGTTGTCAGCAGGTTGCCATGAAAATTTTTAGAACAACCGCAATGCAAATATTGGTCAGGCGAAACGTTAAAATCAAACAGGATGATGAACAGCGACGTAACCAAAAAAGAGAATCAAAAAGCAGTCAGAAAAAGAGACGAAGGAGGCGGCAGCTATGATTGGGAAGTCCGGGAGGGGGTGCAGAAACAAACTGAATAAACAGGGAAAAGTCAAACAAAGTTTTAAACTGAAAATATGCCTACCTATATATAGTATACCCAACCTCTCCCCCCCTCACCCACCACTCCATCTACCTGTTACTTCCACCCACTAGGCCAAACATGAAAAACATTTGAAAATCAAAACAAATTGCGATAAAAATCCATGCAAACAATTTCATTTGGTAACATTTGAAGAGAGCTACATATATTTACACACACACACACACACACACAAATATATATATTTATCTCTGTAAACTGAACAATCAATCTATCTATTAAATGTAACCTTAAAGCAAAAATATACCGCCGCCCTGCACCACTCCAACCAACACAAACCTAAAGTAGGCATCTTACGATCCTTGGTACGATCTAAAGATAAGTTTTAAAGCGCTGCGATTTGATTAATTATTGACTTAGGTTCGATTCTATTTGCTTAGCTATTGTGTTCAGCTGTTTTGTTAGCGTACCACCATTTGATTAATTTGAGGCGATAAACCTTAATTGGATTTCGCTTAGATAGTGAGACACGAGAGACTCACAAAACGAGAAATCTCAATACTCAATTGTCGACTCAAGTGCCGACGGTATGTAAACACCAGTAGAAATTCTATATTAAAAAAAAAATCAATACAAACAACACTTTTGTCTATGGATATTTTATATATATATATATATATATATATATATATATATATATATATATATATTCTATATTGTTATGTATATTGATTATAACACGAAATCGCAGCTAATCAATAAAGAAGACAAACAAATACTATAACTAAGTAGCTGAAGACCTAAAATCAGTTTCAAGTGCGGTTTACCTTACCGACTTCTAAGTGTACTTAATCGTTTATATAGGGGTAAGCACTATATATATATATATATATATATAACTAAAAATATCACATGATACACGTAATAACTGATAACTTAATCAAAACTTAAGCAGCTTTTATAATAGGTTTAACTGCTGCATAAGTTATACCTAAAGAATACCTCTTTAGTATGAACATGATATCGATTGTAGGAAGGGGTTTCCCTGTACTATTTGGAGAAGTTATCTCTAGATATCGCAGATGGTTTTCTTTAAGATATATTAAGATATGTTATACCTATGATGAACTACATAAAAAAGTAGTCAAATAAAATAAGTTTCTAGGGAAAGTAAGCTTACAGAGCTGTAAAAGACATCCAGAAAGTTTTTAAGGGGTTTCCCTAGACCTCCCAAAGCTAGGACAGCCCCTAACAATACAAAACGCAGCTTATACAAAAATGTCCCCATTGAAATAACTTTGTTCTCACACTTTTCTTGAAAAGAGGGAAAATATGTAACTTCAATTTCACTGTAGCCAAACAGTTATATAAAGTAAGGGAAACCCAATCTATTAACCTGAGATTAAATATGTGTCAAAAGCTTTAATTTATAGCCAACTCTTATCAGAAATCAGAGCTAATTACTTGCGCTGCTACTAACACTATTACTGTCTGATCCAACTGAATGTACACTTGGCTGATTAGACAGTATTCAGTTGTCGCACGTCTCGGGGGAAGGGAAACATGTTAAGAAACTGCTATATAAAGACACATAAAACGTCTTAAGTCATTTAGTTCAGCTACAATGTCCACTTAACTGAAATAAATGTGTACTTATGAGAGATGTCGCCAGGAATTCATACGAGCTACTTATTGTCATATTTCTGGACAAAACACACACGCCTTCCTGCCTAGGGATGTAGTTGGAGTTGATGTTGGAAATGGAGATGGGGATGAAGATGAAGATTGTGTAGAAGCTCACAATCCTCCTAAAAGGCAATAAAGTTTATCATGCAATTAAGAACGAATTACGCTGCTAATAGAATAATTAATGCAATTTCCCACAACATTAGGCAGAGAGCTGCTAGCCTGCGCCACAGGCATACAGCAATATCTCATATAGAACAGAGAACTATAGAGCAGACAGTGCACAGAGAGCTGCTAAAGGGCGTCGCAGAGCCCAGTGCGAAATCAAGATGTGAGCTACTCACTCTTGTCTTGTCATTGGGACTGGGGCTAGGACTGAGACTGGGGTAAACGGGTAACAGCAAGCAACAGGGGAGTTACAGCAATATTTGCTCCGACTGCTGCTGCGACTCAATGACAACTCAACTGACGACAAAGGGGAAGCTATGTTTTTGTTCTGCAAACCCTCAATAATAAACCATTCCAAATGGGTTTATATCTATGTGTGTGTGTGTGTCTGTGCGGGTTGGTTACGACTATACCATTTTCCACCCACTGAATCCTTGCCAAGCAACTTGCTATTTTTATTTCTGCATCAAACCGCAAACATCGCGTCAGTCTGTGTCTCTGCCAAAGTGACTCCAGCTTGGTTTTTGCTACGACTAACTACATCTCTTCAGCTACTGGCTGGCTGTGCCACACTGGCAAAGTGTTTGTGGCTGTGCCACACTAATGAAAATGTCAAGTAAATTCCTGCTTTTGGACGGAAACTGCTTCTGCTGCTGCTACTGCTACTGTTGCTGCTGCTGCTGCGATATCGACTTAACTATCTGCTGCTGCCTTTTAAGTGCTGAAGAAGAGCTGAAATGCATTTCGTGCTGGCTTCAACTTAGTTTCCGTTTCATGTCCTACAACCCAAGCCCAACCTCACACCCTCTTTACCCAGACTGCTTATAGTTTGACAACATTTGTTGTTGTCATTGGTTGAGCGGCGCATACGTTACGTATACGCAATGTTTACATAGACAGCAACAGCAGCAGCAGCAGCTACATCGAATTTATTTGGTTTCTAATTTACTTAAATTCTTCTTTTTTTCCTTTCTTCTCACTCAACAATTTTATATTTCGTTTTTTAACAGTTTTTTACTTTACTTTTTTGCAGCTTTACTTCAAATTTATCTATGTGGAAATTGCTTGTCAACCGGAAAGTAGTTGTCAAGATTGTTAAGTCCTTATTTCTTTCTACTCCTGCGCCAGCCAGCTAATAGCTGCTACCTTTACACACACACACACACACAAACACACACATATACACATAAACAGTTAAATATATACATATAAATTTATGTGTTGATGAGGGCAAAAATGTTGCTGTACCTTAAGCATAGACTACGCCAAAGCCCAAACTGTTTCCTTTCTACTGCATTCACTTACCTTTTCAACATTCACGAATTTGTTGTTTGAGATCATTATTGTTGTTGTTGTTGCTGTTGTTGTTGTTATCCATGGCGTTCTGGTGCGGGCACATGTTCTCAAGGTAATGTGCAAAGTTGGTTTTACATTTTCTATATGTTTGCGAAAATCTGTTGGTCTTTGGCGTCAAATGAAATCACAGTGGAAAACAACCGCTGAAGACGAATTTTTTTACTGAAAAGAAATCGGAAAAATAAGCAAATATAACAGTTAATATATAGTATATAGATTTTTAATAGTAAACATAACTTTTTATATAAAATTCTGAATTAAAAATTCAGTGGAAGTTAGTTGTAAAAATTGGCAAATTCGATTATTTTTCTAACAAATTTTCAAAGCAATTGAATTCCACTGTAAGCTGCTTTTAGACGTTTGTCTGTCTTCCTTTCTCCTTTAGTTTTTCTTTATTTCACTGTGTGTCTCATTTTTAATGCAAATACTCAATGACTGCCACTTTGCAGAGAAAACTAAAACTTAAACTAAAACAACAACAGGAAAAGCAACGCCAATTGCAATTGGGACACAGTTTCCTTAAGACTTATTTTGTGGTTTTAATTTTGTCTTCTTCTTGCTTACAATTCTATAAAGAAAACATATAAAGAAGATACAAATGTATATATATATATATATATTTATACATATCTATTTATATGCATATTATATACCATTTGTATATGAAATGAGCAGCTAATTAATTCAACAGCCGAAAAGTATGCAGCACGAGTGAACTAAACAAAAGAAAATCAGGTATAAAACTAAAAGCCATAATCATATTGAAAATGTGGCAGCATGAGGAAAATCCTTCTTTGATAAATGAAAACTCTGCTTAATGGTAACTTCTTAGTGCTGTCAACATCTTTCATTTGCTTTGTATATAAAATTTGAGAATGATTATGATGTTGTTGTTGATGTTGATGTTGATAATGATGTTGGCATATTCCTTTACGCTATTCCTATATAATTATGCATAAATCCTTTTTACACGCCAAGCAGCATATTTTCTATTACTTTTCCACTTTCCACTTACTATTTTCTTCTGCTGCTTCTTCTGCTTCTTTTATGAAAATTTGATTAATCTTATCAAGATACTGAAGCAACGCACCCAAAGACTGTATACACTCCCACCCAAAGGCAGTACTACCCCGTGGGTTATACCTAGGGAAAGGGTTGTGCGTGGTAGAACAACAACATCATGATCATCATCTAGAACACCAGCAACAACATCATTAACACCATCTTCATCATTAGCAGAAGCTCAGCCTCGCCGTCTTGTCAGCAGCAAGCCTTGACGTTGACGTCAAACTTCCAACTAAACAATAGCTGTAAATATGCTTGCCATATACGAATTTTATATACCCTAACAGAGAACAAAAGCTATATTCTTGGCTATATATAAAAAGTGTAGTTAAGTTTAATATATGCATAGCTTATAATGTAGAAGCAAATGTTGCAACTATCGCCTGTTGCTTGCGATATGCTTAACTGTTGCAACCCTTTTAGTAAAAGTGTATTGAAAATGAATTATCAACCATTTTTGCCTTTCTTTATTGATTCTATTGCTGCCTCAGCTTCCTGCTCTGCATTTTAACTCAAACCCAGTTACAACCTTTAGCTCTCTACCTCCCCCAGCACAGCTCCAGCTCCAGCTCCAATTGCAGCTACTGGCTGAGTTTGCCTTTGTTCTAATTGAGTTAGAAGCAGTTTTGAAGTGCTTTGACTGGCTGACTTTTATTGAAAGCCAAATGTCTTCAACTTGCAGCTCAATGCTCTTCAAAATATGGGCGTGGCAGCAGTCTAACATAACTCAAGTTAATGCTAACATATTCATAGTGTAATTTGTGTAAAATCATCGTACCAAATTGCAATCTTAAGCCCTTCCCTTTACAGCGAGGCAGAGAGAGAGAGAGAGTTAAGTAGATACTCGAATGGTCAACATTAAAGCCTGATAAGGAAGTAAACGTTACAACGGTACAACAACTGCTTGACCAATTGATAAAAATAGGTATTAGTCTATACATATATATATACTATATATTATATATATTTATTTGTTGTGCAGCTGCAAGTTGGCATTTGGTGTGCTGTTTGTGCCCCAGGGAAACACAAGCATAAGCAGCATCCTTTCAACATAAGCTGCTTGTATCAATAAAAATTCGATTATATACAATGTGCTCAAACAAGGCTGTGCCATCCTACTCTCCCCCTCTGCTACTTTCACAGCTTCTCCTGCCCCTGCTGGTTATATTTCTACTTTCTTTCTGTTTTTTATAAATATTATAGCAATGATTTATCATTGTGCTGACTTTATCGTCTTAGACACACACACACACACACACACACATACATACGGGCTGACTGTCTATATATTGGCTATATTACGCATACGCCTAGTTAAGCCTGAGGCTGTTTTTTTTTGTCTCTGTTTCCTGTGCTACATACAACACACATGAGCTTACGTGTCCTGGCAGCAGCTTTTCATATTTATATAAATATTTTAAGCATGTGCTTTGACCGATTCAAATTTTGACTGCCAAATTTAGCATTGTCCTTCAATCGCATTGAGTCAAGTAGCTTATCAGACTGACTTACTATATATACATATATATATATATATGATTGTCCCATTGGATCCATCAAGCAGACTGACCAGTTTGAATGCTGTGCTCTGTTCCCCCCACCATAAGCATATCAAATATCAACCAGCAAATTGGCAACCTTTTTCACATGTCCTTTTGCAACTTTATTTTTCTATGTACAGCTTAAGACCAACTCTGCCAATGCTCTAACTCCAAAGAAGTCCAATCATATCATATTATATATTCTATATATATAATCGACTTCAGTTGCCACTGAGTCGACTTCAGCCAACCCACTGGGAAGTTGGCAAAAGTTTTCCTAAGATGGAAGGACATTCTGCTCTATAAGATATGACTCTTTCCTGCTTGCTCTATCATTAAGCCAAATGTACTAATTGGTTATATAATTGTTGGCCTTAAGTGTTGCCTTGTCCATTTCACAATCGACTGCACACAAATTGAAATTTGTTTAAGGCAAAATACTCGGAGAACTCATAGAACTCGGAGAGATCTAAATGAATTCATTTGTAAATTAAATTAGTTTTAATTATGTCCTTGAAGGATATAAGAGTCAGAGTAAGAGTTATGAAATTGAAAAATCAAATTGTAAAGTTGGGAATTTAATGATATATTGATGAGAAAAAGAACTGAAAGTTATCTAAAAAGAATCTTCTCTATGAAGAGCTATATGTCATAGAAAATATCTTTTGAACTGATGAAAAGGACTCAAAACTAAGGGGAAACTATGTGGAGAAAATCCTTATTAATATTTTTTATAAGTATATAGAACATTATCAGAAGTTCGGGAGGAGTTTTGATGTTAAGTGAAACAGATCCTTCAATGGTTTTTTTTTCTTCCTTTTGTTAAAAATCAAATATAATTTTTAATCTTTTTATATTTGATTCTTTCGTTTTTGAAGAAAAATCAGAAATTATTTGAAGAAGTTTTTGGAAAAATTAAGCGCATCGTAGAGGAAATGATTTGCTAATTAAAAAAATTTATAATAAAATATAAGCTTTTCCTGTTTTTTATAACGTTTTCTTAACAAATTGGTAAACAAAATGAAGAGAAAACTTTGAGAACATCAAAGAAAACTTATGAGAAATTAAAAAGCAGATTATAAAAAAAAAGAAGAAAAATAAAAGAAAAGTAAAGAAAAGAAAACAAATCTACATGTATATTTGTCAAGAAGGAAAATGTTCATAATTAAACAAAAACACAAAAAGGAATTTTCAATAAATGTCCACCTTATTTTACAACGAGCAAATGGGAAGCAGAACAACGATAATCGCGTCTCAAACAATTTTTTTTGCTCTACTCAACTTATATTTTTCTTTATAAATATAAAAAGCTGTGCGCGGGGTGTGCAGTACATATATATATATATATTTAAGGCCCCTCTGAAGTAGCAAAAAAAGAAACAAAAAAAAAGAAAAATAAGGAAAAGAAAGCGGAAAAAATAACGGACAGGGGGAAGCCGCAGTTGGGCAAAAGCCGACCATTAAAAGTTTCGAATTAATAGACAGCGGCGCATTCTAATCCAATAAGCTTCGAATGGGGCATGAGGCATGGCATGAAGCGTCAGGACTCATGGCAAGGACTTGCGTTGAACCTTGAAAATACCTACCCCTTTTTTCAACGTGCTTGTCTTAAAGGACATGCGGCCAAATCGAAAAAGGGAACGCATCGCTGAGCGCGGAACGGACATCGACGGCGCGCATAAAATCCTAGGAAAAACAATAATTATCCTTGTTGACTCGCAGCGTAAAAACAATATAAAATGTCCGTGCGACAATAAGGACAATATGCAGACAAAAAAGCACTCGTGGCGCACTTAATTAGAAAACGTTTAATGCCTCCTTGCGATTTCATGCTATGCTCTCAACCGGAAGGACAACAACCAGAAATTTCTATACGAAAGAAGCCATTGAATATATATTTCTCTACACAAATCCCTTTCCTTCGCCTCTCTCTCCCTAACAAAACAATCCTCGAACTCGAACACAGTCGGCGCCTCTGTCAATCGCCTTGAAATTTATATGCTTTTTAAACTTACGCATTTTTGCTTGGTCCTTGATAGAGCAAGTCCTGATACAGGCTTTGTAACCGTAAAGTAAAGTGCTGTGGTTTTTCCCTTTGGCCAAAACTTGCAATTGTTTTTAGCCATTTCAACCTCAAAAAGTGTAATGACTTCAAACAATTTCTTAGAGCATCTAATTTTCCGTCTAATTTAGTTTCAGCGCTCAATAGTTTAGACTTAAGGACAACCAAAAACCTATAAGAATAATTTATTTCTAATTGGAAGATTTCACAGAATTGCTGGGAGAATTTATATTGAAGGACTTAGAATACAATTTTCATAATGAAATATGATAAAATGATAGGTAAAGGATTGCCTTAGAAATGAAAACGTTGATTCCCATTTAAAATTATGTAAAGGGAAAATATTTCGGAAGGTCTTGGAAAACATCCTTATAACCAGTCTCTCTAGAGACCTCTCGGAAAAATGCTGTTGTTCCCGCCCTATTGATTTCTTAATGTTTGTCGCCCAACAATCTGAAAAGCTGCACCAACTATCTAGTATTCAGATAGCAACTAGTTAAACAACTATGGAATGACAGTTCACAATTGATAGCTTGCCTAAGTTACCTCAGGGAGATCTCGGAATATGCCTAACTATACTAACTTCAATTGGTTGCAGCCTGTTAACTGATATAAGTTAACTAACTAAAGCAACTATCTAAGATAAATATAAAAACTAGTTTAACTTAGCATAAAATTTCAATGTCTTCGCTGCTATCTAACATCAAAATACAAAGCTTAACAGGATAGGGAAATCGGCGGGCATTCGCTGAGATTATTTTTGGTAAACAAATTCGGAATGACAGTCCCCAGTTGATATGAAAATCATAACAGTACAAGCGTGTCAAACCGCAAAAAATGCGTCGCATGAATATATTAAATAAGAAAATCTGGTTGAAAAAACACCGGAAACAACACAGAATTCCAGGGAGAGTAGGGGGAGATGGGGTAAGTGGGTGGATGTGGATACGGCAACAATGTGACGAAGCGTAAGAAAAATTAAAAGGGTCACTTTACAGGGACTTAAATGCTTTTTAAACAGGAACAACAACAATAGAAAGAAAAAGCACCAACAGAAAAATAAAATGAGATGAAAAGTAAGGAAAATAAATTCATATTTGAGACCAGAGGGATGAGTAGTAGTAGTAGCAGGAGCAAAAGCAGGGGGAGGAATGGGAGGTGGAAGATGGTTACTCAATGGCTGCTACAATGTTTGTGCATGATAAAGTAAAGGAAAGAAGAAGGAAAAAAAAAAGCACAGCGTATCGCCTGTCCATTGGTAACACGGGTTTTCCGGGTAGTGTAATAGAAAGTGAGAGGGAGAGTGGTAGGGAGGGGGGTGCTGCTCAGGCTGTCAGGCTCTCAGTGCTGTTTACAGACATAATCGCTGAAAAATTAAGTTTTTGAAATTGCTTTTTAAATTAGCTGCTTATGCAGATATGAAATATTGTCAAAGGACTTTGCACATAACTCAGGACTAACAGGAATACAAGGAAACATTCAGATAGGATCAAACTAACATAACCAATAGAAAATGTTATGATCAAGAAAGTAAAAGAGGCAATTTTTGATCCTTTCAGTAGAAAAATTAAAGCAATTACAATACCAACTAAATTTGGGGTGAAAAAAGGGGGAAAAACGTGCTGATTTCATGCTATAAGTAGAAGGTCAACCCAATGCCAGGATTAAGCTATGAGCTTAGGATGTTTAAGTGGCCAGAGACAAGAATACTTATAGTCCTACCAAAGCAGGAAAGGGCAAAGTAAACAAACAGCGAAACGCCTAAGCCCTATCCCAAGTAAAGAAAAATACAAAAAATTAGGGCTTGGAGAGGGGCAGGAGTATGACCATTGAAATGAATCGCTATGCTGCGGGTCATGCTACTCTCTATGGAGACCAGGCGCCGGACTGGGCACGTCTCTAATTGAGTGAATCTGTGTCTGAATGTGAATGTGAATGCGAATGCGATTCAGTGGCCAAGGACTCGCGTAAAAAGTAAGAATTAAAAATAAAATGAAAAAAAAAAACCTAACAAATACCACCACAATGGACAAAGGACTCAAGCGGTTTGTTTTCCGCTCTTAAGCTTATTTTTCAGAGCGGCTTTCGGCAAGTGCCGCCATAAGATGCGTAAAAATTGTAAAAAGAATCTGAAAAAAATACAACAACGAATTAAAAAACAAACAACAACAACAAAAAATGGTTGTGAACGGGATGAAGTTTGAAGTTTTTTTGGTTAATGGGGATGGACTCGCAGGACTCTCACAATAGTCACAGGAATCGCACGCAGCAGCTAAACAAAATAAATGGGAAAAATGTGAAAGGAGCCCGCAAAACGGTTTGGAAAATTTCCAATGCTTTGGCTTAATCCTTTTTAACTTTTGCTCCTGCTATTGTACAGCTCATTATGCACGCCCAAATGCCAATTTTAATGGCCCAAATCCTGCCCAGGAATTCTATACAACTTTTTTTTTGTGATTAATTATGTGCTGAATATAGAATATATATGAATGAATGGCCCGAAACCCATTGGCATTAAGGTTACTTCCTTCAGCTAATCGCTGTATTGTCTGTTTTGACATTTGCTCTTACTCCTCCCATAACTTCCCCCCCTCCCACTCAATCAACAATATGGCAGTTTGGGTGCTTAAGTTGGACGCACCTTTGCCATAGGCCAACCAAAGCAGCATCAGGCGGACTTCATGCTAAATTTATCAAATGCGTAATGAGCGCACGTGAGTTGCATGCCACATGCCACATACTACCAGGGTCAAAAAAGAAGCTTATTCTTTTTACAAGTCTATTCTCTAAATGGTTTTTATTTTCTTCTTTTTTTTTTTTGGTCACTATTTCACTTTTGGCCACGTTTAGCTGCCGACGGCTCGCCTGTTAATTACAACTTAAATTGACAGCAAAATTGGACGACTAAATTGTGGGTTTTTCATGCGGTCGGCATATTAAGCACCAACCCAAAATTACAAGTGGGAGTATACCACATATATATATACTATATATATATATATATGTTATAGACAAATGAAGACTTAAGACCTACTTAAGGCGACGGAGCAGCCAAGTATAAAACAAAAACCAAAAACATAAAAAAAAAAACATGAAAAAATATTCACGCACTGAAAATCAACAAGATGAAAATTAGCTAAGAAGCTCATCATCCTGACAGCTGACTAGAAGAAGGAGAAAGAGCAGAAGGCGGCGCCATTTAACCCTAATTTGACACACAGGAAGTCAGAAATAAATACATGTAAGGTTATCAAGGGTTATGTGGAAGTACAACAAAAAAAAAACAGAAGAAAAAAAGGAGCTGAGCGGAACGAGGCGTATGCTAAATGCCATTATGAAGGAACAATATCAATAAACGAACGGGGTGACAGGCGTGTGGAAAGGGGGAGAAGAAGTTGGAGACAGACAGGGAGACAGCAGCGGAAACGGAAATCACAACAAAGTGCTGACATGTGCCGCGGTTGGCAGACAATCTCACACATGTGCTGTCATGTGTGTTCGTGTGTGTGTGTGTGTGTGTGTGTGTGTGTGTGTGTGTGTGTGTGTGTGTGTGTGTGTGTGTGTGTGTGTGCTGTGTGGGTGTCAAGTTCCTTTTCACGCGCAAATTGAGTGCTTAAGCGGTTTAGTTAGCACGTCTCTTTGGGCATAGTACAACGCACAACTGGAGCAAAGGGCAAAAAGGGGTTAAGTGCAGAGAGAGAGGGCGGGGCAGACTATGGCAAGTATGGATATTGAGGCGTCAATAAGCCGCAGCATTCGTCTTGCCATAACACTATTACAGCTCCCATTCCAACAACAAGCACCACACACACATTGAATAACATACAGTAAGCGTTAAGCAATGGGTATTCTACACAAGATATGTATATACAGCATATATATATATATACAACATATATATGTATGTATGTATGTATATGGAGTGAACCACGCCCTCTGCATTGGGCGCTTACTGAGAAATTTATGATTTTACTTAGAATTCATGGCGATTCACTTGATTTGCAAATATTATTTATTGTCAACGCTGTTGTTATACCCCCTCTGTCTACACTGCACACAGCACTCATGTGTGTGGCAGCGATAAGGCCAAACACAGTGAGGGAGTGTGCTGGGTTGGGTTGTAATTTGCATGCGAATTTTGCGGCAACAAAAGGAAAAGCGTCAAGGAAATAAAATCTCAACCAAATGGCAATATGAATATGGAATCGGGCAATGATATAACGATATATGTCTTACAGCAGCAGCAGCAGCAGCAGCAACCAGAAAAGCACCAGCAGCGGCACAAGCAGGTCGCGTGCCGTTGGCATAATTTGCAGTTGATATTTGTAGCATACTTATAGGCTGTGCGCTAAAGTACCCACATACACATAAAGGCAGAGTAAGAGATAAAGATGCCTTGCTCAGACTGTAACACAATTCCAGTCTCATTTGTTGTTATTTATGCTGAGCCTTGCTCAGTGTCCTGGCATTGAAATCGCTACCACTCCCACTTCTACATCCCACGCGACCACATTTGCTGCTTTGCATACTGCAATTACCCATGTGTGTGTGTATATATATATGTATAAAACACAGCTGTGCGCAATGAAACGGAAACGGCAGAAATTCTTTGCGGTTTGTAGCTGGCAAATACAAAAATAGAAAAAAAAACTGTACGCAGAAACAAAACGCACAGACATAGCATACATTCACACACACACATACACACTCTAAGCACATACATACGTACAACATAAGTATAATAATAATAAACATGGTGGGCAAAACTTTTTATTGCCGCTCAATTGATACAAGAAATTATGGTTTTGATTTTTATTGCCCTAACAAAACATATGATGTTCACACATATAGAGCTATATATATATACATATACATACATATATATATATATACATACA